>JACGCM010002180.1:0-600000 GCA_014058105.1 Kingdonia uniflora
GGGGGGGGGGGGGGGGGGGGGGGGGGGGGGGGGGGCCACAACATGTTTCGGTCGCCACCTTCTATTGCGCACGCTTCCACGCTATGAACTCCTATAAATCATTATTTTTTAGCAGATATCATAGCTTTATGGCAAACATGTTTAGGACAAGTGACCTTCTAGCATTTATCATCTTTATTACCATCTTTAAAGTATGTCAAACTCAGCACTTTCAGTGGTCACCACCTACTACCGCATTTCTTTTTTTTGTGGGCAAAAGGTGGATTTTATAGATATATGAGAAAATTACAAGGAGATGAGGACTAAAGCCTTGCCTCAAGAGATACAATATTTTTAAAAGAGAGGTGCAACATGAAGACTTCCCAGGAGGTCACCCATTCTAATACTACTCTCGCCCAAACATGCTTAACTGCAAAGTTCTGATGGGATCCGACGCATTAGGGCTGGTATGATTGCACCCAAACCTACTACTGCACATGTTTCCATGCTTTCAGCTGTGTTGAATAATCTTTTCAGATATAATAGCCTTAAGACGAACACATTTAAGACGTGAACTTCCAGAATTTATTATCTTTGTTTCCATTTTTAAAGCGTATAGTCAAAGTCACCAGTTTCATTATGTTGTGTGATCTTTCTAAGCACATATGTACTTCTTATGCCTTACGCATGTATCATAGTACCAATTTATCTAACATTATTCATTCAGATGTTTGAGGCCTTCTCCAGTTATTGTTCATTTAGTCACAAGTATTATGTGAAGATTATTGAGGATTATTCACGATATACTTGGGTTAGTGCGTTAAGTTTCATCCCAGGTCTTGCCTATTGCCCCCCACCCCCCACACACGCACTCACACTCACACATACAACAAATGATTAAGACACCATTCAATCAGGGATGAGTATGTTTCAGAGGGAATCTGCTCCCATTTTAATCAATTGGGTATCCTACACCAGTTAACTGGCCTTTATATATCCGAACAAGGTGGCGGAACGGAAAAAAAAAAAAAAAAAATTGGTCCTCCCCATGTAGGGCTTGAGTATGAATTAGTTCGATTTTGTAACGGAATCAAAATCCGGTTCCTTAATTCTAAAACTAAAACCGAACACATCAAAAATAAAGCTTAAACCGAAAAATAATACACGGCAAAATCAAACCAAACCAACAAAACTTGAACCATTTTGTTTGATATGGTTTGGTTTGGCTTCTTGATTTTCTGCTCAACCTTATTTTCATCAACAAAATGGACTTATTCAGAAAACTCGTCAAAAAAAATTATATTTAGTATTGAGAAAATCAAAATGGGAATCAGTACACCTAGATCACAATAAGAACGAATAAATCTATGTTTTCATATGGATCAAAAGTAAAGTTAAGATATTGTTTGGTAGGATGACATTAATAGGCTATCAATGGACCGGATTGGACTAGGATCTGCTGCTATAATCCTAGTCTGATCTGTTAAGAAACCCCACTGGTTCTAATCCAAATCCTATAGGACCATTAAATTGTGGGTCCTAACCCAATCCGTTAACAATTTGATCGATCCTAACCCGATCCGAACCTATCCGTTAACAAAAAAGATCTTTAAAGAGAGGAAAATCTTAAATAATTGTTTTGTGAAAACCAATTTTTTACGAGCAATCATTATAAGCAAAGCCCTAATCTCAGTTCACGCTTAAATATATATTCTTCTTCAGCCTTTATGACATTGCAAGAAACAAAAAGGGAAGAAAAACCTCTATTGGCTTAAGAGGAAAAGAAAATACTCTATTTTGGGCGATGGGTTACTATTTACATGAATATAAAGAGAAAAAATTAACCTTATTAGTCGATAATTACAATATTAGTACCCGTAGCACTTATCCTTAACGTATCGGATCTTTAGTGGATCGGATTGAGGTGGATCCTTATTTAATCCGTTAGCTTATCGGACTGGACCTTAACTGATAGGGCGTGGGTCGTCACGACCACGATCTAGGCGCACATTTTAGTGACCGATCTCTAGTCGTTTCCTGTTTTGATTTACTTTATGTTATTTTATTTTGTCTTAAAGAACTCTCTAGGAGTGTAGAGAGAGGTCGAGATCTCCTATGTATGGGAGATCAAATCCTAGGGTAGTTTAAAGGTGGTTGTTGAGTTTTGAGAGAAAGGGAAGAACCTTAGAGAGAGAGAAAGCTTGTAGTAATAGTTATTTTTTCAATAAAGAGATTGTATTTTGTTTAAGTTGCTTCTGCCTACGTAATTTTAACAACTTGGTACCAGAGCTAGATCGATTTTGGTGATAATTTTTTTTTACGAAGATGGGTAAGAGAACACTGAAGAAACCGATCAAACTCACACAAGGAAAGCGTTTGAAATCAGTAAAGGAATCTACGACGTTGTTGATGGAATCTAACAAGGAGTTAACGACTTCCAACAAGCTTATGACAAAACAAATCGAGGCTATGTTAGTAATGGTGATGGCAATTTCGGCGAGAGTAACATTGTCCGATGTTGTGGGGGACGATGTTGAAGGGAGCGGTGGAGGTTCTACTAGAAAAAGAGGGAGAGGTCTTCCAATGGGTGTTTTTATGCGCGATGGGAAAAACGCGGGCATCAATCCCATGAATCCAACGCCGTTGCGAGTTGTTGGGCGAGGGAAAGAGACGACATTTCCCCAAATTCAAGTAGAGAGGTCCGATTCGGAAGGGGAAATGACTCATCTTTACAACTCGTTTGCAGGTCTAAACATGTAGGAAGAAAACATTGATAAATTCGCGAGAAGTTGAGGGGTATGTTGATTCGCGAAACCGCAGGCATTTGTCACCGAATCCGGAAAATAAAACAGCGTTTGGCGGGTTAGAAGCTTTACTGGAAGAGAGAGAAGAGTCGAATATCCCTCCAGTGACCAACGAAAAACGGATAGAGGTTACCGTAGTCACCAAAAATCGCATGAGGAGCGAGATTGTTCGCGATTGGAACCAGGGAATCAGTAAGAAAGACACTGGCATGCCAACGTCAAGGCATAACATGGGCGCGGGCATGCTCTCATAAGGGCGGGGCAAGAGGGGCGGGCATGCCACTGAATGGGATAGGCACCGAGGGTGTGGGAGAAGGGACATAAGGCTTCGGGTAGGGTATGTCAAGACAAGGGCATGACAAGCACGGGTCAAGGCAGAGAGGGCAGGATATGCTAAGACAAGGGGTGCCAACGGGTGACATGCCACACGTAATCAACACCAGCAGAGAACACGTAGGTACGTTCACTGCTGGGGTACGTCTACATAGCACGAGGCAAACTCGTCTTCCCCATTCGAACCTGACTGAAGCAACTATGGGGAAGGGGAGAGAGACACCGATAGATCGACAAGCTCTTTCTACATTGACGACACCGACAGTCGCTGCTCCTCCGGTAATCTCCGCAATCCAAGTGGCATCGGTGACACCGACAATAACGACAACAAAGTCGTCAGTTACAGTAGTCACGGGCGGGCCGCTAACAGCGCCGTTGGTCGCCAACATAACCCAAACAGCGCCGACAGTAACCATTCCCTTACGAGCTCTTGATTCGTAGATTCTGCGCATAGATTCAGGTGTAGGGATTCGTAGCATTGACATAAATAGTAGTGGGTACTCCGGGAATGTTAGCGGTGACTGGAGACATCAAGAACAGAATTTTGGTGGGCAGATATCAGCGGGAGCAACACCTTATGTGCACCCGCGACCGCAACGACCACCTACACCTCAGCAAGGACCTCGTTATTCCGAACAGGGTATTCCGCAGAGACAGTGGACTAGTGGACAGGGGTTTTCGACTGACAACATGCAATGGGATGATGCTGAGCAGAGGGGACATGGGGAAAGGTATGGTTTCCATGACAGGAGAGGTCGAGGTCGCAGCAATACTCTAAATAATTTTGGTACTTGTTCTTGCACTGATAACTATCAGCCGAATCAGGGTATTGGGGCTACTAGGTACGAACAGCAGCCACATTACGGCACTCGGGGGAATGGCTACCAAGGCAACCCATAGAGTCAGGTTGCGAACGCCATAATTTATGCGTTCCATAATCTGAACTCTGACGTGAAGATTAACGTGTCAGATTTTGATGGGAAATCAGATGCGGATGATTTTATAGATTGGCTAAATCGAGTTGATAAGATGCTTGCATTCAAGAAGTACACTGGATAGAGGGCGGTGACATTGGCAGAGACAAAGCTGACAGGATACGCATTAAATTGGTGGGAAAACATTCAACAGCTACAGGTATCTGGTGGTCATGTAATTATCATTGATTGGGAGGTTATGAGGGGCGAGATGATAGCTCGTTTTATCCTGAGCCCTTACGAGGAGGAGAATTTTGCTAAGCTTCAAACCTTTCGGAGTCAGTATGTGGATGATTACACTAGTGACTTTTATATGTTATCATCCCGTATTGTCTTATCAGAGTCAGAGGCGAAACGGGTTAGTCGCTTTCGTTTGGATCTTACAAAGCACATTCAGGATGAGATGATCTTTTCTCCACAATCCTTCTCCGAGATAGTATAAATGGCAAATGGGGTTGAGGCTAAGCTAAAACCATCAGGTTATTCGTCTTTTACACTCCAGTTACAGTGACGACGACACCGACTTCTACAGCGCCAACAGTTGGGCGCAAACCAGCAGGGACTGTCAGTACAGTCATTTGTTACAACTGCGGGAAGACATGACATATGAGACGTGAGTGTCCTAGTCTACGAAAAGCAATGGCACTCATTTCTCAGCATCTACATGATCACGTGGACGAGGCACTTGAGCAGTTACTTAGTCCAGAATATGGGGACGCAGAGGTGACAGCAGCTGATCTTCCTTCTCCTTGAATTCGTGGAGACGAATCCTTCAAAGGGGGGAGAGAGTTGATAGGTCGCGGGGGTCGTCACGACCACGACCTAGGCGCACATTTTAGTGACCGATCTCTAGTCGTTTCATATTTTGGTTTATTTTATGTTATTTTATTTTGTCCTAGAGAATCCTCTAAAAATAGGATTACTCTGGTATACTAGTTTCTATTTTAATTGGGAGTGTAGAGAAAGGTGGAGATCTCCTATATATGGGAGATCCTAGGGTAAGAGAAAGGTGGTTGTTGAGTTTTGAGAGAAAGGGAAGAACCCTGGAGAGAGAGAGCTTGTAGTATTAGCTATTTTTTCAATAAAGAGATCGTATTTCATTAAAGTTGCTTTAGCCTACGTAGTTTTAACATTAACGGACTGGGTTTCCTAATGAATCTAAAAAGCCGAAACTAAACCTTTACTAACGGATCAGATCGGACCGGGTAACGGATTTAGTCCTTACTATTACCATTGACAACCCTAGATGACAATATATCCTCCAAAATAGAAGGTTTGATTCTCAGATATTGTTCGTACATGACCTAACTCAACCCTTATTTGTAGTACTTTCAGCGGGAAACCCAACCTTTTAACCCAAAACCTTAGGAAAAACTCCATCCCAACCCAGTCTCAATCCCAAACATTGTTGTCCAATCCCAACTCAACTCATGTTGGGTTTCGGGTTGGAGGTGTTTAACCTACCCAACTCGCAACCCTAATTGGCTCCTACCGCATTGGAAACCCTTATATTTGCTGGCTATTCCTGGACCAAATACTAAGAATGCTAGTTAGATTATAATTAGGGTCCTAGAACTAGTTGTTACCAGAAAATTACTATGTTTGAGTGATACGTTTTCTCGCATACCTACGTGCACTTGTATGTTGGGGAATTGATGTTATATTTTAAAACCAATTCAGAGGATGGGTTCGCTTGGGTTCGCTGGGTAAAAGCAAAACAAGAGAAGAAAATTTTAATAAAGATAAAAATGTCCTGAGCAAAGTAAAGGGAAGTAAGAAAACAAGAAAAACAAAAATCAAATTATAGGTGCAACAACCTGAAGGAATAGAAGCTGCAAGAGGGCCTGAAACTTGAACCGAGCCTGTATCCATCTTGACTGGATTTTGATTTAATGGTCCAGGGCGGCATAGGGCAGCACAAGCTTCCATGAAATTCTCCGAAAGCAAGACCAGAAAATGAATGTTCAACGCGTCTTTCCTTTCATTTAAGAATTTAACATTATCAACTGGTGGATCGGCTGCTCGAGGGTTACGTTTTCCCTGCATAGACAGTGACACAGTAAGTACATAAAGGGGACAATACTTTGACCAAATCCAGCAATAGTTGCTTCCATTAAGACGAGAATAACTGACCCTAGACTCCAATACAATCAGTCTGAACTTTCAATGATAAGTGAAAGAAAAGCCAAGTGTGACAGAAAAACATGCACATTCAAGCAAAGCATAAAAATAGAAGAAAATCATAAAATTAATTGTAGAATCAAAGTATCTGCAATGAAATCAAGAACGGTAATCTAGCTTGAGGATCTGAAACCCTGAGTTGTCAGGGTTTACACCAATATGTCCATCAACAACCATCACTAAAAAATATAGGAGTCCAGATGTTTAGGTCGGAGGGCTCGGATAAGATACAGAGACGAGAGTCTCGAAACCCTAGGCAGATAAAAATCAAGACTACAATTTTTCTCCCACTAATCATTCTCTTTTTACATCTCTCTTTGTTTCCCTCTTTTAATCGTTTTTAATGGATCATTCACGTGTTCCACCCCAGGTAATGGTTCAAACCCTCCACAAGAAGAAACTGCTGAAGCTACCACAAAACACCTAAATCTTATGCCTCTACTGTGCAAGATCAGAATACTTTTGTTGAGATCCAAGCTGATGGAGTTCTCTACTCCAAAAATTGTGGAATCCCACCTGTTTCCTTCTCTCAAACTGATATACCAAAGAGGGAAGCTTTAATGGCAGCTACTCTGGTGATTAATTTCTCTACAGGAACACCACTGATGGATAATATCAGGACCAATATTCAGACACTATGGGAACTCGAGTTTTTGTGTTGTCCAATCCTGGCTTTTGAAATTAATAGTTCCGTCTTCAGGAAAGTTTTAAAAATTGATAAACCTAAATTGAGGGGAACTAGACCCAGCACTGCTCATGTTTGCAATCAGATATCTCCTCTCCAACTACAGTCAATGTAGGTTACGGTAAACTTAGTTTTTTTTAATATCTTCTATATAAAAGGATTCCCAAATACTGTTCACACTGGTTCATGCAAGGAACGATCTCACTGTTTGTAACAAGGCTATGTTCAAATTAAGAAGCCTGACATAGATCATACAGAAAAATACTAAACTTGATTGTCACTTGATTTGCGTGAAGATTATTTCCAGAGATTTATATATATAAATCTATATCTATACACATATATAATGTGTGTGCCTACAGATCAACAAATTGCAGATATGTCACTAAAGATACAGGTTGTGCCCTGTTTGCTTCTATGGTTGAAAGTTGTACCCTTTGATGCAATGTCTATTCATCTCGATTTCGGATTTGATTAGAGATTATGAAAACATGGGGGGTTTAAGTTGCAACCCAACATATTTATCATTGTTTTAATCAGTAAATTTTCCATCTACAACTCTATCGAAAAAATTGCTGTTGATCGACGGATTGAAGGTATTTGGATATCTAAATGTGGGTTTTTTTTGTGTGGGTTTAACATTGGAATTGGGGTATACCCGACTACTTCAATCTTCCATTTCAAGCTCAGTATGTATGTTCTTCAATGCAGTCTCCCTTTCTCGATTTCGGGAAAAACAAACTCTCTTTCGGGGCCGATGAAATCACCAAGGTTAGTTTTTTCCTGTAATTTTCTTTTGATTGGACTTGGTTTAATTTTCTTCTTCTTTTTTATTTACCCCCTGATTGTAGTCAGATCATATTCAGGATAAGTTAGCTTTGTTTTGGTTTTAATCTGGGGATCATTATCTCTTCATTGATCTTAATGTTCTGTACGGTTATTGTTAAGGGTTTATGTACTGCGTTTGCAAGATTGAAAAGTTATATGCTCTTGCATATATATAAGCATAGGTTGAGTAGTTTAGATGATAATCTATGTGGTTTTCAATTGATTGAGAATGTCAAAAGCAACCTCATTATATATACTTTAGTCTCTCATGACTCCAAAACTTCTCCAATACCCACTATAATACTCAAAGCCTACTTCAACAAATTTATCAGTTTTCCACACAGTAATCAAAGGACATGATATACCTATGAAAGGTGGCAGGTTGTCAACACTGTACTGGATGTTTGTAGAAGGATTTCATAGACAACTATTAACCGTTGGAGATCTATATTGATGACAGATTAAGAGGAAAGAGGCGTGAGAGGTGATACAATGAATGATGGGATAAAGTTGGATTTGCATCTCCATAATTTAGTAGGCTCATAAGATGCAAGAAGCATATGGACTGCCTGTTGGAGAAAAAGGGATTGGTTCTTGAGAAAATAACTTGCACCATTTTTATTAGTTGGGAAAAGCCAGTTAGTTGTGCTCCTCTTTTTACTCTTATGCTCAACTTCAGAAGACTTAAAGTGGACATGAAGACTTGGAAAAAGACTAGTAAATGCTATGGATCATGATCATGAGATTGTTGTAATACGAGAAAGACTTGAAAGGCATATTTAGAATGATGCTATTGACCTTAAAATCAAGCAGAAGGACGATCTCTAGGACAAGTTTACTGGAGATAGAAATCAAGAAATATCTGGCTTAAAGAATAGGTCAAAAATATTAGATGCTTTCAATCCTTTTCAAAAGTTACAAAAATGAGAGCCTTTATTGCTGAAACCAAGACTGAAATTGGAGATATCATTATCAATAATCAAAAGGAAATAAAGATCGTTGACTATTATACTAAGAGGCTCGCTGCCACTCCTATGACTAAAGATGAGGAACTTATGACACTTATTCCAGATCTAGGAGAATGAGATATTTCTATTGCAAGTTCAGAGGAGATTCAAAACACTGTTTTTCATATGGATGTGAAAAGTACATCTGGAGCAGATGGTTTTAAGGGGCCCTGAAAGTTTGATCTGGTATTTTTAATGGGGACTTGGCTTCTGTCGTTGCAAAAGATCACGAGAGCAAAACAAAAAACCACCTGATTTACTAGTTACCTCTATAAACAGGAAATAACTCCAATAGTTATGATAAAGAGTCAGGAAAGCTATTAAATTAATCACCATCACAGATGTGCAAGGTACCGTACAAAATAGATAAAGTCTGTCTTACAGAAAAGCATTAAAACCTCTTGTTAAAATAACTGCAAATAAACTCAAATGAAACTGTTACATACCGCATTATAAATTGCTCTAAGTTTGTTGTTATGTTTAGGAGAAATCACCGAGAGAGAAATAGACCACTGCAAACAAGAGTACGCATCAACAAAATTAACTAACTGAATTAGATAAGGCATTCATCACTGCAGTATGCATAGGAAACATACATAACCGAGTTAAATAAGGAATTCTACCCTGCACAATTTTAAAAAACATGCCTTGATACAGATGCATCTTTTTTTCCATTAAAGGGCACTGAAATAAATTTCTTCGCTTTCATGTTACTAAACTGCCACCACAGTTAATTCTCAACTTCAGCCTGACCCAGTACATTTTGAAAGAATTACCCCATTTTCCCCCTAAAATCTCTTATGGCTAAGTGTTTTACATTCACATCTAGTAAGCATGTTTATAACTATTAGCTAAAAATGGACATGGCTACAAGTCGAAAACTAAACTATTGTACCAAAAAACTTAATGTTACCTGAGGAAAATATGTAGCAACTGTATCAACATCACTTGCAAAAATTTCTGTTTGTATTTGCTTAATGTCACTATGATCCCAATTTGGGATTTTTGGTCGATGAATTGGCACCGACAGAAGATACGGGTTGCTGGCAGCTACAAGAATGCAATGCTTTTGTCCATCCACATTCTGGCTTTTAATAGGAGACAAATTAAACATCTGGAGGACATAGCAGGGAAACAATTAACATTGGTGCATGCGAGAACTAAGATTTCAGTTGAAAACTAACTACATTGCAAGATTTAAAAGGAAAAAAATGGAAAAAGAAGAACGAGAAAGAGGAAGATATGCAAAAAATTATAAAAATCTCAAAATTACATTAAATAACCGTGTCCATGTTACATTAAATAACAAATATCATACATGCTCCAATAAGGAACTTTCAAAACCAGGAGTTCGGTTCCTCCTTCGTTTCCTTTCCCACTTAAGCAATATTACCAGCAGTATCAGATAACTGAACCTTAGCATTAGTAACTAGAAATGAACAAGTCAAATGAACGACGAGCTCTATTGATGGAAAAGCTATGGCTTTTCAACCGGATCTAGAAACAATACTGATGACTTCAATGTATTATTGTCTTTTACTTGGAATGCATTAATACTTTTAAACAGGGGTAAGGCAAGGAAGGGAAAGAACCACAATCATATAAAAAGGGGCAGAGTCCCCCACTCCACCCCCAACACCACCGCCAAACCATACACATACACAAAGGCACTCTTCAACGTAGTCTCTAGTTCAACTTGACAACTGCGAAGGGAAAATTTCAAACTTACTGATAACACTCAGCTTAACGCCCAATTTAGAAGTGCTAAATTTCTTCATTTTAAGCACACGGTCTTTAAACCTCACCTCCCTCAAAATTTGGAAGAAGAGGACCAATACAAAATCGTTGCGTAACTTCCAAATATGATCACTTCTACGTTCATTGCATTGACTTGAAAAATGATGGTTATTTATCTCCTTCCACAACACCCACCATATATCATATGAAATCAACCGATGTACGTTTCCAATCTTTCATCCATATAACTCACACAAGAATGCTTTGAAGGATTTAATAAATCCCTAATCGAAAATTAAGGAGATGCCAAATAAACGAACGAAATGATCCCACGCCTCAATCATAATCAGGATTAAGAAGTCAATGGTTTTATCCGCGGTAATAGAGTATAAACACAAGATCCACATCCACGTTTCTTTGTATAGGCTCATCTCTAGTCATCAATCGTTCCCAAGCCACCTCCAAAAAAAGAAGTCCACTTCGTACGGGGTCTTCTTCCTCTAAACCAGGCATCTAGGGCATGCTCTGATACCCACCTCTTGTGCTTCAGCTTCAACAAAACGCCCGCACATTGATCTTACCCTAAGTTCTCAATCCTCGATCCACTTCCATCTATCCTCTTCCTCACGCATCACAACCAAGGGGGGCATTTTGATTCATAATAATATATATCGTCCAACTGTCAATTAAAAAGAATTATTCGAAAATGGAATAATTCCACACAATTCCACAAACTGTACGTCTCTAACAAATTTTAGGTTGCACACATAATAAAGAAATGGATACTCCAATACAATCGTTCTTGAGTCGCACCATACATCATGGAAAAATCAATCTTCTCCCTAGTTATTATATCATGAGCTTAGACCTTCTATTATATTGGGCAGATTTATTCCACAGGGATGTAACCTATTCAACTAAGACGCATGATTCCACGCGTGTCAATTTCTTGCCACGGTATGAATTGTGATCTATACTCCCCTAATTGGATAGTTGGCATCATCTATCATCTCAAAGAGATCTCAACTTATAGCTCCATAATTTGCGCATAAACTACAATATCGACTATTTCCATACTTGATGAAACATTATTTTTATAAAATTCCAGATTTATACAATTTGTCGAATTGGGCAGACTTTCTTATCTTTTTGGTAAGAAATTGTTTAATTCAAAATTTGGTCACCTAAGAAAAAGATCCACAATGTGCCACCTAATATAGCCAAGATACACGAATACCACCTACTAAATACCAAGGTAACAACGATATGGATACGGGTGTCGGTGTGGGTGTGGGTAAAGAGTGTCAGAAACGATAGAAAATCGAAAAGTATCTTGTAAATAGTGCTGGACACGTGAGTCCACATATCCGAGTGTCAGGGTGTCGGACACGTTTTCTTTTTTGAAGAGAAGCGCCGTTGTTACTTAGCTAAATACACAAGGCATACATATATTTCAATTAAACAGTTTGTTCCTAAGTTGGCCTACATACGTAAACTTAGGTTTTACGATTATACTAGTAATTAATAGAAAATGATGCATAAACATTAAGATGATATTGATATATATATTTCTATAGATATTGTACATAACAAAAAAACAATGTGGAAAGTGTAGAAAATAAATAACGCATACCAGTAATGCTTCAGCAAGAGCTTCCCCCACTGCAGTGTCATTAAAACCCCCGCCAGTGAAGGATGTCGTAGAGAGCGAGTGTAAGAAATGATCTACGTCTCTGGTCCAATTACTATGTTGTACTGGGCAAACTGCATCAAGAGACGAGGTTAAAGATCTTCATCAATATAAACTAACTTATGGAGAAAAACATTTTATTCGAGAATGAACAATGAGAAAATATTGGGAGCACCATAAGTATCGAATTAAAATTGCTTTATATCCCCAAAGTTGTGTTTTATGAATAATCATTGTTAGAGAATGTGGTCATATCCACTTTACTTAAGGTGCGCTGATGCATTCAGTCCGTGGAAGATAAAATGAATCTAAAAAAAATAGGGATTTCATATTTGAAAACCTACAAAATAATTAAAACGAAACACTGTAAGAACTTTTATTTTTCTCCAATCAAGTTGTGATTACAAAGATTGGGCATATCCCTTAAATAATAATAAAAATTGTCCTAGTTCTACTTGGATGTAGTTTCTACAAACTTGGTTTCTACAAACTAGTCCTTATTAAATAAAATTAGCAAGTCTTTTAAAATAAAAATAACCAAATAAAAAAAAAAATAGATAATAGAAAGAGAGGAGAGAGACTGCAGAAAAGGCGAGCAACTTTCTCAAGATTAGCCTTGTATCATACTACTACTCCTCGAAAGAGCTTCACCATGTATAATACTACCGCTCTTCGAAAGAGTTCCACCAATAAACTACAACTTCACAGGCTCCCAGGCATACAAGAAGTATAAATTGTTATCTCTGAACAAGTGTTATAGGACTTGGAGGCGATGGTGGGATATACTTAGGGGGATTTTGTAATAACCTCAACCATGGCAACACCTATCTAATTGTGTCAACTTGTTGAATTTAGAAAAACTCATTTCCCGTAAGTCACAATATCAATATGTTTGTTTTAATGTAAGTTTTAATTGGTGGTTTACATTTCTTAGGCCATTAGTTTAGTTCGATTGTCAATTGAGGGAGAGAGTTTATTGAGGCACAATTGATTGTAGAGGGTTTAGACTCTCCATCCACTTTATAAATATGAGTAGGTCTTAGTATCGACGTGGACCACAACCAATAGAGTCGTGGGGTTAAAACAACACCCAAGACTATCATCTAATACACCCGCAAGCGGTTGCGAAGATATCGAGCATTTTCAACTTGGATATCATAGAAAAAATATGGCACGTCCAACAACTTTAGTCAGAATATCTACTAGTTGTTTATTCATAGGAACTAACTGTATACATTGTTCTCCAAAAATTATCTTTGCAAGAATGAGGTGACTATCAAGATCAGCGTGTTACATACGATCGTGGAGTTAAATGTAGAACTTCCAAAAACTCTTCCAAAAATTTATTTCGCTGTTCACCAAATATCGAGCATCTCCCACATCGTCGTCTCCGCTTCGGAAGGATTTAAACTCGAATCTGAGGGGTCTTAAAGAACCACCTCATCGAAACAAGGAATTGTCTGCTTCAAGTTGAGAAATTGAATGTATGAACATTTGTATGAAGCGTTTTATAGGTGTTTCGATTGATCTATATTTTGTAAGGATCCAATCTTTCAAGCCTCAAGTTTTGATCCAAAATTTTATCACTCATGAAGATCGGCATAAACCAAATCGCCTTCGTTAAACTTTACAAGTTATGCTTTTTAAATCCAGTGCCACTTTCTTTATACTTTGATGTAGCCGTGCAACCAAATCATCATTAATCATGTGCTTGTCAATTAACATCACATATAAGATTTGGTCAAGGTTTTTTTGCGATTTTATCTCCATATTTGTATGTGCTGGACCAAGCTGTTCTGAATACAATGCAAAATGTTTTCTGGCATTTTATTCTTTCTTCTAGTTGGTGAGCACATAAAAGAAAATGTAATTTCAAGAAAATGAAACGAAGAGTCTAAGTTGGTGTTAATTTCATAAATGCTTAGGAACTTCATGGTGCTAGATGTCACAAAACATACAGATGCACATCTAATTGTTTAATAGCCAACCTTGTCCCATGGAATAACCCAATTTTCTTTTTATGTGTGTGTGGGTCTTGGGGGGGATCTTCTGTATACATGTAGCTATTTTGTTTATAATTTTTACGTACTAACTTGCATATATATTTAAGAAAGTACATCCTTTGATAGCATCCAATTTAAGACAAGAAAAGTAAATCATACTACTTAAATTTTCAAGCAAACATTATTTAAGATAATGTATTCAGAAGCATAAATGAAGAGGAACAGGAGAAACATACCATTCCCTCCATAGGCATTAAAGAGAACCAGGGATAACTCACAATTTCCGGCAGAAACCTTCTGCCATAATAGAAGAATATGTTATAAAAGTTGGTAAGAAAGCCCTCATCATTCCTAGCTCAATTAAATACCCTTGACTAGATGAAACCAATAGCTACTGAAAGTTACAATAAGTTTTCGTTGGGCAAATCATATGATAAAAAGAAAGAGAAACGAGTCATTGTGACACCCAGTCTTGTAATCTATCTGATATGGACATCATATCTTCCAAAAATCTCAAAAATGATCTTTTGCCTATAATTCCTTGTCTTATTTGTATTTTCATTTTAGTTTCAATATCTACCTATAATTCCTTGTCTTATTTGTATTTTCATTTTAGTTTTAATATCTAAATAGAATCTATTTTCACTTAATTAAGTACTTTTAATCCAATTTATTTTCACTGGGATTTTACAAAAACTGACACTTGCAATCCAAGTAGAATTAGGGGATTATTTGATTTTGTAATTCTTTTTATACTAAGATTCCTTGTTAGTACATTTAATTGAGAGAATTACTAAAATTCGATTTGTTGAGTCATTAATTCATTTTTATATCGGGACCAGATTTTATCTTGTGAATTGGAATTTTCCATAAAAACTAAAACAAGAATTACAAAATTAAATAAGCTCCTTAATCTACTTTGACTAAAGTTTTTTATTAAATCATATTAAAAGTTATTAGATAATAAAATTAAAAGGAAAACAATAATAAGGGAAATTAATACGCAAGATTCAATTTCGAGATTTCTAGACACTATGATCTCCACGTCGTTATCTATCTCGACGTTAAAACTGTATTTTTTACTAATTTTTAGAGATAATTCTAAAACAAAAGCATGAATGGAGTAAACTTAATTTAGACCAGAGTAAGATAAGATTTTATCAGGTCAATGATGATGAAAAGAATTAAATGAGGCAGTAAAAACGTCTTGTGAATTGAGGGGGACAAGAACAAATAATAAGTTTTTCTTCTTATTTGGTGAAATTTAGCAAAGTCGTAAAATTGTGAAGTTCAACGGTCCAAGTTAATATTAGGCTTAATCGAGTACGTCTCGAGATTACCTTCGTAAGAATTTCGAATTCATTGGCTATAAGAAAACCATCAAGAATATAACTAATTGAAACAAAAGCGTCTTCGAATCTCGAAATAACTTATACATTTAATACCCTCAAACTCCTTGTCATGGCCTTTTATCACATAGATCATGCACATTAGCGTGATTCGCATAAGTTCTTTAGCTTTCCCTCCTCAAAAAGACTTTCATATATAAGAAAATTTGAAGTATGCCTCCAACCAATAAACATCGTAATAAAAATCTCTTACTGTAGCCATTACATATCCAGCAAAAATGTGCCAATATTTAAAAAAGCATCGTACTGTGTATACCATCTAGTACAGGATATTCTCCCATCTCCATGCATCCGAAATTCTCTTCATCCATTTATCGTTCGAGCCAAACTACACACTCTGAACAAATATTACATAAATTCACCTGTCGAACGAGGGTCTCCACTGATGAGGTTTTTTATACCCCGAATAAAACTTTGTACTCCCTAATTCCATCGCAATCATACACTAACTAGAAACTAATTTGCAACTTGGAAAAGCTATTGACATGTTTCTCCAATTAATGACCATGTGGAAGAACTAGGAATTGTTGTTTACTTCTTCAACCGCTTCACTTTATTTATTTACTTTCATTTAATTTCCTCCCACATCTTCTATCTCCCCTTTTCATAATAATTAGCATCTTCAACATGGGCTTAAGGGCGTTCAGAATGCATCACAAAACATATGTTAGGCGATTCTTCAGACGAAAAGAAATTCCACCAATCTTTTATTAAATAAACTAACTACCACATTAAACCACTAGAACTAGATTCAGAACAAAGAAGGTCCATGCCAAATTAACTCATAATCAAGTAGCCAAGGAATATAATAAGATGAAATTCGAGGTAATGCATCTTGAGAAACCTCTTCAAAATATATTTCCTAAGCGTTTACTACCATAACTCAACGCTGATTTGCATATTTAACCAAATAAACTTTATCCCTCTTAGCAGATAAATCAATAAGCCCGAGCGCATGAACAAAGCAATCGCACTCCCTTTTGCTTCTAGTAATCCTTACAACAATAAAACCTCTCTATAGTAATATCCATATATAGTAATACACCTATATAGTAATAACCCCTCTATAGAAATAGAATGGTGTTAGTCCCAACTTCGTACCAAGAAATATAGTAATAACTCCTCTAACTCCTTATTAAAAATATATTTTTCATAGCCATGTGCAAAAATATGGTCCATCGATTTTTTATAGTAATAAAAGGGTCAATTTATAGAGACCGTACTAAAAAATACTACATCTTAAAGTAATTACTTAAAGTATATAGACTTCCAAAAAAAAATCCTATCTTCTTGTCTCCCGTAAAGGAAACCCCTCTCTTTCCTAATTAAATATTATCTCTTCTATAAATTTTTCTAATACTTAAGTGATTGGGCCCACATTTTATAAACTAATAAGCCACAATATTCTGGGCAGTCCCTACGACATTAATATAGAGGGGTTTTCCTGCACCTTCTATATTCTTATAAACGAACCAATCTGCATTGAAGTCTCTCCCAATACATCATGAATCGTCCCAAATGAATTTAGTATCAGAAATTAACTCCCAAAAATCCAACTCATCTTGCCTATCAACTTAGTCTATACACCCCGAGTTGCCACCCACTTAAAATGATCATGCAAATTCTCATAATGAAACAAGATAAAAATAAAATAAGCCCCTTGTCAACAGATCATCTTTTATCTTAATCACCTCCAGATCTCAGAAAGCTAAAGTATCTCCGAAAGCCCCTTAACAATCCATAACAAACCACCCACATTCTCTCAAAAACCAACTGAACAAAACTTTGATCCAATGTCGAGGTTTCATTTCTAAAATAAATAGCATAGATGGCTTGAACTTATGTGAGGTTTAGTAAATAGTAATGCAATATTGATGCAGTTTCAAGAAAATTCGAATGCCATTTAGTAGAATTCAACACTATTTAGACCGATTTTTACCTAAATGTTACTAAACAGATGGATTAAAAAAGCAAACACCTTCTCTACATAGTATACTACAAGAGTATTTTACATTGTGCATATTGGTTTTATTTGTTTTCCCGTTGCAGTTGCATATGGTGTTGCTTCTGAAAATATCGCATCCACCAAATTTTTCTAGGTTGAGATGAAGCTTCAAAAGGTTGAATCACATAAAAATGAAGAAGATACACAGACCTAATTTGTAACTTTCATTAATCATCTCGATAAGGTATCAGCATGTTTCTAGAGTGATTATGCCAGCGGGTGTCTCAATAACTTGTGCATTGACAATGGAAGTGATGTTAGGATTGGAACTAGCTTCTAGGAAAGATTTGAGCTTCAGAAATATCAGCTTGTTCATAGAGAGATTAGCTGGCTGTCTCTAAGATCTGTGGATGCAGGCATGAAAGTGAGGTTTGAAGCTTGGATTGTCTCTAACGAGGATTTGAGCTTACAAAAATATGGTTTAGCTAGATTGGGAGAAAATCGGGGTACTTTCCCACGATTAGGAACATTATAACTTCTTTTAGATTTATGAGTGTAGGGATGGGATAAGTAATGTGCAGTGTCGTGATTATGGTAGAACTCTCAACATTGTCACCACCAGTCTCTTGTTTGTAAAAAGTATTAAAGGCTGGTTCATGGAGAATTTTTTTTCAGGATCACGACAATCTATATGCAACATATACGCAATGAATAGATTATTTAATGAACTTCAGAAAAAATTATGTTTGAGATACCCTAATAAATCAAAGATATTACAATTTTAAAGCTTGGGAAAAGCTACGATTAAGATATACTGAATATGTAGAGATTCCAATTCAAGTCTATACTTGAGGTGATCCTACCCTACAACATCAACGATTAACTACCGATAGGAGATTGAGTTATAAAACCAAATCCCTTTTTAAATGCAAGTAGATTTTGGGGCTTTTGACAAATGAATTTCCTCATCTACAGAATAACGAAAAGTAAAACAATTATAAATCATCATTTTGAAACAAAAAATACCTGTCCTTTAATCTCGCTGGCACTGAAACACCTGCAGAAGTAGCAGGTTATCCCTAAAGTTAACAAGGGAAATATAGTAATATGAATAATAAACTCATCTCTAAGAAATTTAATACATTCTTGATCAGTTCACTCTAGTTAAGTTCAGTAACAAACTAACAGCAATATATACCCCAGTTCTCTCAAAGTTAAACTATTTGTCAGTATTGTAGGTGTTCCATTAATAACATAACCAGACATAGAACAAAATCTCTAACAAGGTCGGAAACAGCTCTCACAAGTGATCTAGGTATACAAAAACAGATAATGAGAACATAAAACAACAGAGAATAACTACAAAAAGAAACTGCCAAAAATAGAAGTTTGAACAATAGAATCTACCATATGACCAAGGCCATTGTAAAGGTGAGATTTATTCTCAACTGAATTACCATTCGCATACAATTTACTTTTTCATTTATAGACGTTCTTCGGTCTTTATGTTTTTCCTAGAATCACTCCTTCGCGACATTTTTTTGCAGATTTAGTTCTTAGTTTTTTTTGCAAGGTAAGCAATAATTTTTATAAAGATTTTTAAAGCTATACAATAAACAAAAGGGAGAACAGAAGAAAAAAAGAAGGAGATGAAGCCTCCCCTAAGGATTATGACAGCCGCATAAGCCTTGAGTCCTTTGCTGCAATCTACCAGAAAACTGTGTTCAAGTGATAACTTTAAAGTATTTCCCATAGGGGCTCTCTATCTTGTCCAGGAAAGTAGGTCTTCCCATGTACCACTCAATAGCTCCAGCTTGTAGCATACTTCCCCTCCTTGCTGCACTGTCAGCTGAGAAATTCATTTCCCTCCAGACTGCTGTTAACCTCATTCTGTTGAACCAAGTCTTCAGTTTCTGCCACTGAGGGTTAAGCTGCCAAGGAACTCTGTCATTTTTGAATGAATTGATGGCTGATTCTGAATCTGAGGTAACCCAAACATTTTTTGTCCAGTTGAGCTTATCCATTATTGCCACACATTCAGCATATAAGGCAGTGGTGTATTAAAGATTATTTGCCATGACTGCAATAACATCTCTCATATTAGCTCTGATAGCAACTCCACATCCACCAATTCCTGGATTTACACTAGAAGATCCATCACAACATACTCTAATCTCATCAAGTGCTGGTGGAATCCAGATGCATGAGACAGCTTGGGGGCCCTCCGTCTTATTGCTGTAACACCCAAGTTCTTAATAATTTGAAGATCACCTGCAGTATTGTAAATTGTGTAGTCAGTGCTGAGCATTCTCTGACATTATATAGAATTCTTCTTTTGAGAGTGGGGTTGTGAGCTGAGCAGTTCCTGAAAATAACAGTTTCTGAGAAACCACAAGTGATAAAAAGAGACCAAGAGAAAGGACTTCCAAAGATCCATCACCAGAGGGCTAGCTTGCTTAACCAGATTCCACATATCTTTCAGTGTAGATGCAGCAGTCATTAATATTGAACAAGTTACATCCCCACTGCCTAATTTTTGTGGCCCATTCACAGTCCCAAAATATGTGAGTGAGAGTATCATCTCCTTTTTGACATAAGTAACAGGCTGAAACTGTAATTTTCCCTCTTCTTCTCAATTCACAATCAGTTGGCAGTGAGTTATGTAGTAATCTCTAACAAAAATTTGAGTGTTTAGGCATAACTGGAGCTTTCCAAACCATTGAAAACCACCAAACCCCCGGAGCTTTCTCCCTGAATTCTTCAAATGCATTTTTCACAGAAAAGGAGCCTGCTATGTCTGGCATCCAAACACCCTTATCAGCTCTTCCAGAATCAACTTTGACAGAACTGAGGTTTATGTCCATATGGCCAAACAGCTGATCAAGCAAGTGTGGGGAGTGACTTTCTCATTTTCAATAATCTGACTGACAGTATTGATGCTGATTTGATCTGCACCCAAGACATGGTTGCTTAGAACTATAGTAGACACCCAGTGATCATGCCAGAAAGAGACTCTAGCCCCATCCCCAATCTGCCATAAGACTTTATCCCTCATAGAAAGGTAAGCTTCTTTAACCCCTGGCCAAATAGTAGATTTTTTGTAGATTGTAACCATGTCCCCATCCTCTTAGACCCCCCCCCCCCCCCCCCCCCCCCCCCCCTCTTTGAGTGGCTTGCAGACCTTCTTCCAACCAACTGTAACTGCTTTCTTCAAACTAGGATTGCCAGTCCAAATGAAGTTTCTCATGATAGATTCACATTCTTTTATAACTGACAGAGGCCATCTGTATATAGACATATTATATAATGGGATGCTTGATAGTATAGACTTCACCAGAGTCACCCTCCCTTGATAAGAAAGAAACTGGCCCACCCAAGCAGAACCTCTAGCTCTTATTTTGTCCACTAAAGTTCTAAGCAGGCTAGATTTTACCCTTCCAGCCACAAGAGGGACACCAAGGTATGTAGTAGGTAGAGTACCCTCACTAATAGCAAATAAATATAAGATCTGTCTTCTTCTGTGTAGGCTCATACCACCCAGCTACAGCTTACTCTTTTCTTTGCTAATCCACTGGCCAAAGGCTTGTTGGTAGCTATTAAGGAAAGATAATAGTCTTCTCAACCCCACTAAACCCCCATTGGCAAATATAAAGATGTCATCAGCAAACAGAAGATGAAAAGGCTGTTTCTCCAAAAGTAACCATAGGTTTAACCAGGTTCAGATCTCTAAGATTGTTAATCCCTCTACGTAGTAGGTTCTCAGCTAGAGCAAACAGTAGAGGGGACAAGGGGTCACCTTGTCTAAGACCCCTAGATGCTGGAAAGAAACCCATTGGACCTCCATTGACTAATATCAAAATCATAGCACTGCTAAGGATTGAATGCACCCATGTACACCAGGTACTACAAAAGCCAAACATCTCCATGACTTTGATCAGGAAATCCCAGCTAAGTGTATCAAAAAGCCTGTGCAATATCTATCTTCAGTCCCAAGTTACCACCTCTTTTTTTGATGCCTAGTTCATTAATCATTTCAGAAGCAAGCCCAATGTTGGATTGAACGCTCCTGCATGGTATAAAAGCCCCTTGTTCCTTACTCACAATCATGTCTGCAATCATTCTAAGTCTAGTGGCCATGATCTTAGTAATGATTTTAAAAGCAAAATTGCTCAAGCAAATAGGCCTGAAATTTTGCAGCTTTGTTGCATTTTTAACCTTAGGAGCCAACACAATGAAAGTTGAATTAAAGCCAGCAGGGATAATACTTTCCTTAAAAAAAGACTGAACAGCTCTTACCACATCTCTGCCCACAAGCCCAGTATTTGTGAAAAAACATGCCCCCAAACCCATCAGCCCTGGAGAACTATCAGAATTCAACTAAAAGACATAATCTTTAATTTCTTTCTCATCTGGTATCTTGCATAAGTTGAAGTTATCTTCATCATTGATTAATGTAGGAATTAAGTCCAGCAAGGCCTGAGAGACATTAGTAGTGACTGCTGTAAATTTCTTCTTGTAGTATTCAACAATGCACTCCTTTACACCTTCTTGGTCTTCCACCATTTGCCCCTCACCATTTTCAATTGAAGTAATCTGACTCTTAGCAAGTTTGAATTTAGCTAAAGAGTGAAAATATCTTGAGTTTCTATCACCTTCATGGAACCACTTTACTCTAGCTTTTTGTTTCCATTTAGATTCCTCCTGAAGAGCCAGTCTTGTAAACTCATTTAATTTATCTTCAATTTGCTGAGCAATCCTATCATCTGTAATGTTGTTCTCCAGCTCTTCTTGCTGTAAATCAATCTCTCTAGTGAGAGTACTCATAGTCTGCTGCACACTGCCATACACCTCCCTACACCAAACCTTTATGACAGTTTTTAATCTCTTGAGTTTGGTTTGTAAAACAAATATAGGGGAGCCCACCACATATTCACTCCAACTGGCCATAACAAGGTTGTCAAAAGTAGGATGATCACTCCAGGCTTTGAAAATTTTGAATGGGCTGTTGGTTGGTTTAGCCATAAGGTTTGTTCTCCCAAAAATAATAGTGATCAGAATGAAGCCTTGAGCAAACCCTTAGCTTCCACCCTGCATATTTGTACATCCCCATAATTGGTTAGTGAAAGATCTGTCAAGTAAACTATGAATTTTGGCTGCTCCTTGTTGTTTGTTTGACCAGCTGTACTTTAGGCCCTCTCTTTGCGTCTCAATCTGCATTCATCCACAACTGCTGCAAAATCTTGTGTGGCCCTTGTGTTACTACCTCAGCCCCACTCTTTTCTCCCAGTCTTATATTAGAATTAAAATCCCCAAGGACCAACCAAGGGAAGGGATAATTGCTAAAAGTCTTGAGATCATTCCACAAAGACTGTTTTTGGCTGATCAAACATTTGGCATGCACAACAGATATTAATTATTAAATCATCCTCAACAATAAAGTTTATGAGTTGTGGAGATTTACTCACTAAATCAGGTTCAGTTATGTGTTTGCCCCAGAGTATCCAAAGGTTTCCCAGCTGATCCTCTTCATCATTGTGCAGAATCTGAAGAGACATTTCCTTCAATCCCAATCTCAGCATAGCTTCAGTAGTTGGCTTAATTTTAGGCTCTGCAATGCCTATGATATCAGGTTTCAGATCCTTCACCATGGCCTTAAGATAAAGAACTAATTTTTTGTTAGCAACCCCTCTAGCATTCCAATAGAGCACTCTCATGACTAATGGTTGGAGTGTTGATTTGGCTCTTGTTACTGGAGGTAGGGCTCCCATAACCTTGTTAGCAGTTTTGTTTTTATTGTATTTCCTTTTGGCACTTTGGCAATTCCCAGTTATTGTCTAGAGTAAGCCGATGTTCTCTTGGGCAATAAGACTTTCTTCTTGTGCATCTCTCTCCAAAAGATCATACCACTGGTTGTTGAGGAACACTCTCTTCTCAGCATCCTTATATGGAGTTATTGGTAAATCTCCAAACTTAAGCTCTTGATTTTCAGTGTTGACACCCTCTGGAGTATCCAGTTTCTCTGTATTCTCCACTTCAGACTGATCATGGATAACCATTGCACCACTGTTAAGACCAGTTCCTGCTTCTGTACCCTCTGCACTGACAGTATCCCTTGCTACATGTGATGCTTTCTCATTGTTCTTTGCTCTTCTCTCTAATTCTTCAGCTGACAGTATGATATCCTGAATAGACTGGTTATATTTATCTTGAACCAATCTAAAGTATTTACTTGACCCAGGATACTTAACTGCAAAGTGTTCCAGCCCAGGGAACATTATTAGAGGAGACTCCTCTTCATCTTGTGATTGATCATCTAGCACAATCCTTTCCTTTCCCCCTGCTGTCCCTCCATCTTCTTTTGTACTATCTCCTGCATTGTTCTTTTCTGTAACAGGTTTGAGTTTCAAACTTTATTGAGGAATGTCTAGAAGATGTTGTAATGTCTAGAAGATGTTTTGGCCGAGTGAGACCGTGGGCAGTTGAAGACTTGAAGGTCGATGGAAAAGGATGACTATCCTTTGAAAGCTTGTCGCTTGTAGGTACTTCAAGAAGTCATGAATATGCTCTTCGCTTTATTAGTAATCCAATGAGTCCAACACACCTCTCTGTGATGGACCTGATCAGTTTTATTGGGTGTAGAAACATACCGAGTGATATATGCTTCCCCGTCAGCAAATTCAGAAAAAACTTAAGAAAGTAACAGTATCCTCTTCATACTTGGTATACTCATCAAACACTAAAACACTAGCAGTGTACATAACAGCTTTATTGTAGAAAAAATATGGGATGGGCAGTGTAAATTAGGCCATTCTACCCCTGTAGGCATACTTAATAATCTCATTATTTAATTAGTGTGCTTAATTTTGATTCAACAGGTATAAGGAGTACTAACACAACCAACGAGAGTTGGTGCAAACTGCTATGGACAACGCCTCAAGAGGTAGAAGTCATGGGTTGAATCACCACCAATGCGGGCCACCCACCAGAAATGAACCTGACTTAAACAGAACGGGAGGACTGTGGGGTTTGTAATGAGCCCCAGGATAGTAGTTGGGTGAGTGGTGACAAATTATGAACCCAATGAACCTCTAGTTTCAAAAGAAAAGGAGTACTAACACCAACAAGGAGTGAAAATCTTCCATTTTCAGCTATATAAAGAGCCTCTACAAGTTTGGAGATATTGCGACAGGCAATTGGAAAGAAATACGAAGTATATCAACTCCATATTCTGCACACAGCTTATCAACTCCAACTTGAAAGTTGCAGACTCAAAATCTTCGAGACATAAAGATACAGCAGGCAATAACAACCAAAGAGAATCCATAAAAACTTGAAAAAAATCTGCTTCAAAAGTATGGATTCGTCGAACTTTTGAGGTGAATCGTATCCACACTTTTCACCGAGTCTCCGATTTATCTCCAAAAGTATACTAAAGGTATGGAAGGTTTATCAATTAGGAATATTTTATGGTCTGTTTCAAAATTCCTAAATTCATTAGAATCAAGGTTTAAGCCCCCTACTATTCTCTATAACTAGGTGATCTCAACTCTCTCATTGTGTAATTTGGATATTCGAAGTGGAGTAAAGCTCAAGCATTTTCAGTATTGTTTCTCTTATAGTTTCCTATAGTATTAGTTGTTTACGTTAGCAAACCGAGGTTTTCTGTAGCAGGTTAGCTAGGGTTCTTTTAGGGATTCTGTTATTCTGATTTGTTGAATTATATCCTTATTAATTCACAGCCACTCATCTTAACACATCCCACGGTCAAGATTAGCTCAGGGCTACAGTAGCATTTATTACTTGCATCAGGTTCAACTGTAGCAGGTTTGAATTACATTTCAGGCCCTTGGCGCCTCCTTCTCTCCCAGTTCCTCCCATGGCCGCTGGCCATGGATCTTCTGGATTTGTGGTGCCCACAAGTGGTGGTGGGGAGGCTGTTGCACCTCTAAGAACACCATCCTCCAATAGGAGTACTGAATTGCTTCAAAAACTTCAGAGCTCGGGGAATGAAGCGCCCCAGGGTAAAGATGGGCCATCCTTTGAGCAATTGTCAATTAAACCAGGAATGTCTCTACTTGAAATTCAGGAGATTTTGAACAGAAAGTGAACAAAGCCATGGCAGAGAAGGAAGCTACTATCCAAACTCTTGTGGAGTACATCTCCCCAATGGCTAGTATTAATCCAGTAATGGAAGCCTCGCAAGCTGCGGAAAAGCTTATCAGCAGAAGGATGATGGCTGATCTCAACTCTCTTCGGGGAAACAATGGGGAGAGTACAGAGATAGTGGTGAGGGCAGAGGATGTATTGGAGCATTCGGAAGGAAGCTCTAACTAACCCAGATGTGCGGGCTGGATCCTTAAACAAAGAAGGGCAGGTTACAGAAAACACTAATGCTGGAAAAGTGGGGTTGGAGAGTAGCAAGGAACATAGTGCAGTTGATGTGGAAGTTACGAGGGAAGGGGATGATTACTTTGCTTGTATGGTGCAGTGCTTGAATAATTGCAACACCTTCTGTAATATCAAAGATAGAGTAGTTGAGATGCACTTTAATGCAAGTGTAGGTGCAGTAAAGGCAAAGAGGTGGAGAGTACTCAAGCAGAGAAGCAAACAGAGAAAGTACAACTCAATTGGGCATCACTAATTTCTGCCCCTCCTCAGTTTAAAGGTATGGAGAATCTACCCCATATACAACCTTCTATTACTAATGGTAAGAAGGTCATGAAAATAAAATTTTGCGATTTCTCTAAACAATCTACAATGGAGGACAACTTACTTGTTAGGCACTTTATTGGGGGCAGAGTGGCGTTTAATTTTCTCAAAAAGAATCTGATCAAAATTTGGGGGCTGACAGGACAGTTAACCATGACAATACAAGGGCTAGGGTATTATTTTCTTAAGTTTAGCAGCTCTGCAGAGAAAGAAAAGGCACTTGAGCTAGGCCACCTTCACATTGCTAGTAGGATTTTCTTCATTAGGGAATGGAGGCCGTTCATTGAATATGAGCCTAAGGGAACTACTAGTCTGCCTTTGTGGGTTATGTTCCACAATTTGCCTAATCAATGTTGGAACAAGGAAGGCCTAGGTCAAATTGGTAGCTTGATTGGGAAACCACTCTACACTGATAAGGCAACTGAAAAAAGAAGTAGAAGCTTTGCTAGGATATGCATAGAAGTGGATGTGCATGATGAGCTTCCTGACCAAGTGGTGATAGAGGTTGATGAAAAATACAATATTAATGTTGGGATTAAGTACAATTGGGTACCACCAAGGTGTGAAGGTTGTAAAACTTTTGGCCACATGGATAGCCAGTGTCTTCACCAAAGTAAGGATCAGGTGAAACAAAACAAACAGAAAGAGCAGGTGGTGAGAAAGAATCAGCTACCTACTAATAAAGAAGTGCCAGCAGAGAAGAATACTGATGAGATTGAATGTCCAGTGGATAGAGAAAAAGCTAACATAGATGCTAATGTCGAAGCTAAAGAGAGAAATAATGAAGCTACTGGTGAAGCAGTAGATGACTCACAGAATGGAGGGGAGTTTCAGTTGTCTAAAAGTGCAGCTAAAAGACAAAAAAAGAAGAACAAGGAAGAGAAAGAAAGCAGAGAATATGAACTGAGCAGAGCACCATCATACCAGAAATACATTAAAGATAATGAGAGGCAGAATCAGCATACAAAGCAAGCTCATGGAGGAGAAGCTAGTACCAGTAAAAATGGAGGTACTAGGAATAAAAACACTAAGTTAAGATGAGAGCACAACCTTTGAGTAGGGAGTGGGAGAATGAGGCAATTCAAATCCAGAACACAACTAGCCTCCATCATTGTTTTGAGAGAGTGACACCCCTTTTTACTAATCAGTTGTTCTCTTGTGCAGTTATTAGTAAGTTCTCTTCAGTTAGAAGTATATTTGTGCTTTCAGCCTTATGTCACTTAACTGGAGACTACTTGACTGGGAGAGCTGGAAATTACTATCTTCTCATGGGACAGTTTCCCATGAGAGCCTTGAGAGGAGGGAAGGGAGTAAATGTCAAAACCCTGGTGGATATCCTTATGGTGCTCAAAATTATTATGTATTTAGTAAATTTGGGTATCATGGAGATGGAAACTAGGATTAGACATTACAGAATAAATTACATCCAGTTCAAACATACCCGTCCTTATGCATTCTTGACTCTTAGACATTACAGAATAAAAGCTAGAAATGAAGAATCTTTCCTCAAACAAAAGTCAAGAGTGGATTGGCTACAACTAGGTGACTCTAACTCTTCCTTTTTTCATAAAGCTGTGCTTACTAGAAGAAACTTCAACTCCATTAACTTTATTATTGACAGCAATGGCAACACCATTACAGACCATGAACAAATTGCATCCAATGTTGTTAATTACTTTAAAGGAATCTTAGGGGAACAAGAGCAAGCAGTTGGCACTAATATCATTAGTAACCTTAACTTCAAAGTTGTGGTCCCTTATGAAGCCCATTCTGAGCTTACTAAGGAGATTACAGATGAGGAAATTCATGAAGCCTTGTTTGATATTGATGATAATAAAGCCCCTGGCCTGATGGTTTTAATGCCCATTTCTTAAAACTTTTTGAGAAGTGATTAAAAAGGAGTTTGTTAAAGCTATTAAGAACTTCTTTAGTAGCAGACAACTCCTTTCCTTTCTTAGGTGAACTCTACCATTATTGCTCTTATGCCCAAAGTTAAGAACCCTTCTAACTTTGGTGAATTCAGGCCTATTTCTTGTTGCAATGTTGTTTACAACGTGATAACTAAGATTCTTACTACTAGAATGAAAAGAGTGTTATCTCCTCTGATTAGTTCTAGTCAGTCTGCTTTTATTAAAGGTAGGAATATCTCTGACATGAACTTCCAATGAACTATCATAGAACTAGCAACACTAACCCTACTTGGACCACTAAAATTGACCTGAAAAAAGCTTATGATATGGTGCAATAGCAAGCAGTGATATCCATTATGAGAGCCCTGAATTTCCTTAATCTTTTTATTGAATGGGTGAGAGAGTGCATCACTACTCCTACTTATTCTGTCTCTATCAATGAGGCTTCTGTTGGGTTTAGAGGCCAAAGAGGGCTTAGACAAGGGGATCATATGTCTCCCTACCTATTTGTGATGGTTATGGAGACTCTGGCATTATTTTTTAAGCTAAAGCAAAAGAGGGAGCTCTTAGTCTGCACTATAGGTGTCAAAAGACTAATCTGGTCCACCTTGCCTTTACCGATGACTTATATTTAGCAAAGGAAAGGCTCTTTCTTCTCAGGCCATTAAGGACAGTCTTAATACCTTTAAGGCCATTACTGGTTTAGGGGTGAACAATGTTAAATCTGATGTTTACTTTTCTGGAGTTGAGCTTATTGTCAAGCAATCTATCTGCAATACACTTGAGTTTGAAGAAGCTCACACTCCTTTTTAAGTATCTAGGAATCCCACTCATATCCACTAGACTTAATGCAAGAGATTGTGCTCCTCTTATAGAGAAAATGGCATCTAGAATTCTTTCATGGCAGTATAAATTCCTCTCCTATGCAGGGAGGTTGCAACTACTTAAGTCTGTGATCTATAGCTTTTATGTTTATTGGATGAATATTTTTATTTTGCCCGAGTATGTGATTGACAAAATTAATTCAGTATGTGCAAGGTTTTTGTGGTTTGGTCACAGTGCTAATACAGGTAGGAAGCCTTCCCCTATGAAATGAAGCAAGGTGTGCACCAATAGAGAAGTTGGGGGGCTTGGTCTCAGAAACATAGGAGTCTGGAACAAAGTTTCAGCAATGAAACATACCTTTAAGATTGCCAAAAAGGAAGATTCTTCATGGGTGCAATGGGTGCAGGCTAACCTCATCAGAAACAGAAACTTCTGGAGCATCAACATTCCTCAGGACTGCTCTTGGGTGTGGAGACAGATCCTCAAATCAAGGATGGCAGCAATAAAAAAATTGTAAAGCATATTGTTGGGGATGGGCAGCACACTTCTTTTTGGGATGACCCCTGGCACAAAAATGGTATTCTCAGAGCTTACTTTGAACAGCATTACAGGTATAACTCCTACCTTGGTACCAGAGCTAAGGTAAACAATTTTATTTCTAATACTCAATGGGTTATACCTGACCATATTAAGTATAACATCCCTGATATTGCACTACATATGCCTGATCTCTCTGCTCTTCCTAATGTTGTTGATAAAATTGTATGGATTGCTTCTGCCAATGGTGAGTGGCAAGAGATTATTTGGGACATAATAGTTATCCCTAGGCAGGGGTCTACTTGCTGGATGATGATTAATGATTGCCTTGTTACTTAAGATAAGCTTGTTCAGAGACATATGTTGGCCACTTCTAGTTGTCAAATATGCAAAGCCCATAATGAAAGCATTGGGCACCTGTTTATGGAGTGTATTGGAGCTCATCACATTTGGGGTAGATTACTTCACAAGAGTGGCTCAGTTAGGCACCCCACTACTCTGCAGGATGAGATTAACTGGATTAGTGGGCTGCCTAAGAAGGACACTGCTTCTAGATTGATTAAACTGGCTTTTACTTGTTTCATTTACCATCTATGGAAAGCTAGGAACTCACATGTTTTCAGCAATGAAATTATTAGCCTAATAGAATCTTTAAGAACATTTGTGAGGATATCACTACCAGAGTCAAATACATTGTGACTAAAGTCTTTAATAATGCTAAGAATAGAGATATCTGTAATAGATGGGATATAAGTCCTACTTATGTTGATCCAGTTGTTAAACTCTGCAGGTGGACTCCACCCTTAGAAGAAACTATCAAAATTAACATTGCTAGATCAATACAAGGGGAGAGAGGTGGTTATGGTGGCATTGCAAGGGATGGTAGAAGCCAATGTATCTTCAGCTATATTGGCAAAGGAACAGCCCACTCAGTTGCTTACCAGGAGATGAAAGCCATTCAAAGAGGGCTAGAGCTGGGGCAGGACAGAAAAAAGAAGAATATTCACTTTGAAACTGATTTTATGCTTATGCTTGCCTACATCCAAAACAAGAAGACGCCCCCATGGGACTGCTACATCCTGTTACAGTCCATCCATTATTTGAGCAACAAACTTGAAAGCTTCTTCATTACTCATGTATTCAAAGAGGCTAATAAATAAGCTAGGTTCCTTGCTACCTATTGTAATATAGATGGTGAACTATTACAGCCCCCTTGCCCATGGCCTTCTCTCTTTTGTATATTTTTAGGAGATGATGCCAAGGGGAAGCAGTATATTAGGTTGTAATCTATTTTTTTGAGTTTGTATAGAAGGTCCATGGGGTACCTATCCCCAGCTTGCTTTGCAAAAAAAAAAAAAAAGTATTAGTTGTTTTAATTTAATGACAATTGCTTTTTTATGCATAGTGTTCTCTTTTTTAGTTTTCATATGAACTGATTTATGATCACTAAGTTTGTAAGGAGCTAAACGTCTTAGCTAAGGCTAAGAGGGATTTCTAACTCTAAAATATCTTTTAACTTATAAGTTTTCATATTCAAACCAGTTACTCTACAATTGAATCGAATTCTCCACTTTATTTTCAAATCCATATATATCCCAACTCGATTGCCCTAACACGGACTTGAATTAAATAAAAGTGGGATTCACAAAAGGGTTTTCAGTCCAAATGTCGTAAAATCCCTAAAGTATGTTTCAGAAGAAGATCTATCGATCAAAACAATTTTGGCCTTAATAAGGTAAATAGATCCTAATCCATATCAATATCTTGTATTATAATTTCTTAACATAACGTAGTAAATGCCCTAATATAGATTTGTATATATGACAATAAGTGTAGATCTAATAGGTTAGTAGACTGATAAACTATATTCGGAGGTTATTAATGGAATTAAAGAGAACTCTAAACCATAGAATTTTTTTCCTTGAACTTATTAACTTTTCTAAATTTAACTTGTTAATTACTTTAAATTTAGTTTTCACACTAAAGATAACCCAAAATCCTATATGCTTTTTTCCCTCTTGATTTATGAACTCGAAAATGTTTGCACTTCAACCATTTCTAGGAATTTTACCTTGTTTTAGGTACATTGAATCTACAATCTAAACTGTACGCTATAGCAAATTTTCAAGATTTCGATTTAGCACACCAATCTACATACAAAAGTCACAGCAACACCCCTCTCGTAAATAAGGAACTAAACCCACATTATTTCGAGAGGTGTATGTGATATAGGCTATAGCCTGACACTCGCTTCTTGCACTTGAACCAATAACCACAATTTTATTTTTCCTTCTCAATCCAACTAGACTACCACCAACTAAAAGTACAACACAATCTACTTCCCAATTAGAATCACAAAAACGACATCCAACATCATGGAAAGCTTATTAAAAAAATCACAATACCAAATCAGATAACGAAGAATACGAGTCACATCTGGACATCCAACAATAAGATACTCAATATACCAAGAGGCGATAAGATCTTGTATCCTGAACTACATTCCTCCTTCATCGACCTCGAGTTCATAGTAGATCCTGTACCAACCGGATTTGATCCAAGCATGCATGCCTCTAAATTAAAGATCTACAACATACATTCGCTGCAACAAACTAAGTTCCGCCTAGGAAACGGGCAACCTCAATCGCAAATAAATAATAAAGAAGAAGCAAGTCCTTAAAGTTGAACGAGATTCGCCTTCAAATAACGAAGCCGCTCTTTGTAGTGGCATTGTCATCAACATGAACTATCCAAATGGCTCCTAGCAGAAGACCTACGAGCAAGCACCAAATGATCATGATAGAAGAAGACCGCCCGAAACCATATGTAACCAACAAATCACTGAATATGTCGAACCATGCTCATGGTGCCTGTCATAACCCATATATAGCTTTCTTTGATAAGCAAACATATTTCTCCTTTCGAGCAACAACATAACCATACCAGGTGGTTGATCCGTATATACCTCTTCCTACAATACACCATGTCAAAAAGCATTCTCTACTTCTAGCTTATATAAATCCAATTACAAGATTGACACTGATACAGGACCTCCCACCGAGTTCAGTCCCGCATTCGCAACCTCAAAAACTTGTAAATCTTGTGACATATATTGCCCGCGAATTGTTTGTTGGCATGAGTTGAAGTACTTTGGCATTTATTGTGATTTTGATTTGTAAATTTTTGTGGCTAAATCTCTCAATTCCTCTTCTTTAAACTTTTTAAATCACAATTCTTCTCTAAACGCAAGAAACCCAAATCACAAAAACCTCTTTACAGATCTTTTTTATTGCAATTTTGTAAATCTATGATACATAGCCAATTACAACATTGCCACTGACATAGGAACTTGCACCATAAAAACTTGCAAATCTAGTGGCATGAGTCGCAGGCGAATTGCCTGTTGGCACAAGTTGGATCAAATTCCACATTTCTTTGAATTTTAGTTGAGAATTGCTGTGGCTGAAATCTATCAATTCTCTTATTTCTTCTTTAAAAAATTCAAATCACAATTCTTTAAAACGAAAGAATCCCAAATTGCGGAATCCTCTTCGCGAATTCCCCTATTCCAAACCTATTAGCTTCCATCGCACCTCCCTCTCCCGATATCTTATTCTTGAATTCTTGAATTCTTGAATTTGATTAAAATTTCATTCTTTGACTAATTTGTTGTTGTGGGCACTAATACTATAATGTACAGATCATAATTTCACAATAATAATTACACAAATTCATCAAAACAAACTCAGAAACAATCAAAAACATCAGAAATTAACCAAAATTTACAAACCTGATGATCTTCTCCAGGTATTCTGAAATTATGATATCCCAATATGGAGCTAAAGCAGCAGTTCCTTCAACAGCTATAATCAACTGTCTCTCGCACGCCATTGTTTCTCTCTTGATTTGAAAAAATTAGGGGGGTTTTTTACTTGAATTTTGTGAGGGTTTGGTGAGAGACTAGTTGAGTAACTTGAGTTCTGTATTTTATTTCTGTTTTTATTTTATTCAAACTGTCACTAGCCGGGCTGTTACCGGACGGAACCGAACGAATCGGGAAAAAAGAATATTGGAATTTTTTCCGGAAAAACAAAAATCAACAAAATTGGAAGGGGAAATAGAAGAAAGAAAGATAAAAGTTTTACTCAAAACTTTTGATATTAACTATTTTCGGATGTAAAACACTCACTTTAACTTCTTTGTGATTGGTAGCCAAATAGATTATGAAATTTGGATAAATATATAATCGTAAATTTTGGATCGGAAAATGTTTGGAAATAACGGATTGAAAATTTCATAAAATCATAATTATAAAATGTTGGGATATGATGAATCTAGAGCAGAATAATACTAAAGCAAAAACAATAGATAAATATATTTATTGATTATCATAACTGTGTTCTCTGTACATAGTACAATTATATATATAGACACCCAAAAGGATTCAATATTTTACTCTCTCCCCATAACCCTATTGGGCCTATGGGTTTGCTAGGAGTCTGTATAGGACACCCCAACCCTGTTTGGCTCCTAGCTTGGGCTTGGACCCAACTCCTAACACTCCCCCTTAGGGTGTTCCATACTAGGACGACTTGTCTCATTAAAACCTCTGTCTAGCAAAACCCCTTGGGCAAAAAGTTGTGCAGGGAAAAAGTACAATCATATGCCCTGTATGGGCTATGGACGCGTATACGTTGTCTCATCAAAATCTCCAGCCAGTAAAACCTCATAAGATAAAAACTGCGCTATCAGAAAAAAGAGTACAACACGTATGTGTCCACGTCAGGCTGGGACTACTCCCCCTGACGTCGATCTCCTTGAGATCTATTTCCCTGAGATAATAAATCGTGTAAACTTCGTATGCCGATTCTATGAACTAATCTCTTGAACGTAGGATATGCAAGAACCTTCGTGAATAGATCGGTCAGGTTATCTTTTGAATGAACTTGAACAACATCGATCTCATTCGTCTTTTGCAACTCGTGTATGTGGAAGAACTTTGGTGAAATATGCTTCGTTTAATCACCTTTAATAAATCCGTCTTTGACTTGAACGATACAAGCTGTATTATCTTCATAAAGTGTCGTCGGTTTATCTTGGATAGAATTCAAACCGTAACTTCCGTTGATGTGGTTGATCATAGACCGCAACCAAAAACATTCTCTGTCGGCTTCATGTAGTGCAAGAATCTCTGCGTGGTTCAAGGATGTAGCAACCATCGTCTGCTTTACTGATCTCCATGAAATCACAGTATCTTCATATAATAATACATAACCCGATTGTGATCGACCTTTATGTGGATCTGACAAATATCTTGCATCGGCGTATCCTATTATTTCCCGTTTGCTAAGTTGTAGATAGAATAAACCCCAGTCTTCGTGTCGATGAGATATCTGAACATGTGCTTGATCTCATTCTAGTACCTTTGGATAGGAACTGAACTATGGCAAGCCAAGCAGTTCACTACGAGTGAGTCATTGGGTCTAATATACCCAGCTAATTATAGCAAATCACCTCTTATCTAGTACCATGGCCCTAGGAGTTTCTCCCCCCATTAGGACGGTGAAATATGTCGTTGTCCACACCCAAGTGTTGGACGCGCAATAAACGACTTAGCACCGTGTGCTACATCCATATTGAAGTGTTAGATAACTCTTGATAGATATTGTTTGGTGTATGAGTGCCACTATCAAGATGTTCGATCTGCAAATTGAGACACTCTTGATTTCCCAAGGTCTTGTATTTCGAATTCCTTCCCAAGGTATACGGTGGCTAGGGCTGCAACTTTTGTCCAAACTTCTGATTTTTTCCGAAATTCGATCCGATTTTTCCGATTTTGGAACCCAATTTTACAGTTCCGATTTCCGAAAATCCGATTTCCGATTTTTTCCAAAAAAATTCGGATCGGAATCGGATAGACTTCTGTAATTCCGAAATTCCGATTTTTCCGAAAATAACCGATCCGATTTAGTCAGAATAACATATTCCGAATATATCCGAATCCAAAATATCAAAATAATTTATTCCGAAAATTACTCCGAAAATTCAAAATTTATTCGGATTTTTCGGAATATCCGAAATTTATTCCGAAAATTCCGAATTCCGGAAATTCCGAAATTCGAAAATTCCGAAAAATTTCGGATTCGGATTTATTTTGGCAGTTCCGAAAAAAATCGGATCGGATCGGAACAGGTTTTCTAGTTCCGAAAAAAATCGGAAAAATTCTGAACACCTCTATTTCCGATCCGATCCGATCCGAAAACAGGCCTAACGGTGGCTCTCGCGATCTCCCCCGGAGATCTAATGATATTTAAATAATTTAGTATACTATTATGATGAGTGAAGTTAATATATGTGTTCTAAATAAGAATGCATGGACAGATAAGGATATTTGCAAAGTTCTTGACCTTCAAATATTCAGTCAACTTACTATGTCTCATGGGCCCTGATTGCTTCAAGTCAGCAATAACTTTTTCAGTTTTATTACGTACACACCTCGTGTGTTAGGCTTAATTGCTTTCAGAAGCTTATACCTTCCTAGGTGGCTTCATGTAGATATCCGTATCTAGTTTCCCATATAGATACGTTGTATTTATATTAAACGCATGTCTAGCTTGTCCCCGACAACTTGATAGACTGATAAGTACTGAAATGTTATAGCGTTCATAGCCGGGTTATAGATCACACTGCAATCGATGCCAGATCTCTTAAAGATTTACTGGGCAACTAGTCTTACCTTGACCAAATTATTTCTCCAAGTTAATTGTGTTTTTGTACCTTTCCCATTTATAACTGATAGGCTCAATTGTATCATTTCGTATTATGCTAACAAGCTGAGCTCCGCTTGGATTCCAGATGCTCACTTTGGCCAATGCATAACAACATACAGTTATTTACAATAAGTGGCTCTGAATCCTCATCATTGATGGCGAGTACAGCAACGAATATGAATACCTTGTCGACACATCTCTACTGAATGATCCTACATTGTGCAATTACAGACTTTTAATAGATCGATATCTTACTATTATCATACATATGTGCCATGCTGAGCTAGTCTCGTAATGCATCAACTGGTCACGTAGCTACTATTACCTCGTCAATGCGTGGTTCCATCCTTGATGAACCGACTACACCATTAGTCATATTTGTCTCTTATTCTGTAGCTCCCCGACTTAGAATACTTTCTTCCAACAGTGTTTTGCACTAAGTGCGAGCCTCATATTCATTTGCAGTATTAATTCCCCTAAAACGTTCTATTGCGGTACTAGTTTCCCCGGAACGTTATGTTGTGTAGGTGTATTACTTGCAGGTACATATACTTACGGTACTTCAATAGTGCCTATGAATGCGTCTAACAATTTATTTACGACCTATTGGAGGTTTGTAATCCGTTGAACCTTATTGTCACCTAACTTATGTATAGAGATCTAGATGAGATAACAATGGTATTTTCCAAGACCTTTTGGAAACATCATCAGCATTGACTGTCATATCTCCCCCAAATGCTGGGAATATCATCTCATCAAAGTGACAATTATCTGCCTTACAGGATATACGTCGTCAGTGGGTCCAAATATCCAGTGATAAATGCGAATCATAACCTACATAATACCAGGCCGACGTTGAGGGTCACATCTTCATACATTGTGGTACGATTGGCACCTGTACGAAACATCCAAATGTTCGTCGATGGGCGACACCGGGCTCCAACCCAGTTATTAGTCGCTTATGGAAAAGAATAATTTGATGATTTACTAAGGGACAAACCCTAATCAGTGTTGTGGGAGAAAAAATGCATATCCCACACACTAGCTGGAAGATGTGATCGTAATAACAGTGGCCTAGCGATTATTCGAAATCGTTTGATTAGGTTCTCTGCCAATCCCGAGTTGGGTATGGTATGGGGTACTCACGATGCTCAATCACCTATCTCATATAGTGATAAAATAATTATCAAAAGCCTGTGAGTCCAACTCACATGCCCCCGTCAAGTCGCATCGATCGACTTTGATCGGTTAATCTAATAACAGAGCCTGCGATCGAATGATCTAAGTGAGAAGTCGTACGAACGTTGCATTCCTAGAACCATCTCCTAGATGCGTCTTTTATGGCCATAAATATTAAGGGTGCCACTATGTGGATGGAAAGGTCCACATGGGTCTCCATGGATACAGTTGGAGCAAAGTCTAGAGATCCTACTCCACCTTGGTCAAAATAGACTTTCTTTAAAAGCAATCGTACATGTACACTCTCTAGATCTTCTCTCATTTCAAGGAAAATTGAGATATAATTCCGATAATCCTCCTCACTATTCGATCCCTGAGGAGTGCATTGGAGTCCATTCCAATAGTTTGTTCGAACCTTTAGACATGGAAGGAATGCACAAAACCTTGTCTGTCATTTGCTCCGATAGTCATTACGTGATAAGTATTATCATGTATCTCTCTAAACTTAATAAAATTCAGCTGGATTTACTAGGTTATAAAGTGGACTAGATACTCTGTATCATACCGTTAGAGAGTAATAGCGTGACGCACTCAGTGCGTTCTATCATATTGATCGTGCCAATGATATTTGTGCCATCCTCTATGCACAAGGTTAGACAAGAAATATAGTCATATTTCAAAAGGATCGAGTGCGTGGTACTAATGTCTCTTAGACATGGGTCGTCACTCATCCGATTATCGGTTATGCTCAATGAGTAGAGAGATCCATATACAGGTTGTATGTAGTAGATCAACTATCATACATAGAATTTAACTACTTCCCAAGCAATAAATTTGAATAATCATAATTTATTAGAACAAAATAAATCTCATGTATGTCACGAGCACTTTATTAAAATATAAATGATATGTTCCCAATAAATCTAAAATACTTACAACAAAAAGTAAATCAAGTTTATCTAGAAAAAAAACTACTAGTGCTCTTTCTAATGTGACATCACATGTCTACTGAGATATCATTACGGATTACTCTGTATGTTGATCCATGACGGTATTCGTGTCGTCAAAGATGTCTGACGTTGTAAACTCCAGAGGGGCAGAGTTAGTGTCAACAACTGCCTGGTAGGTGCAGACTCTATCACCGGCAGCCACCTGTGGTGTAAGGCATTCCTGTGCCCAGTGTCCTGTGTCACCGCAGTTAAAGCAAGTAGATCCCTGATCAGTCTTCTTTTCCTTCTCGCTTTGCCTAGTGTCCATGATTTATGAAATCCTTTACCTCTCATAGGGCTAAAGGGTTTCTGGTTCCCAACTTTCATGTATCCCTGGTAGCCTCCCCTGCCCCTTCCATATCTTCGTCCCCAACGTGCAGAGTTGTTTCCCCGAAATTGAACATTGTTTGACGCAGGCAACGACGCACTCTCAGAAGGCCGCATAACATGATTTTTCATCAGAAGTTCGTCATTCTGCTTAGAGAGGAGCAATGCCTGAATCAAGACGTCATGATTCTTCATGTTCTCTCATCGATATTACCTCTGAATCGTAATATTGCTAGTATGGAAGGTTGATAGAGTCTTCTCTATCATTTTAGCATCAACGACATTCTTCTCACACAGCTCAAGTGCAGAAGTGATTTTATGGACTGCTGAGTTTTAATCAGCGACCGTCCTAAAATCTTAGAACCTAAGGGTGTTCCATTGGTGCATCGCTTTTGGGAGCATAATGGTCTTTTGAGGACCATAATGCCCCGACAAGCTTCCTCATAAGTCAGCTGGCTCAACATTGTTGAGGTATTTAATCTTCAGGTCATCCTGAATATGATAACGAAGGATAAACTAAGCCCTTGCGTTATCCATGGGATCTTCCTTGTTGCCAATGACGATGGTCTTTTGCAGACCAAGTAACTTCAAGAATAAGTCAACGTCAATGCACCAAGTGAGGTAATTGGTTCTAGTGAGCAGCAATGGTGGAAATTCAACATTTTTTTAGTGTCGTAGACATCGGTAATGCAAGATATAGATTGGAATAAGAGACAATTCTTGATAAATATAACAATTGTATTAAAGACAGATCATAGTACTTAGAATAAAGATAAATAAATGATTTCGAATCATCTTATAGTTGAACCCAGTTCATATTCTAAAACTCGTGAAATTATTTTATAATAATTAAATTCAAAATTTTACCCTGAAAAAATGATGATCTTAATCTTATGTGCGCATTTTAATAGACTCTTAGCCAAGATTGCTATTTAAAACCACTAGATGTGTGTTATCCTTATTCTGAGAACTAGAGTGTTTTAAGCCCTCTAGTTCTAAAAAGGTAGGTATATTCTAGCCAAATGATCTATTTGCTACGAATATGAGGGGTATTAGATGTTTAGCTGACAAGTAGTTCCATCCCGAAGTCAGCTGGGTTTACAAGATAGGTTCATTATGCATGTCTCTTAACAATCTTGGGTACTATAGGTTGTTATTAATGCCTATATACCTCTAAATGTAATCTTGTAACATTTAATTTAACCTAGATATAAAAAATTGGTTCCTCAGACACCAAGTTTTAAGAAATAAGACTAAGTCAATTCCCAATTGAGCTCTAGTTATTTGTCATGGACAAATAACTATGATTTAGATATGACTCACAGTCGTATACTAAATTAGTCTTGGTTTCGTATTATCAGTGATCCCCGATCATGATAATTAGTATCCTAGGGGAATACCCGTAATATTCTATAAGCTATCGTAAGATACTTAAATAGGTATTACACTCTGTATGTATATCACAGATAAGGAGCCAATGCTTCTATACGAGGCACCTATTCCAAAAAAAAATTAAAAATATTTTTGCATAAAATAAACCCCAAAAAGGGTCTCCCACGGGGTAGGTCTAGTCAATAAGAATTTTTCAAAAAAAAAATTGGGCTCAATTTGACTAAAAATTAGGCTATTAATAGCCATTTTAGTGTCTGGACCAGTCTGACTCGGTCTGGGTCAAGGCCTGGACCGGGTTGACATTGTCTGACTCGGTCACACGTGCCCCGCACGTACACCACATGTGTCACACGCATCACACGTGTCACACACGTTACTGCCACGTGTCACCGCCGGGGAATATTATGATATGGTGAAGAATATTTCGACGACCGACCGGCCAAAATTCCGACGTCCGACCGACCTCGGTCTCCGGTGACCGTCCGGTGACTGCTACATGCCACACGTGCCATGCATGCCACGCACATGCCATGTCACTTGTTCTCGACACGTGTCACTGTTGATGTCACTATGGATAAGGATGACATCATAATAATAATAATAATTAAAAATAAAATAATTGATGACGTCAGCAACAACAAAAATTGCCATTTTTGGCTGTGAAACTGCCAAGTTTCAACGGGCTATTTCTGGCGATTGGGACATCTCCCAGAGACTTTCCATATATCATTGGAAAGCTCTCGGGGCAGGCTATCCAAATAAAGTGGTCTTGCCTCCATCTTAGCTCCACAGAGAAAAATATACATGTTTGAAAATAGCCCTTTATCAAGGGTAAAAAATACTAAAAACCTTAATTTTTAATCCGAAAATAAAGAGAAAAGTAGGTTTTCAGAACATGATGATCTATGATATATTATAGATCTGAATATAGGTATACAAAAAATTGTAAAATACCTCTTCTCCTGATCGCTTGGTTTTTCGTGAAATCACTAATTAGAAGGAAATATCTGTTATCCTCGTTCCTAGACCTTGCGTACTGATAACATGTTGGGATATAATGAATCTAGAGCATAATAATACTAAAGCATGAACAAGAGAGAAAGAGATTTATTAATTATCATAATTGTGTTCTCTGTACATAGTACAATGATATATATATATAGACAACTCAGAAGGATTCCCTATAGACTCTAACTCTCCCCATAACCTTATTAGGCTTATGGGTTTGCTAGGAGTCTGTATAGGACACCCAAATCCTATTGGGTTCCTAGCTTGGGCTTGGACCCAACTCCTAACAAAAAACATTTTCAATTCTTATCCATGTTTTTTCGAAGAAAAAAATCGGAAATGGAAAAATCAAAAATTCAATATAAGTTCCAAAATATGAAGAAAAAAAATCGTATCGGAACTATTAGAAAAACTTGCAGCCCTAGTCTAGTTTACTCATAATGTCATCAGTTGCAACTCAAAGAAGACTTTTGGGTTCACAACTTTGCTTGGTCTCATGGTCTGGTCTATGCTGGACAATGTCAGATAAACACATGTTTGAGAGGAATATAATAATAATAACTATGCGAAGCAAAAAATAAATAAAATTAAGGTGATGGGTCGAAGAATATTGGGTATGCGGATGTGAGGTCGATGGGAAATATTGAATCATAGGACAATCAGTTGGTTTCTTGCCACGGTGATTGATTATGCTGACGCCGCTGGAGTTTATTGAATTGTACGACTTTTAGTTGGTTCTGACTGTGATTGAGTATGCTAGTTTAGAGATATACATTTGAAAATTTGAACGGGGTTTGGAACTAGAATCAGATTAATGAATGATAATGTTATTTTTTAGTTTTAGACGTGTGCTAGAGTTACTCGCTATTTTTTGGTTTGGGTTTGGATTAGGTTTATTATTAAAAACTCAACATGGAAAATGTGTGGTAAAATTTGTATCATGTTCGTATTTATAAGGGACTACTGTATTGGGTTTAAAATTTGTATCATGCCTCGGGGGTCAGGATGTTTTCAAAAAGCCTTGGGTTCGATTCACCACCCTAGAGCCACTTGGTAGAAAAAGAATTATAAATTAAAATCATATAAGTTGATCGCCATGATTTATTTTGACATACCAGACATGTGTGCCGGTGAGGATTGTCCATGTCTGAGGGATTAGTTGGACAAATGATGATAAGTTATGAACCGAATCACCATGGTGAACAAAATACGTATATTAGTAAACTTTACATTGGTACCTAAAATGGGCTAACTTTCTCACAATCCACCTCTTTAGTGTTAGGCTAATGGTTTGGGACCACCTTAGAGAGAGTGGTTACGAGTTTGAAATCCAACACCGGGGGGTCATCTGCCAAGATTTATCTTGACTTAAAATGAAGCGTACGGCTTGCGGAGGAACCGTGGCAAGCCTTGGGAGACTAGTTAGGCGAACAGTGAAAAATGATAAACCTGATGAACTTCTGAATTCCAATTTTTTTTTTCTCGCAATCCAATCTTTTATGTGAATAGTATATAATACAAATATCAGTGCAATACAACTTCCCTCAATGCACTATATCTATTCTTTTGTATAAAGATACACACTCTTTCACTTTAACAAAAAAATTCTTGGATAGTGTGACCCACCATTGATCCAAGATGATCTAAATACCATTTTTATATTCTACGTTTGTTTCTCAGCGTAGATAAAGCTTAGTTCGAGTAGGTTTTGTTAACCTAGTTCGAGTAGGGATTTTAGGGTAATTCGAGTACAACTATAAGTTTATCAATAAATAGGTTTTGTAACCTTAAAAGGGGCAAGCCTTTTGCATTGTAATTATTTTCATATGCAATAAGAATGTACAAAAATCTAGATATTTTGGGAGTTTAGGACCATTATAGTTGTTACTTTCTTTCTCTTACTCTAATAGAATTCTATTGTGATAGGGACCCACGTCTACATAAAGTAAGAAAGAAAATGGGTGTTTCAAAGTTGGATCACATGTTAACCTAAGTTTACGTCATTGTCCTTAGATTGTGATGTCATTATTGGGCCCTGATTAGAGAGGTTAGTAATAGAATCATGAATACATTATTTTTGAAATATTTTTGGCTCGAAGATTGGCATCTCGCCAAGGTCGCGATAAGACTAGATATACCATTATTTTAATTGACTATAGAGACATTAGAACTATGAGATTAAATTGAAAATTTATTTAGAGAAATTGTAGACCTTTGCGGCTGCAAAAAAAAACCAGCAAACAACATTTTTTTCAATCTTATGGACAATTATCATTAGTAATTGGCAATCCGATTAACTCATTTCATAGTAGCGTGGGTTAGGGGCGGATCCACATGAGAACCAGTGGGGGCAGTGCCCCCACTCACTTTAAAAAAAGAAGATGTTAGTTATGTAATTTTGAGTACAAAAAAAAAACCAACAACAACTCTACAGACTACAACTCTCCCTCTCCTCTCTTCTATGTGATTTAGGGTAAAACTTCTTTCTCTCTCTCAAATTTAATTTCTAACCTAATTGATTGATCATCTAGAGTTTGTTTACTCATACCAATCATCCAATTGTAGACCCGTTCATTGGAAACGAAACACTGCCATCGCTATGGTTGAAATCTTCCTTATTTGCATCTCCATTGCCATCAAATTTGCGGTGCTCAAGGTATTTTACCGTATTTTGTATTAAATTGTTCTTTGTTTTTAGTATCTGATAGCGTGTTTTAGGTTAATTATGTAGAAAGATATTAAATTTAGGTTGGAATTGGAATTTGAGTATGGATAAGTTATAACTATATAAAAGAGTGATTTTATTAGAATCTTAGCCCAATAAAACATCTAATTCTTTTGAGAATTAATGTTTTACCCTTTGCTTGGAAGAAATCTCACAGAGAATCTTAGGATTATAGTTCAAGGAGTTTGTGTCTAGGAGAAGTGTTTGTTAATGGTAAGCTATTTTACGAATGATGGACATGATCAGTAGTAACTCATACGGTGAGAGGGAAGCATGAATTTGTTTAAGTGGTGCATCCATGCAAGCAAAAATTGAGCTGAATATTTCTTAACCACTTTGTAATGTTATTTACTGAAGTTATGGCCAAGTCCTTAACAACTTTTAGGCAAATCTGGTAATCCCAGATTCTAAACCCTCTGGATATTCCTATAGGCAACAAGTCTGTTGTATCCATTTGCCCTAAAAAAAAAATTGGGGGCAGTACCCCTCAAAATTCTCTACCCCCTTGACCAATAATCTTGGCTCTGCCACTGACATGGGTAGGAAATATAAAAGTTATAAATACATATTTTTCAAAAGTGGACACACACCAGTACTCGCATTAGAAGAAACTAAAAAGACATTCGCAAAAAAATTACTACTACGGGAAAGAGCGTAAAAAAGGTCTCGAAACCCTGAACTCAACTTTTTATTAGTATTATTTATTTCAACGCTTTTTTGATCTTTTTACCTATCTAATAGTGCATGCCGATTAGACGCCATAGCGCGCTATCTTCACAACTGACGTTGTTCCTAAGCACATCGTCGAGCGAATAATCCAAAAAGTATAATCGACGAATTTTGCCATAAATTTATCGTTTCCTACCTTGGCTACACTTCCGACAAAAAGTAGATTACCATCAATATTCTCGACAATTGCCTTATTTTTGAGGTTCATTTGGCACATGTTTTGCCAAGTAGTACCTGATACATAAGCATCATACTTCGCTAGTAGGACAATAATTACTTTGCCAATCGGGATCATCTTCAAGTCTGAAATTGCTACGTACGATATTCATCATATCGAATATCCTAAAAGTTTAAAATTGAAGGGGATTAGAAAAACATTATAAAACTTAGTGAATATTACATATTGAATAGCAAAAAAAATTAAGCTATCAAATCTATCAGTCATTACATTCACTTCGCAGCAATGACCAGCCATTGCTATTATCAGGAATAGCTCACACAGATTTGGAGTACTTATTCATGTTTGCAAACGTTAAGAGGTGTTGTCATTGGGGTTTCACGACTCAAAATTGAAAAAAGCAGTTTTTTTTTGTTTTTGTTCGAACATGATATTTTATGTTCGAATAAAAGAATCAGACTTGAGTATATTCGAATAAGAAATTATCATGTTCAAATAAAAAGTCGACAACAACATTTTTTGGGTTGTTTGAATCGCATTGTGATGCGTATTTTGGCATTAAGCCTCATGTGATGTCTATTATAAAGCTATGGCTTTATTTTGACTTAAGTTATATTGTTCAAGTCCTCCATTATATAGAAAAAGTCTAGAGAGAAAAAAATGAGAAATTTAGGGTTCTTGCTTTTGAGATATTCATTGGGTTTTCTTTTAGAGATTCTTGATGGGGATCTGTAAAGGTAGAGGTGAGGTTTAGAGATATCTAGAACTTATTGGAACCCTTTGTTTGATAATAGATTCGTCGTGCTTGTAGGGAGGTGGTTTTGATCCTTTTGGGTTTCCACATCCATTGAAATCGTGTGTGCGTGATCTTATGATTAAATCTTATCCAGGTTAAATTAGTGATACTTAAGTTCTTGCTATATATTGTGCTTTCGTGTTTCAATTTGCCCCCTAGTTTCATAACAATTGTCGGTTGTTGCAGAGCTAATTCGAGCATCAACACCCAGTGTTATCATATGTTTTTAACGATTATAGTAGTGTATTCCAAGGAAAGAGTCTTCACAGTAATGTAAAATGAAAAAAAGAAAAAAAAAAACTTAAAAAACTTATAAAATTTCCTATCCAATGTGACCTAACATAATTTTTTTGAGTTTTCATAGACTTCCATTGACTTGATTTTTTTTTCATGAAGTAAACTTAATTATCAATTACGGAGACGAGATGATATTCGTTTGATTATGAATTATCGATGTAATTTTTGTCGAAGTTCAAGAGCGACCTTAACGATTGGAATAAATTGTCTATAAATCTAATACAGTACGGAATATGATATCCTATACTTGATTTTCTTTTTTTCCAATTTGGAAACTGAATCTTTCATTATACAGTACATACTATGAATCTTAGTATCTTATTATCTTTATTATCTTTCGTGGCTTCTTGCTGTGTAAGTTCAAAAGTTGATTCCTACTTGATCCTTGACTTCTTGTCACGATAGTAGATAAACTTATTATCCACTTTAAGGTAAAAAGAAAAATAACTCTCTACTCTATCTTTGGAAAAAAAAACATCATTTATATCTTCATCGACAATAATATTTTCCTTGAAAATTTTTACGTACAATTACTTCTAGAGGTCGAGTAGGAGATTCGGTTTCAAAACAATATTAAATCTTGAAATCACATTCATAAAGATTTAACATTTTCTTTACAAACTATAAAATTCTCAATTGAGCCATATGCATCGAAAAAGTTCATGGCAAGAATGCACACAGACTCTCTCTCTCTCTCTCCCTCTCTCTTTTCTTGGATTGAAATATTTTTTATTTGATGGAATCGAAAGAGTGCTTTAACAAATAGTCAATAGCTGAAAGGATTACAGATTAGTTATTTTGTGTCCACATACCGGAACGTGTATTGTTTCGTTCGGGAGCTCCGGTGCAATATATGTTGGAACGAATTCATTTATCTCAAGTAACAAAAAAAACATAAGTAGACCCGCGTCGAAAACATCTAATGAAACTTATATGCATATTTTCGGGCAGATTAATCATGCGTTGCTTGTTCTTCAGACGAAGGAGGATGAGTTTGGAATATTGTTGCCTAAAAAAAGTTATGATTTTGATACAGTTGTTGCAGGAATAAACTGGTTAAAAAATTTCTACAGTTAAACAACTAAGAAATACTTATTAGGAAAACAAACCTAAGGTCTGCAAGAAAATGATATTGTATTTTTGATTGCGAAGACAATCCGACACAAAATATGAAATGTGCCATATTGTGGTCCATTTTTGAATTATGAAGATCGATGGGGCGACTGCTGATCGGGTGGCATTGCTAGAATTTTTTATGAAGTTGAAGTGGAAAGTTCAAAACTAAGGCCGAATGGCGGGAAAATGGATTGGAAGAAAATTCTTTATGCCTTGAGGTGATAAATGTTTGTCGCAACGTACTAAAAGAAAATATAGAAAATACTTTCATACCAGACCAACAACTTTGTGATATGCGAGCGTCATGAAACTATATGTCTAAAAAGGATGCAAACTCCCCAAAACTAAAGAAACAGAAAAAGACATATGTTTATGTGTAGGCTGACATCATTCGTGTATGTTATATTTATCGATTCATTTCTCTTTAAAGCAAAGAGTTGATCAATTTGTATGAATGCAGTCGACTGAAAATAGTCTCAATTTTTTTTTTGACCCTCATTCTACTTCCGATAGTTTTATCAACCGAAGATTCAACAAGAGTGTTAAAGTATTGTGATAATCTCTTAAAATCCAAGCTTGAGATCATATTTTCCAATATTCTACATTTTTCGCCTTTTCGTTGAACTTTACTAAAACTATATTTTCGCTAAACTAGATTTTAAGTGCCCATTATGTAGACAAGTTGATTATCATTTAGTTATACAGTATCGATACAATATCTTTTGAAATGAAGAGCACCATTTTTACATAACAATTCGGTTCACATCTTCAGAAAGCTACACACAAAGCAAGTACTGCCTTTGTTTTGTGACTGCGATATTTAAAGTGGGTGTAGACGTGGATAAGATTATGGTCGTAGGAGTGTTGGAGCTTGATAACTTGACTATATAGCCTCTTATTCAGATCGACTTCTTTTGCAAATGCAGAACACTCAATATATTGTAAGCTCTTCTTGCAATTTCTTATTCAACTCATTACTATAAAGTTGTTGGCCCACAAAACCTCAACTACGTGCAAAGTCTCATAAGATGAAAACATATAATACTTATTAGTATAATTAGTAATGAAGGTGAACACTGAGGGCAACCTAGATGTCTATGCAACTTTTGGAGCATTTTCCACAAATTAAGTGTCTCCACCATTATGTAAGGGTCCCATATTGCTGTTCAGAATATTTTCTCATCAAAATTTAACCAACTTGAAAATGAATCAGGACTAATTTTTCATCAAACTTAGGAAAATTCATTTTGGCATCTTATTTTTTGTTTATAAAGCTCTAATGAAGGTAAAGGTGATATCGTTACCTTCATAGGCATTGCAATATGGTTGGTGTCGACGATCAAAATAAACTCCTCCTGCTAGAAGTTATCATTCGAGCACTAAAGATGATACAACAACCAAGAGCGCACCGAAGATAACCAACCGCTTGATGTTGCCGACCTCGATCAAAATGGACTCCTCCCGCTAGACTCCTTCCCCCTCTTCCACATCGTTGTATTATTACTACATGTTGTAACAATAAATAAGGAGAAAATATTATTCTTATTTTGATGAATTAGATTATTGTTGGATAATATTGGATAATACTATATCTATCTGTTAATCAAAGTATATTAAGATGAGAGAAGAGTAGGGATATATTGATAATTGAAATTTTCTGCATCCTCAGAGGTTAGGTTATAAGACAAGCCCTTTTTAGGTTATATACAATAACTCAAACTCTCCCCATAAACCTTAATGGTATATGGGCTTGTTAAGAGTTTAGTAGGACACCCAACCCAGTTGGGTTCCCACCTTGGGCTGAACCCAACTCTTAACACTCCTCCTTGGGGTGTTTCATACCAGGACGACTTGCCTCATCAAAACTTTTGCCTAGCAAAACTCCTTTGGGTAAAAAGTTGTACAAGGAAATAGTACAATCTTATGCCCCGTATGGGTTGTGAACGCGTATACATTATCTCGTCAAAACCTCCAGTTATTAAAACCTCCAAGGATAAAAACTACACTATTAGGAAAATGAGTATAACACGTATGTATCCACGTCAGGTTGAGACTGCTCCCTCTGATGTCGATCTCCCTCGAGATCTATCTCCCTGAGATGTATATCCCCGAGATATTAATAAATAAAACTTCTGCATGCCGATTTCGTGTACCAGTGCTTGACCGTAAGTGGTGTAAGAGTATTTGTGAATAGGTTTGCAAAGTTGTCTTCTGAAATATCTTGAATAACGTCAATCTCATTCGCCTGTTGTAATCCATAAAGATGGAATGGCTTTTCTGAAATGTGCTTCATTTTGTCACCATTGATAAAATCGTTATGGACTTGAATGATGCAAACCGAGTTATCTTCATACATAGTTGATGTTTTATCTTGGGTAGAATATGCCATACTCTTAGTTAATATGATATATCTTAGAGCTCAACCATCATTCTCTGCCAGCTTCATAAAGTGCAAGAATGTCATCGTGGTTTGAAGATGTAACTACCGTCATCTACTTCATCGATATCTATGACTTTGTTGTATCCCCATACATGAATACATAATCTATTTGAAAATGGCATTTATGTAGGTCTGACAAGTATTATGTATCAGCGTAGCCTATAATTTTACGTTTACCATTTTGAGTAAAATAGACCCTAGTCTTTTATACCAATCATATACCTCAGAATGTACCTAATCTCACTCCAGTACCTTTGGGTAGGAATAGAACTATGAAAAGCTAAATAGTTCACTGCGAATGAGTCATTGGGTATAGTATACCCTTATAACTATAGTAAAGTACCTCCTAGCTATGGCGTCACGGCCTTATGAGTTTCTCCCCCTATTAAGATGGTAGAAGATGTCGTTGTCCAACTCCAAGTGATAGATGCACAATAAACGAGTTAGCACCGTGTGCTACATCCATACCGAAGTGTCAGATAACTATTTCGATATATATTGCTTGGTGTACGAGTATGCCGCTACCAAGATGTTCGATCTGCAAATAGAGGCACTACTTAATTTCTCGAGGTCTTTTATTTTGAATTCCTTCCTAAGGTATTCGGCGGCTTTCGCAATCTTCCCCGGAGTTCTAATGATATCTAAATTATTTAGTACACTGTTATTACATATACACCTGACCTTCAAATAATCAATCAACTTACTATGTCACATGGGACCTTATTGCTTTAAGTCAACAATAACTTTTCCAGTTTTATTACATATACACCTTGTGTGTTAGGCTTAATTGCTTCCAAAGGCTTATCCCTCCTCAGGTGGCTTCATGTAGATATTCGTATCTAGTTTCCCATATAAATACGGGGTATTTACATCAGACGCATGTCTAGCTTATCCTCGACAACTTGACATACTGATCAATACTAAAACTTTATAGCGTCCATAACCGGATAATAAGTTTGTAATTGATGCCAAATCTCTTAAAAAATTATTGGGCAACTAGTCTTGCCTTGATCAAATTATCTCTCCGAGTTAATCATGTTTCTGTACCATTCTCATTTATAACCGACATGCTCAATAATATTAGTTCGTATTATCCTAGCAAGCTAAGTTCCGCTTGGATTCCAAACTCCCACTTTAGCTAATATACAACAACACACAGTCGTTTATAATAAGTGGTTTTAAATCCTCATCCTTGATGGCGAACACAGCAGTGAATATGAATACCTTGTCGACAAATGTTTACTGAATGATCATACGTTGTGTTTATTACAGACTTTTAATAGATCGATATCTTCTTATTATCATACGTATGTGCCACCCCGGGTTAGTCTCGTAATGTATTCCCCTATAACGTTCAGATGTATAGGTGTATTACTTGCAGGTACATATACTTACGGTACTTCAATAGTGGCTATGAATGTATCTGGCAATTCATTTACGACCTATTAGAGATTTCTAATCCGTTGAACCTTATTGTCACTTAACTTATGTATAGGGATCTAGATGAGATAATGATGGTATTTTCCAACTAATATTGGAAACATCCTCAGCATTGACTATTATATCCCCTCCCAATGCTGAAAATACTATCTTATCCAAATGATAATCTGCCCTACAGTATATATATACGTTGCCAGTAGGGCTTCAAATATCCAGTGATAAATATAAATTATAACCCACATAATACCAACAGACGTTGAAGGTCCCATCTTTATACATTGTGGTGGTGCGTTAACACTTGTATGGAACATCCAAATATTTGTCAATGGGTGACACCGGGCTCTGACTAGTTACTAGTCGCTTTTGGGAAAAGAAATTGATGACTTGCTATAGGACGAGGCCTAATCAGTGTTGTGGGAGAAAAATGTAAATCCCACACACTAGCCGGAAGTCGTAATCGTAATAATAGTGGCCTAGCGATTATCCTAAATAACTTGATTAGGTTCTCCATCAATTATGGTATGGGGTACTCACGATGCTCAATCATCTATTCTATTTAGTGGTAAAATAATTATCAAAAGTCTGTGAGTCCAACTCCTAAGCCCCCGTCAAGTCGCATCGATCGACTTTGATCAGTTAATCCAGGAACTGAGCCTGTGATCGAATAATCTAAGTGTGAAGTCGTGCAAACGTTAAATTTATAGATTTTAATAATAGGCAAACATAAGACCATCTCCAAGATGCGTTTATTATTACCATAAATACTCAAGTGGACCATTATATGGATGAATATGTCCACATGTGTCTCCATGAATGCATTTGGAGCAAAGACTGGAGATCCCACTCCACCTTGGTTATACTAGGATGAAATAATAGACTTTCCTTGAAAGCAATCATTACACATACATTTTTTGGATCTTCTCATCTTTTAAGGAAAGTTGAGATGTAATCCCGATAATCCTCCTCACTATCCTGGCCCAGAGGAGTGTATTATAAACTATTTCAATAACGCATTCTAACCTTTAGACATGAAGGGAATGCGTAAAACCTGGTCTATCATTTTCTCCGATAGTCATTGCGTGATAAAGTATTGTAGATACCCTGTATCGTACCGCTAGAGAGTAATAATGAGACGCACTCAGTGCGTTCTATCAGGTTGGCCATGCCAATGATATTCGTGATATCCCTACTACACTAGGTTGGAGACAAGAAATATGTTCATATCTCAAAAAGGATCAAGTGCATGGTACTAATCTCTATTAGACATATGTCGCTACTCATCCGATTATCCGTCATGCTCAATGAGCATACATATCCATAGGTGTAGTGGCGTATTCCACATCTCGAGCTTATGCTTCATCTTCGAACTACATACAAACTTTCGATCTCACCAATAGAGCACGTGGTACAAAAAGACTCAAACAACAACATCAAGAAGCAAATACAGTACGAATTTCTCAACCAAGACCACTCGTCCATAAGGCTCCTTGTGCTATTGGTTGAGAGCCATCTTATAATATCTAATTTTGTATCTCGGACTCAAGATTCATCCTCGGCCTCATCAGCAGACAGGAATCACTACTAAACACATATTCAATATTCCTCAGTTTGAGTCATCACTTTCGACCTCCACAACAACAATTCGATTTACGCCAGAGTACAGTCATCAATAGAGCCGTTGTACAGTAATAGAGGTCATGACGTTACATCATCTGGTCAAAGAATATCTTACATCTACTTTGTAACGTCCACCTTTAAGAGTCTTAATGGTCATCAAACGGTTATATTATAAGACTTATATAAAGGACTAGAGAACTACAAATTACAGATAGGCAATTCTATACAGCAGAATTCCTACTCCATAACTCCATAGATTCAAAGTACTCATTTGTAATAACTAACATTCTTAATAAAAATATCTCTTTCTAAAATCCTCAACAGAGGTCGTAGTTTTTAACTTATTCAAAGGTTTTCCACACTAAATTGTTATGTTAGTTATTATTAACGTTTCGATTACATCTAGTGTAAAGGCTAAGTTTGGATCCCAAAATTAGGCTATTACATTTGGCGTCATCTATGGGAACGAAGTTCTCAAACCCATCTCATAAATCGTTGATCATCACCTTTCATAATGTCATTTCCAGGTCAGCACACGTCTTCAGGCAAAAGAAAATAGCGCGCTAGCAGATCTGCGGGCCACCTTAAATTCTAAAATAGAAGGACGTGCTGCTTTGGAGCAACAGCTGGCGAGTGTACAAGACATACTGAAGGTTCTATAGGGTCAGCAAGTCGTCGCCCAAAAGAACAAAGCCGTACAACCTGAAGGCTCACAAATTTCCATTCACGACATAATAGGACCTCCTCCGAAAGGGAATCACGTAGGAGGTGTGTTTCGGTCTAACCATCATTAACGGGAATTGGAACCCAGAGGGAGTCAGACAGATTGAAAATCTACCTCGAAGAGTTCAAATCACAGTAAAAGATTGTCTAAGTGAAGGGAGTGGCGACCATAATCCTGGAGAAGGACGCGTCACCCGCCCGACCACCGCAGCTTGACAATGCATGACCCAGGAACATGTTGAGAGACGAATCAGAGAAATGCTCAAAGCTCATACTCCAACTAAAGGAATCCACAACACATTATAGAAGAGCCTGATTGCACAAAAGCTATTGGATGGCGAGGTTCCCACCGGGTTCCATACCCCGAAGATCTGCAAATACAAAGGAACAGATCCAATAGAAAACATCCAGGAGTTCCAGAACGCTTTGGGCTTATATTCTACATCTAACCACATTCTCTGCCGACTCTTCCCAACCAGCTTTCCCGGCGAACCTCTTCGATGGTTCCACATGCTACCTGAAGGATCCATCACAACTTTCAAATAGCTGCGAGAACTCTTCGTCATGAATTACTCGCATAACAGAGACAAGGAAGAGAATCTATACTCCATCTTCAGTCTTAAGCCGATACCTGGCGAGAAGCTCGAGGCATTCACTAAGAAGTTATTAGAGTTAACCTGAAAAGTAGATTGACTCGACCAGAAGATTACCATTTTGGCTTTCACCAATGCGCTACTTGTTAATGGAAGGGCAAAGAAGTACCTCGTCCTCAATAAACAATAATTCTGGAGGACATGATCGAAAAGGTCAACAGTTATATCGACCTGGAAAGAATGGTGTCTGACAGACAGAAACTCAAGACGTCAACATTAACAGCTCAAGATCAATTAGCCAGCCAAAACATTAATCGTACTGCCGATCAGGGAGGAGACAAGAAATTGGCAAAATCTAATGAGGATCGACCTCAAAAGGGAAATAACTTGCCCAGGTTCTGCCTTCTTAAGATGAATGCGACCATAGCTAGTATTTATCCTATACTTCAGAAGGATTGTTTCTTCCGCAATGCACAATATCTCTAACCCATTGAGAACAAACCATATTGTATCCACCACAAGGTCAGACATCATGAAATAGAGCACTGTTTTGCCTTACAAAGGTTATTAGAGTATATCTTCACTAATGGATGGATGCATGGGTACATTGTAGACGTTGAAAGCTACAAGAACGGGAGTTATAAACTTCCTACCGATACCGTACAAATCGAAGAGCCGGCAGGAGAAAAATACTTATACCATATGTCGCTCTGCCACTTTGTTGAGACTCAGATCGTCAACCAATCGAACAGAACTAAGAGAAGACGGGTTAACCAATGTCACGACTTGTCCATGAAAGACAAACAAACTCGTTTACTTCCCATTTCCAGCTCTTAATGAACAAGAGATTCTTTCGATGATTGTGATGTTCATCATATCAACTATCCTCACCATGATGTTTTAGTGATCATGCTAAAAATACGAAATATGGTGCTTCACACGATGATGATAGATATTGGGAGTACTATCGAATTACTTTTTCAAAACACGATTGATCAGATGGGACTGGCCGACAAAGTGCAGCCCAGTGATATTGATATTTATAGATTCAACGGATATAAAGAAGAACGTATAGGAAAAATCATACTTCCTATAACGGTGGGACCTGCGACACTCGACGTGGTATTTTATGTTATCAACACAAAATCTCATTATTTGGGAATAATGGGGCGGTGTTGGTTACACAATATCTGAGCTATCCCATCCACCTATCATTTGGCGCTGCGATTTGAGTGGAATGGTGGTGTATACGAGATCAAAGGATGTCAGAAGCTCGCTCGAGCTTGTAAAAATTATGTCGTCATGATTCCAAAATCCTCAGAGCCACAGCTTGCATAAAAATTATAGAACACCATAGGAAAAGTAATAGAAAACTATGTAGTACACTCTACACAGAACAATCTGTCAAACGCAGAAATAGCAGAGTACGTCAAAATCAGTGGCGAAAAGTGATGAACATACATTAACACTCTTTTGACAATAGCAGAATGAGATACCCTCATTCAGTTCCTCAAAGACAACAGTGATGTATTCGTTTGGACATTTTATGAGATGTCAGGTATCGATCCCAATCTAGTTTACCACAAGCTCAATATAAAGGATAAAGCTAAAGCTGTCAAACAAAAGCAGAAGACTTTAGCACCGAGACTCTGAAAATAAGTAAATAAATAGATCGACAAACTCATCGAAGTTGGCCTTATCAGAAATGTTAATTACAAGAATGGATCTTGAACATTGTGGCAGTCCCAAAGAAGAACGGCAAGATCAGGGTGTGCATGGATTTTACGGACCTCAACAAACATACTTTAAATGATAGTTTTCCACTTCCTATTATTATCCATCTACTTGATTCTACTGCGGGACACGAACTCCTGTCCATGACGAATGCCGTATCAGGATACAATCAGATACCTATACTACTTGATGACCAAGAGAAAACAGCTTTCATTACAAAACATGGCTTATACTGTTATAGGGTCATGCCTTTCGGTCTCAAGAATGTCAGAGCCACTTATCAACGGTTAATGACACAAATGTTCAAAGATCACCTCAAAAAAATGATGGAGGTCTACATTGATGAAATGTTATGTAAAAGCCTTAAAAAGGATAACCATATTACAGACTTGCGCACTACTTTTGAAATTCTCCGTACCTACAAGATGAGGCTCAACCCTAAAAAGTTCTAGTTCGGGGTCCATTCAGGAAAATTCTTGGGACACTTAATCAGTAAGAGAGGTATAGAAGTTGATCCAGATTGTATTCGCACTTTACTATTGTAGTAGCATATTCTTCAAATTTGACAAGAGTAAGCCAACACAGTATAGTCGAACACAGTCATACATAATCGAAGACAGATAGCATTCGAGAAGATACCACAAGTCTTCGACCTACTAAAAGTAGCCGCTGTGCCTGGTCAAGAAAAAACTGTTAGAAATCTGCGAAGTTCACCCACTCCCCCCGAAATAGGAGACTATTTTTTTTTTTGTAAACTGCATGTATATACTATAAATACAGACAGATAATAGATTATTTAAGAGACTGCAATCCATAATTCTACTATCCTTACTTCCTAACCCTACTACCACTTAAAACTTGAAATAACTAGCAACATATTGGATTTTACATCAAAATCATTCTCGAGACCGTGGCTTTTCTAAGCTTTTACTGAGTTTTCCATATAAAATCTTATTTATTTAGCTTATTGTTATATTTCCATTACTAATAGTATTGGCAAAGATTTTCTTTTCAGAAAACACGTTATTACAACTATCTATGCCTTCGCCGAAAACGAGGAAATACGTACATAAGTTAGCGGGCTAGATTGCCGTGATAAATTGTTTTGTTTCAAAATCTTCAGATCAATATCGATATTTGTTCAACCTTTTACGTGAAAGGGCAACAAAACAAAAATCTAAAAAGGATCTCGAGATCAAGTGGACAACAGAATGTGAAGTAGCATTTCAGGAGCTCAAACTTTACTTGGGATCACCTCCAGTGATGAGTACACCTCACGAAGGGGAATAACTCATAATATAACTTGGGGTTACCGATGAATCGTTAAGTTCCATCCTTATTCGACTTAACGGGAAAATAGAAAAACCTGTCTATTTCATCAGTAAGACTCTCACTCCTGCAGAGTCTCGGTACACCAAGATTGAGAAATTGTTCTTAACTCTTGTATACACATCGTAAAAATTAAGACAATATTTTCAAGCACACTCGGTTCGAGTGGTGACAAATTACCCTTTACGAGTGATTTTATCCAAACGAGAAAAGTCCAGACAAATACAAGCATGGTCGGTCACTCTTGGCGAACACGACATTTGTTTTGAACCACGACATTCTAAAAAGGGTCTAGCCGTAGCCGATTTCCTTACAGATTTCCTAATAGAAGATCCTGACTGGGAAGAAGATAGTACGGATAACAGTGAGGAAAACTTCAAAGAAAAGTCAGACTGGATAACTCAAAAAGGATGGCGTCTTTTAACTGATGGATCTTCCAGACCTACAGGGTTAGGTATCAGAATCGTACTTATCACACCTTCCAATGACAGGATCAAGAAAGCAGTCAGGCTCAATTTCAAAGTAACCAACAATGAGGCCAAGTATGAAGCAATGATTCACGGTCTAGATATGGCTCTAAAGATCATAGTATGAGGTCAAGTATGAGGCTGAGTACTTATCTGTTTACACTGACTCATTACTCATTGTGAACCTTTATTCAAAAAAGTTCCAGAAGAATGGAAAAATGATTGACTACGCGGCAGTAGTAGCTGACAAAATAAGCAGATTCAAAATAATTACTATCAAACATTTACCGCGCGGAGAAAATCGACATTCGAACTCTCTTGCGTACCTGGCAGGAATACTTGGTACGGAAGCACGTTATCTAAAGATTGAAGTACCATCCACTCCCAGTATTAACACCATAAGCTCAAATTCTGTCAATACTGAGGGCATTGAAGAAGATGACCTTATCTCAAGTATATTGGAACTAAAAATACATTTAACGGTAAACTCCCTACAGACTCCACAGAGATGAGACGCGTACTTGATAATGCTAAGCGATATATCGTGGACAACAATTTCCTTTACAAAATTTCGGTCATAGGACTGCACCTCGAATGCTTGTCGAACAAAGAAGCTCCGAAGTTCCTACACAAACTCCATGAGGGGACTTGTGGTTCCCATGCAGCGGGACGATCTCTCGCAAATCGAGCTATTACTTAAAGAATTTTTTGGACCAAGATGAAAGCTCAAGCCATCAAACTCGCAAGCAAGTGCTATGCCTGCCAAAGACATGGCCCCCAAATTCGAGCTCCAGCCTTGGAACTCCATTCCAGCAACATTGTTTGGTCATTAAAAAGATGGGTTCTTGACCTCGTAGGAGAATTCCCCGCAGCACTGGGAAAAAGGAAACACCTCTTAGTAACAATGAATTACTTCACAAAATGGGCAGAATCAGTCCCTCTATGCCGCACACGTGAAGACGAAGTCATCAAATTCATCTGGGAAACTATTATCATCCGGTTCGGTTGCCCCCATCTCATCAAAATTGACAATAGACCTCAGTTTGTTGGCTTCAGGGTCGTTGAGTTCCTCAATCAGCACCACATCATCCACTCCTCTTCAAATCCATATTACCCTCAAGGAAATAGCTAGGCAGAAATCCCTAATCAAACTATAATGGATGGGATCAAAAAATGCTTGACAGAAAAGAAGGGAAATTGGGTTCAGGAACTACCACATGTCCTGTGGGCATATCACACAATACCTCATGTATGAAATGAATGCACATCGTTCTTACTAGCATATGGTACAAAATCATTCATCCCCACTTTATATCACCACCCAATACGCGACCATACCAAGACGGATGAAGAGAATGAGTACCAATTAGCATGTAACATAAATTAGATCGAGGAAACTAGAGATAGAGCAATCATGAATTTGGGAAGATACCACCAAGCTCTAGCCCGATCTTACAATAAACGCATTCGTCAGAGAGAGTTTGAAATTGAAGACCTCGTGCTACGAGAAATTCCTAAACACAAAAAGAAAGCAAACGCTGGGAAACTGTCCAAAAATTGGGAAGGTTCTTTTGTTATTGTAAAAAAAGAAATGGCTTTGGTTCTTATGATCTTGCCACTGAACATGGCGATCGAATCCCTAATCCTTATAACACGAGAAGGCTTAAATTGTATTGCCAATAAAAATCCATCACAGTGTACTTTTCTATAAATCAATTTATCATCTTGTATGACGATCTTACATCAATGAAAGACTTATGTTCGATCCAAATACATCTGAGTACTTTCTACTATTTCATACAGTACTCTGTCTAACACATTCATTGTACGTTAATCTTGCACTAATGAAATACTTGTGTTCGATTGCCCTACACTATAGTACCTTTCTAATATATCCAACAAGTACTTCTATATACAGGTTACAGATTGTTTGCTGCTTTAGCCAAACTGATCATCTATTACATTATAGATCGTTTATTGCTTTGGCCAAACTGATCATCTATTATATTACAGATCATTTCTGCTTCGCCCAAACTGATCTTCTATTAAATTACAGATCGTTTGTTGCTTTGGACAAACTGATCGTCTATCACATTACAGATCGTTTGTTTCTTTGGCCAAACTGATCGTTTATCACATTACAGATCGTTTGTTGCTTTGGCCAAACTGATCATCTATTACATTGCAAATCGTTTGTTGTTTTGGCCAAACTGATCATCTATTGTATTACAGATCGTTTGTTGCTACGGCCAAACTGGTCATTTATTACATTACAGATCGTTTGTTGCTTAGGCCATACCGATCAACCACTTATGTCCATCTACGATCGATAACCTCTGAGAACCATTGTATACAGCAGATGTTCGACCAATACAACATAGTTGATATAATAAAAGGTTAGTATAAATCAACATTTTAGACATTCCTATTTTTATACAATATGCGCGTTAGTATACGTAGCGCATCCCCTCAATCGTTACTCCTTGCCAGAGCTATCACTCGAGCTCTCACCTCTATTGGAAGGTCCCGCAATATCAGGTGCACAATGTACATATAGCCGTTGACGCATATACTTAGGCATTCTTCCAGTAATGATTATCCATCTCTAACCATACATTGTCTTAGAACCCCAATTTTGGCTACCATGTGTAGGGACTTATCTCTCGAGCTCACTCATAATCAAGCCCACACAGCTCAAATTACCTCCATCTCGGGCTCACGCTTAACACTCCAGTCAAATATTCCAAACAGCCCCATGACCTACTCAGAAACGTGGGTCGAGCTAAATCCAGAAAACGTTATTCAATCAAAGACACCTGTCTCCCATGAACTCGTCAGTTATACAGTCAACCGCCACTAACCACATTATTTGAAAGACGTGCTCCAGCACGACGAAGAGTTGTGGGAAAAACCTATATAAAGGAGAAGTTCTAGAAGAGACAAGAACAAGAAAAATCACTCAAAACTTCTTATTTACGAGTTCAAAAGCATTTCTATGTTCGAGAAGTCACTTGTAATAAAGATATCCAGTCAAAGAAATAAAAAAACTTTTACAAAAATCTTCCGTACGAGGTCGTGGTTTTTTACCTATTCAAAGGTTTTCCACGCTAAAAACACCTGTTTGCATTTCTTACTTTCTAGTAGAATATTGTTACAAGTTCATTTGGTGTGATAGCTAATTCTTAATCCTATCGAGCTATAAAATTTGACCATTACACCATGGGACCTAGATACTCACACCGTATCGCCTCCATGTCACACTGCGCACTTTTTCCAACGACAATGTCATACACCAGTTCGCTTTCCTTTTCAAATCTCTGGAACTCTGACGCAAAGAATGAAATCACTGTTGTCATATCTCTTTTATACATACTACATGTTTCAGTCTTTACCTGCTTAGGCAGAATAAGCTCGCTGAGTTTAGTTTGAGCTTCCTGCAGCGAAGTCTTCAAATGCACACACCGCTCCTCTACTCGACGTTTATCATCCAATACAACAGAATTCTGAGACTCCAGCATTGTCATGAACTTATCCATATGATAGATCAGAGACAGTGACCCCTCGAGTTCCACTTCATGACCCTCCCATTATACCCTTCTTTTATTGAGACATATCTCTGCCTGAAATAGGTCTGCATCTAACTTTGTGTTTGCATCCCCTAGTTTGTATTTTCATCCAGGTGCTCTAAGGCATTTAACTTTAATCCCTGTATGGTATGCTCTAGCGTGACCACTTCGTTCCAAGCAGCATTTATATTTTCGTTATGTCTATTATGGGCCTCCTCCATCTTCTTTATCAGAATATCAACGACTAGCCACAATACTTCATACTTAGAAGCGCGCTCGCGTATCAACTACCTCCGCTTCGAGCACATTCACTTGAAATTGTAAGTCTTTCACATTCTTACATTCATCCTCTAAGTCTGCCAGTAGTCCTGGGATTCGAACTCGAGCTGATGTCAACTCCGCTCCCTGCTGGCTCGAGCTACCTGTAAATTCTACCTCATTTTTTCTTATAATTTCCCTTAGCTCCTCTATTTTTCTCAGTCCGTTGGCTAGATCAACCTTTTTCTTTTGTAGATCTTCAGAGAATCAAGCTCCAACGTCTCGCTCTTCCACTACTTCTACCTTCGTTCTCTCTACTAATCTAGTAGCACTTTTTAGTGCGACATGACTTGAACTTAGCTCAGCGGTCAGTTGTTTGTTATGGGCGCGTAAAGCGTCATACTGACTTTGAACGGCTACCAATTCCACCTGGCATCACAGTTTATATTGATAAACAATTTGATTGTACCAACAGATTATATCTCGCAGTTAAAAAATTTAAAACAATAATATGGCATCTGAGTAATATTGATATACTATTTTATTCATCATCACAGAGAACAAAATTCATTTATCATCAATAACAGTATACAAAAATCTAACACATGCAGGGACGGTAAAGAAAACCGAGAGTACCCTATTTTCGATTCTTCAAGGAATGAGAAGACTGCCATTTATCTCTTGAGCTCTTTCTGTTTGCTACTTGCGCATCTTTTAGAGTGGTAAAGGTCACCACCTCCTACGGACGTTGTTTACACCGCGATCGTGGTATCAGGCTTTCGACCTCCTCCTTACCCTCTTCTGATGATAGTTCCCTCGACCTCGGAATGGGTTTGTCACATTTGGTAATCCACATATTCTCAGTCTTGGCGTTCTTTACATCAAAATCCTTCCCACACCCCGTTACAAACTTCTTGAATTCAATAAAATTCAATAACACTGTCTATGAGACGCTCACGTTCTGTTTGAGTAGCGACCTTTGCTAGCGACAGATATAGATTATCCTTCAATATTATTTGTGCTTTATGCAGCCACTGACGTGCGTCTTCTGCAATACACCTAAAGCCCTCAAATCCGCTTCTACCTTTATTCGAACAACCACTTCTTTCAAGAATTACGTTGCTAAAGTCATTTTTTGACCCTCATGTTGCAGTAACTCATCCTGTAAGCCCTTTAACTCAACCTCTAATCTCTTTTGAACCTCTATTTGCTCTTTCCTTATCCTGAAAAATATAATTCTTATAGCCCTCCAATCCTACATAAAGCCAAACACATAAGATTAATGTTCTACATCATCCCATACAATAGACATACCAGCTCGTGCAGAACACTTTCTCGCCTCTAAACTATGACGATTACGTGTTTCTTAAGCTAAAAACATAACTCAAGCTGGGTTTAAAACCACACCCTTCTCATTCAAAAGCTCTACATAAGCTTCCTTTAACCCTCGTTCACTATCTACTTCGACCTCAAAATACAATGTTAGAACTATTAACATACTTTGATCCCTAGCCTTATCACTCGGGTCGTTAAAGCAGGTCAACTCTTTTGGTTTTCGAACTAATGACCCCCTTTCCTCTTCCTTCCTTAACGCCTCATCCCTTTCTATTTTTATCTTAACATATCTACATTGAAGATTATATAGCTCTTTAAAAGTTTTCTCTGAATTCAACTTAAATTTTTTCTCTCATATTCAGTTTTATTAAGTACCTGTTGATTACGAGCCACGAAATCCCTCGCTCTACTCAACGACCTCTTCAGTTCGAAGTTTGTTTTTTTTGGTCTCTCTATATCCTACACAGAGTACAAATATATTATTATAATACAACCATTCGCAAAAAACATATTTCAAATATCACTCCAAATAAAAACAGTGTGCGATTATACAAAGTACTTCATATCCAAATCAAGCGAGCTACAAAACATAAGACAAGATACCACATAAGAGTTAAAGGTTCTTGCTAATGTCTACCTCAGAGGGAGATTTTAACGTTTGCTCCAGAGGATGAACTGTTTCCGTACGTTCCACTAGAGGGTCCAATATTTGCTCAGTAGATTGAAATGGCTTTGTACGTCCTTAAGGTAGGTCTGACACTTTCTCAAGTAAAACAGCCGCATCATCAACCATTTCTTCATCTTCAAACGCCGAAGGGAGCACTATCTCCTCATATCTACCACTTCGGGCCAGTTCTACATCCTCCGCACTTAATCAAAAGTTATAATAGGATTGGATATAGTGTTTTCTTTCCACTAAGGTTGTTGCAACCAAATCTGTCATAAGCTTGTCATATTTCGACACAACACCAAACTTTTCTGTAGCCTCTGCAGCCCTCCTCTCCTTCTTTTACAGGAGTTCATCTTTGAGCTCTTTCATACGAGTTGACTGAGCCTCGAACTTTCCCGTCAGAGCACCAAACTCATGGCTCCTCTTGTCCAAGCATTGTCTTGCCCCCTTCAGCAGTGTTGAGAGCTGCCAGTACAAACAACAAAAGGTAGAGTCAGTTCGACAAATTTTCCCAGTTCGATCAATTAACAATTTTCAAATACCTACCACGAACGTATGCTCGAGATACTCATCTTCAAGCTACTGCGGGTTCGTCCCAGCCATACGACAATATTTATGCTCTAACTCTTTCATTTTGGCTGGACATGAGGGTTAGTGGGTGACTACCCTCTTCTCCATGCCATTTTCTCTTCAAAGAACTCTTCTCAACCTCCCCAGAAGCGGATGCGCTCACTTCGAGTTTTTCCTTTACACCACCAGACACCGCCTTTGTGATCTCTTGTCCCGTGACCACAACCCCAGTAACAGAGGTACTCTGTTGTGATGGCCTTTGGACTTTTCGAGTAGTCCACGTGGTAGTCTGAAACACAGGAGGTGGAGGACTCAGTACATTTGCAATGGTCTCGGCAGATTTTCCCTTAGCTATAACACGTTTTTCCTGAGCTCCCTAAACTTTGGGTGCTGCAGAATCTACCATTTTATCTCTACGGATACCCAGCTCACTGAGTACCTGTTTTAGCTCACCCGGATCTTGAGCAACACAGTCGAACAGGCTGGTCTTGTCCGGCGTAGATAAGAGCTTGGACTATGCCAAAACAAAGAACATAACATTAAGTAACAGATCGAAGATAAGATATTGGTTATTTAAAGATTGGTCAATATTACTTACTCGGGTTATAATATCTATGGTTCAGTTCGAGCGCCGGTTCATATGGAACCTGCATACAGTTGCCCTCTACCCACACAAGGTGGTCGTTCCATGGTCTACCCGCAGATTCAAAGTTAATTTTTTTTGGCCTAAATGAATTACTATATAGGTAACCACTACTTCGACTTTCAATATACTTCCACTTATAAAAATTTAACACATTTTCATCTTCGAACTGCTTAACAGTCCCTTCCTTCATTCATTTTTCATTTAGTACCTCACACACCCTCATCATTTCATAAACATTCCCATTCAACTAGGCAAGACAACAATGTAACACATTCATAACCCCTTCTAAAAGTAGGTTAGAGGAATTCTAAGGCCATATACGACCTGATTCAAGAAACACAAAAATCTACTACTCGGGCCTGATAGCCCAAGCCCATTATAATACGGGAGACTAACCCCCTCACTAATCCCTTTATCCTTCTTCTACTTCGCCAAACATGGGACTTGGTAGTAGACAACCTCCTCCCCTTAACCAGAGATAAAGACTATAAACCATAAACCTTTCTCCTCCACATATTTTCCCCACTCTCCCTGCAATTTCTTCTTATATTTTAGGTATTCTTTCCCCATATCTACCCCCTCCGGGTATATGACTAAGATTCTTTCTTTATCTTTTCAATCCTTCTTCTCTACAACCACCTCAGTTCTACTGGGTTCCTCAACCTCTACGGTCGTCCCCATACTATTCACAGTTTCTTCCATAATACTACACTCGTCCCCCCTCCCTGAAGACGACTTTTCCTCAGAACTGGACGGTACTACAAATTTACTAGTAGGAGTACTCGGTTTAGAACGCATACTGAACCTACAGATACATAAATATATTTTATCATTATCTCTACAATACAAATAATAACAACAACCCCACCCTCTATCCAGTCAACATGTTTATTTTCCCAATTCCCAAACCAAAAAGAAAATATCGAATCATTTCAAATTTCTATCATCTTCTCAAAAACACATATATTTCCTCTCTCTACTGGTAAAATACATATACCACAACACCTACACTATATGCCTCTCTCATCTGTATTTTCAAAATCTCCAAAACCCTACATATGCAAAATAACTATACAGATTACTACATGAAACATATTACTCACAAATCAAACAGAGAGAGTTTTACATCACCAACCTGTAGTTGCAGAACAACAATCCTCTGCTATACCCAGACGTCTTTTTGAGTATGAATGCTCACGTCGCTTCTCAGACTATTTTCTATCACCTGATGAAGATTTCCTTCTCAAATCACACTCAACACTTAAACGTTTCCTCTCCTTGGAAAAATAAGATTGACACAGCTTTTTTTTTTTCTCTCTAAAACTGTAGATAATTTATAAGGGAGAAAGATGCGCATTTTTATACTCTCCCTTAGTTTGTGAAACGATAGCTTCTTCTGACATGCGTCAGCCATCCCTACTGTCTCTGCAGGTACATCTTTTCGGTTGAAGACATCATCATGACTTTTATGATTACGTCTACCATTATCACGTCTGTCCCTATTGTCTACCATTACACAATTCTGCACCTCTTCCTCAAACACAGTACAAACAACCAATCACCTTACTTTAATACCCTGCCAAGATAGTACAACTTTCCTAAAATAGATCAATATTCGAAATTCGAAGATATCAATACAGCTGTTAAAATCCTACAAATGTCTCCCACAAAATCCGTACATAAAGATTATAACAGAATACTTTATTTTTAATTTCAATCAGATCGAGACATCACATTAGTTTATCCTCTAAAGATCCCTCATCTTACATTTATTCAAACCCAACCACAAAATACTCAAAAATAGATTACATATTATGAGCTCCAATGCTTCGAGCTCACCGAACTCTCCAGTCACATCTAAAGTAACCTCGGTGATGCGCTTCCCCATACATAATGATCTCCCCTCTTGCTACCCTGGCATCCTCTTCAATGATCTTATCATAGGCGAGTTGTTAAACAGTCAGTTCCCGCACCGTGACACTCAACAATGACCTCAAAAATACGTCGTACTAGAAAAATTGGCCATACTTTACATACTTCCCTTCTTCGTCTAGTCCGGTCAAATTCAACAACCAATCTGGCAGCACGACATCACAAGGGAGTCGACAAAAATACCGCTCATGAAGTTCGGCAACCTTGATATGAAAGTGACCATCTGCTGCCTGATTAGCACGCTGAGCATAAGTCCTCACCATGGTTAAACTCACTACCTCCACAACACAATTATCCCTGCATAAGATACAAATCAAAATAGCCTAAAATCATGATTATATAGCCATCAGGAAGATATTTGCAAATATCATCCCACTAAATTGGCCAAAGGATATCTTGTTCAAAGAAAGTTCATGAAACAGCAGAATATCAGCATCAAATGCAGAATATTGTGACAGGTTATTCTTTCCATAATATGAAATATCTCCTCCAATTTGGTACGAGAAAATATACAAAGGGGCAACATACAAGATCACACAAATCCAACAGTAGTACCTATAGATCCATGCCCATCCTTTCTCACAGTTTGGAAAACTCATTCCCTAGTTCGAGTTCACAGATACAAACAATAAATTTTACAGACAAGTTCGTGACAACGAATTATGACCTCAAAACGAAGTTACTTCATTAATTCGAAATTTTCTTTACATGATACTTTACAGATAACAAAATGTCTATAATAATTATAACAGATTACATCACAAAGTTATAGTTTGAATTACTTTTCAAGAATCAACAAAGAAAATGATGAAAAACTGAAGCAACTTCTATACCCTGATCCTATACTGCAAGATCCAGGAAACTGTTAGAACTATAAATCACAGATGAAAGATCTTCTTCATGGCCAAAATCTATGGTCCATAGAAGAAAATGATCTTTTGCATCGTCCCACCTCTTTCACCATAACCCCCACTTCCTCGCTTGCTAGAGACAGACGGAAGACCTCATTTCTTCAACAAGACCCATTCATTAGAAGGGTACCGATGAGACTCCCTTAGACGAACGCCTGTTACTTCATCCTCAGTTGTCACAGCCTCCTCCACTAGCAACAGAAGGCCATTTCGGTACTCTGCCTCAAATGTCAGTAGATAATAGAAATGCACCATCTGATAATAATCATCCCCCGCCTCCATCACTTCTTCATATTACATATGACGATAGGTGGGAGATACAGGAATTAACATTGGCTGATATAACAGTTGGTATCCAAAATACCTTATACGCAATTCTTCCATCTTCCTACGAATCCTCGATTCCCGAGCTTGAGTCCTTGTCGTCACCATGTTCTCCAACATTCAGAAATTGCCAAATTATAGTAAGCTTGTTTGCCACAGTAGAATACAGAAGAAAACCCAAGAAGAAGACTTAGTTCATCATGCACAAGTCAAGATCTTCTTTATACTACGATTAACATTCAAGGCGACTCTCCAAATTCCCAACATAAGTAGGATTCCTCATGAAATAGCATTGACTATAACCATTGGTTATGGGAAATCCAAATATCACAAACAAGATACTTCTAAATTTACATTGGAAATGAGTCTCAAATATTAACTACAACAATTAATGCCACTTCTCAACCAACACTACTCGCCTACAATGTTTTTCATACTATCGGCTGAGAGGGGGCAGTTGTAGTGGCGTATTCCGCATCTCGAGCTTATGCATAATCTTTGAACTACATACGAACTTTCGATCTCAGCAACAGAGCACGTGGCACAAAAAGACTCAAAGACAACAACGTCAATAAGAAAATACAACACAAATTCCTCAACTAATACCACTCATCCATGAGGCTCCTCGTGTTATTGGTTGAGAGTCATCTTGTAATAGCTTATTTCGTATCTCGGACTCAAGAAATATTCTCGACCTCATCAGCAGACAGGAAGCATTACTAAAGTCATATTCAATATTCCTCAGTTTGAGTCATCATTTTCGACCTCCACAGCAACAGTTCGATTTATGTAAGAGTATAGTCATTAATAGAGCCGTTGTACAGCAACAGAGGTCAGGATACTACATCATCTGGTTAAAGAATATCTTACATCTACTTTGTAACATCCACCATTAAGAGTCTTAATGGTCATCAAACGGTCATATTATAAGACCTATATATAGGACCAGAGAACTACAGATTACAAACAGGCAATTCTATACAGAAGAATTCCTACTCCAGAACTCTATAGATTCAGAGTACTTATTTGTAATAACTAACATTCTCAATAAGATCTCTCTCTTTCTAAAATTCTCAAGAGAGGTCGTGGTTTTTAACCTATTCAAAGGTTTTCCATGCTAAATTGTTGTGTTAGTTATTATTAACGTTCTGATTACATATGGTGTAAAGGATAAGTCCGGATCCCGGAATTAGGCTATTACTATAGGCGGTATAGTAGATCAACTATCATACATAGAATTTAACTACTTCCCAAACAATAAATTTACAAAAAAAATCAAAGAACAATCTCATAAATGGGATACCAAACCAATCCATGTCATGAGCATTCTATTAAACTAACCATTGAAGAGTTCCTAACTCAGTCAATGATAGTATTAATAAAGTAAAAATACTACTTTACAACAAGTAAAGTTACTACTTGGCAATGCTCTCTAGGTGACATCATTCATTTACTGAGAATTTGCTACTGTTAATTATTAGAACTTGATCCAAAGCGGCATTGGTATTATGGGAGAAATCTATGGCCATAAACTCTATCGTGGCGAGGTCTGCACTAGCTGTGATCAAGTGATAAGTTTGGGGCTGATCTCTTTAGATCGTTTGAGGTGCCTTGCAATCCCGTGCCCAACTATCATGTATCTATTTAAAACTAAAATCCTATTCCATTTTGGTCAATTGGTGAACTTCTTATTCCCTTTGCCTCATGTTACTAATGGCTAAAATTTAATTCGGCCGTTGTTACCATCTTTCGTCTATCCACGGTTGCGACCCTGTCCATAACTTTACTTGTCACCAGACCAACATTGTGTGACCCTGACGCATGCTTACTCTTAGTAGACATAAACTTGAATTTTATAACCAGTAACTCATTGTTTTGCTCTGAAATGAGGAAAACTCGAATTAGGTCTGCGTGCACAGTGATCTATCAAATATTACTTCGTAAGCGCAATATTTGAAGTGTAAAAAGTGTAATAGAATATTCTCAATATCTCTATTAACCTCAACTATTTCTCCATGTGAGATTATAGTGGTGTTGCACTGCTGAATAAAATTTTGCCGCAGTCATAGGGTAATCCATTATTAGGTCTTCCTGAATATGGAGGCGAGGGTGCAAACAAAGCTCATACTTTATTATTTAGAGACTCATTGTTCTCAACAATAGTCTTTTTTAGATAATGATGATGTCATAAATAAGTAATAAATATATATTTTAAAATAATTAAAAAAAAAAAATTAATTAACCTAGCTGACGTCAGCATGACCTAAATAAATATTTTTTGTTAGTGAACTGCCCAGTTTCAACGCCAATTTTCCGGCGATTGGGATATCTCCCTGAGACATGCTATATACCGATGTGATAGTTGTAAAATAGGCTACAATTTTTTTATAGTGCCTTAATCCGATGTTCACAATGATCGTTATTTTAGTTTGAAAATATCCTTTCACAAGGGTTAAAAATCACTAAAAATAGTCTTTTTAATCTGAAAAAATAATAATAATAAATTCTTCTATACATATCTAAATATCCTATATCATAGATTAAACAAAAATTATATAGAAATTCGAAAATAGTTAAAAAATTTCACTCTACAACGTAAACAAATTATAGAAAATACTGATTTGGAGAGTTCTTTCTCTATTTTGATCCACTAGTTCGCAATGCTGATAATGTGTTAGATAATACTCTATCTATCAGTTAATCAAAGTATATTAAAATAAGAGAAGAGTAGGGATATATTGATAATTGAAATTTTTTGTATCCTAGATGTTATGTTACAAGACTAACCTTTTTTAGGTTATATACAATAACTCAAACTCTCCCCATAAACTCTAATGGTCTATGGACTTGTTACACCTTGGGCCGGACCCAACTCCTAACAATTGCATATTTCTTATATATATATATATATATATATACACACACACGAGAAAATCATCAAACTAATTCTATTCCTACTCAATGTGAGACTAAAGTAGTATATGTCACATAATAATAACCCTGCTAATACATGTGCTCTCAAGAAAGGTCGGACTATGGTTTGCAGGCCATGATAGACTGAATCTTGTGGGGTCAGGCTAACTGTAGCCGGGTCTTGATTTTTCTCGATCCAATCTGTGAGTCAGCTAGGTCTGGTCTGACTTGTTGAGTCCACGAACGACTTGGATCCAGAGATAGAGAAAGAGAGAGAAATTGTGGAGATTTTGTGGTTTGTCTTGCATGCAATCGAAGTTAAATCTCTAATTCGGTAAGTAATTTGTGCCCTAAAGTTCATAACTTTCTCAATTAACCTAACTTTCATAGTTCTTTAGTGAAATTAGGTTTATTGGTTTGTTTAGAACCAGTCAGTTGGTGGATGCGATGCGAGAGATTATGTATTAACATACTCTTTAGGTGTTTGTCAAAATGCCTCTTTGAGGTTTAACCATGAAATGAAATATAAGTACTTAAACAAATAGTTGGTTGACATTGCGGGAGTTAATGACCAAATTAAACAAAAACCCATTTGAGTTATGCAATTAGTACTTTAATTAGGGAGAGTTTTAGGTTAATTGAGAAATCAAAATCATTGGGTTTGCAAGAAACAATTGGAGATGAAGAGAAGTTGCTAAACTCTCAAAACTTACATCTTAATTTGCTGCTCAAAGCACTTGAGTTCACCATTAGAGAGGGAAAGGGGCGTACGGAGAGTTGGGGTTTTGGGGAGAGAGATTGAGAGTTATGTGGGAGATCATGACTATTTGGGTGAATGAATGATCCAGAGTTCTTAGAGAAATTGTGGTAGTTCGCGTTTATGCCCTTGAACAATCGTTCTTATACAGAAAAATATCCTTATGTTCCTTTCATTCTACACTGTCATATATTTCAACGTTTGCTAAAAAAAAAAGAAAAAAAGAAAGAAAAAGAAAATTCAACTGTCAGCTCGGCAGAGGGGTAGACGTAGTTTGTTGTTTTCGTCGCCCTTCTACATCGGTCTTGATAAAGATCGTTATTTTTGGGGCACCTTGAATTGAGATTCAGGTTTCCGATAACCCGTAAGGGAAGTAAAAAGTCTACATAATATGATATATATTGAAAATGGTGTTAGTTGTTATAGCTCATTTCTATTTGAGCATATTATATTGAAAATTGCATGATAATTATTTGTACTAGTTGTTTGAATTAAATGTTAGAAAAGCATGCTTACGGATTGATGATAGCTATATGATTATTTACATCTTCAGTGAATGATAGATACTGTTTATGCTTGTGAATGCATTTTGAGATGTTGGATATGAAGTTTTAATCAATGCAAAATATTTTTTATTGGACAAACTCAATAAAAAGCTGTATCTCACTTAGAAGGTTGATGCTTCCTTCCTGAAACTTCAGCTCATTTTCCTAAAGTCTACTCTCCTTCTCATCTCGATTCTCCCTTAGTCCCTGGACACTTCAATTGCATAATCATTCATCCAATTACAGCATTTCAGTCTTACAAAGATTTGCATAATCGTTTAATTTACCCATCCAAATAAAATATTCCCAATCTTCAAGGAAAACCAGATCTTTCCTAATTTAATAGCCAAGCATAGGTCCCTCAAGACTTGAACTTCTGCTGTAATTGGATATGTGAAACTGAAATGCTGAAACTCAATGTCATCATTCTCGTTTTCCAAAGTCTTCCCGGAGTTGTCACTTGGGGTTATCTTCGAATTTCTATCATTAAATCCAAAGATGGAGTACATAGAAGCTTTAGCCTTGGTTGTATTGTCTTGTTACTGCAAAAAAAAAAAAACATGAAAAACTTCATAAATGCAGTTCGTCTTTAAACTGGGCTCCGACAAAGAAACTGGTTGCATATCCACAAAATAAAACTAAAGAAAAGAGGGCAAATGCAATACAAGTAACCTGTCCTTTCCTGATATTTTCCTTCCTTGGACTTTCACATTTGTTTCTTTACAGCCTTGTCACCTTATCTTCCGCACAGGAAAAAGCAACAGTTCTTATGTTTTTAAGATCATTGTTTGCAACCTAACTGGCTTTTGGATGCATTATGCGGCGCCAGTTACAACAGAAAAATTAATAATAATGACATCTCCACCTGTATATCCTTCGAGCAATATCATCACTGAACCAAACCACACTGCCAAAGAGTAGTTTGCGAGTAAAAAAAAAAAAGCGAGTCGATACCAACTTCTACAGCAATCTCTGCAGACCTGTTGTATTTATCTACAACTCGTCTCTCACCAGTAAATGAAGTGACCATTATTGTTGAATCAACTATCTGCTCAACAAGTGCTCCTGCTTCCATGTAAGCAGTTTACCCACTTGTTGCATTCTTCTGCAGAACAGTAGACACCTAATCCACAATACGAATTGAGAAAACCCTGATTGAAGAATAATACGAAGAGCACACAAATTTGGTGGGAGAATTCCCTTTTAGAGCTTCAATTGCTTAATCAAAATCAATTACAATCAAATTCCTCTCAAACCCTAAGTCTCTCTCCTAGAACTTGGATTGATCTAACATGATCTAATCTTGCCTAGCCTTGCCCCTTTATGAGGGTTACAAATTCCTAGTTACAAAACTTGGACAAATATGCCCTTAAGCGCCTAAAACAATAGGCTGAATTACGCCTTTGTTCAAACAGAAAAAGTGTATTCGAACAAACATTAAGTTTATTCGAATAAAACTACTCAGGTAGGTGTTTCTTCGAATAGACTTAAAAGTATGTTCGAACAAAAAAGAGTGTATTCGAACAGACATTTAGTCTATTCGAATAAACTACTCAGACACCTGTTTCTTCGAATAGGAATTAAACTCTATTCGAACACAAAGGGGTAAGTCTGTTCGAATAGACTTTAAGAAAAGTCTAAAAAATACTCGGATCCTCCTGGATCATGGCTCCCCCCTTTAGGAGCCTTGAGCTCCTGCTCAAGCTAAAATTGGAGATGTGGGAATGCGGCCATTCCCATATCCCTGCTGTACCACTTTGACTTGCTAGGTAGTTGACATTTCTTCCTAACTTGGAATGACTCAATACCCCCCCCCCGTCTTGTACATAAACTTTCCTCTCTAGAATACCATCCTCCTGCGACGGATCTTCTATTTCCATCTATAAGTCATCAACTGACGGTAAGCGAGTGTCGATTGTAGAGTCATCATCTAAAAAAGGCAGCTCAAACAACTTCAAATGCTCGACATTAATCACCGAATACATCTTCATGAAAGGTGGCAAATCTAATTGGAATGTATTGTCACCAATATTCTTAAGTATCGTAAACGGACCATAACAGATAGGTTTGAACTTCTTACCTTCTACCTTTAGCCGTTTCTTACCCAAATACAACCAAACTAGGTCGCCCTCTTAAAAAGTACACTCAACCCGATGCTTGTCGTGTCGAGCCTTATACTTTGCCTGAGTCTTCTTCAATTGTGTTTCAACCGCCTCATGAACCTTGCTGCTTATCCTCTCAATGAAACGCTGAGTTTTAACTTCTTCATCTTCCTCCTTCCCTGACACCGTCTTGTCGCTAAGACTAAAAACCAAATCAAAAGGGCTTTGAGGCAAGTACCCCAAACAAACCTCAAATGGAGACTTCAAAGTGGAACCATGAATCGCCCGGTTAAATGTAAACTGAAGATACGGTAAACTCTTATCCCAAGTCATAGGATGCTTAGAATGGAATCCGGTAGTAAATGTACCAAAGTGCGATTAACTACCTTTGTTTGCCCGTTAGTCTGCAGATGAAAGGCGGTACTTCTCTTCAACTTAGTGTCCATCATCCCCCATAACGATCTCCAGAAATGCCCCAAAAAATAGCTATCCCTATTAGAAATAATAGAAGAAGGGAGCCCGAAATATCTCCAAACATCTCTGAAAAACAATTGCGCTGCGCCTTCCCCGGTGACCATCTTCTCGCATGGAATACGAACAATCATCTTGCTGAATTGAACCACCACCACAAAAAAATAGTCATTCTTACACTTGGTCTTGGGCAAACCACCCATAAAATCCATCGAGATGTTCTCCCAAGGTCGGCTAAGAATTGGTAATGGTAAGTATAGTCCTATTTTCTGATTGGAAGGCTTCGATGTGTTGTATAACACCCAACCACGAACCACACGAGCAACATCCACATGCATCTTCGGCCAATAGACAAAACGCCGCAAATTCAAAAGTCTTCTCAGCCCTGAAATGACCTGCCACCCGGGAATAATGTGCCTCTCGAATTAAATGCAAACGGTCTCCACCCTCATGAATACATAGAAGACTGCCCTGTAAATCAAACCATCCTTCAATACATATTCGCATGTCTTGCCTTGCAGCAACTTCTCGTGAATCACACTGAGCTCCTTGTCGTCGTCATACCCTATAACGTATTCAGAACGTATTCAGAAAGAACAATAGGCTGTATCTGCATAGCTACCAACAAAGCGGAAATAGTTAGTAATGGGGGTCGAGATAACATATCGGCCATTTTGTTGTCCACTCCTTTCTTATACTTGATCATCAAGGTAAACTGTTGTAGGTATGACATCCACTTCATATGCCGAGCTTGCTGTAGCTTGGACTGCGTAGATAAGAACTGTAATGGTTTGTGATCAGAATGTACCACAACCTTCTTCCCCAATAAGTAACTCCGCCAATGTTTTACTGATTGATATAATGCATAGAACTCCTTATCGTAGGTAGGATAGTTGCGTACCGCTCCTGTAAACATCTCAAAATGGTAGGCAACCGGCTTTTTATCCTGTAAAAGAATTACCCCCAATGCATAGTCTGACGCATCTGTCTCGACCTCAAAAGGCCGCTAATTGGGCAACGCTAACACTGATGCATCTGTAATCTTGCGCTTTAGTAACAGAAAAGTCTTTTCATGGTGATTTTCTCACATAAACTTAACCCTGGCCTTTGTCAAGGAATGTAACGGTGCGGCTATTTGTAAAAAATGCCTAATAAACTTTCGTAAATACTGACAAGAACTCATAAAATTCCTCACTTCCGTCACTGTACGGGGTCGAGGCCAATTAGTAATGACCAAGATCTTCTCTGGATCTACCTTAAGCTCACCGCCACCAATAATAAATCCCAAATGGACTAGCTCCCTCTTCCCAAACTCGTACTTCTTCCCGTTTAGAAAAAGTTGTTGTGATCGCAAAATCCCCAACACTTTGCGTAAATGCCCAAGGTGCTCCTCCCATGTACGACTATATATTAAGATATCATCCAAATACACCATCACAAAATCATCAATAAAAGTACGAAGTACCTCATTCATTAATCACAATAACGTCCCTGGAGCATTTCATAACCCAAAGGGCATCACCAACCACTCAAATAGTCCTTGCTTGGTCTTTAACGTTGTCTTCCAAGTATCTTCTTCCCGGATTTTAACTTAATGGTAACCCGACTTAAGATCCAACTTGGTGAAAAATCGAGCCTTCTGCAACTCATAAAAGTTCGTCAATCCGTGAAAGCAGATAACAATTTTTCACAGTAATCTTGTTCAGCGCCCGATTATCCACATACATCCTCCAAGACCCATCCTTCTTCGGCACCAATAACACCGGTGAACCACAAGGTGAGCAACTTGGAGTAATAACCCCTTGTTCTAGGAGTTCTTGTACCTGTTTCTTGATCTCTTCAGACTTTGTGACAGAAGTCCGATACAACCCAATATTGGGTAGTGGCTCACCATTCACCAAGGTGATATCATGCTTCACATCCCTCTTGCGCGGCATCCCTTCTACGCCCAAAAACAAGTCTCTATACTCCCCTTGCAACTTCCCTGATATCGGTTTGTTGCTTAGGAGACATTGCTAAAGTAGACAACACCTTAGCCGACGGACCCTCTTGAACCGGTCACACCAACAATAATACAAACTTGCCGCTCGCATTAACCAACCTCTTCGCCTGAGTCGCCGTTACTAAATTATTGGTAGTGATATGTTCCTTGTAAGCGTTGATATGAAACTCCTTCCCCTCCTTCACAAGACGATACTTGCGAGCTCTACGGTAAAGGATTGCATCTCAGTCCCAAAGATAAGGGCTTCCCAAGATGACTTGACATATGTCTAACGGAACCACCTCACACGTCACTTCGTCAATAAACTTGTTAGTAATCGCAAACTTGAACATACACTGCTTAGTGATCTTCAACTCCGGGTCTTTCTGAATCCAACCCAAGCCATACGGCTTAGGATGAGCCACTGTAGCCAAACCCATCTTCTTCACCACCGCCTCAGAAATTAAATTCTTCTGACTACCCGGATCAATGATGGCCTCGACTAAGCTCTGCTTCACTTGAATGCTAATATGAAAAAGTTCTTCCCGACTTGCATCTTCGGTAATTATAGGTTGCTTGAACATCAGAGTAAGCTTAAGATTTGACTTATCTAAATCTGAAAGATCAACAATTGTTGCGGCTAGTGCTCGTTTCTCTTTCTTGCTCATCTCCTCCTTCGGCCTAAGCTCCGGGTGAAGTTTCCAACATTTATCTGAAATGTGCCCATTTGCCTTACAATGATGAAATGTGCCCATTTGCCTTACAATGATTACAGTAATTCCTCTTGGATGAAGACCCCGCTCATTTGGACTCCCCTCTATGCTCATTCTTCCAACTAGGCTTGTACCCCGACTTGCTGTTATCGTCTTTCTTGTCATTCTTCAAGTACTTGTCTTTAATAGCAATTGCTTTAACGGTAGCATCTTCGATATTTTCCACGGTAAAGAGCTTTAACTCTCTTCTAATGGACTCCGACAAACCCCCCGTATATTTTATGAACACCTCATACTCATCCCTATGCAGTCAGGGGCGGCGCCGGGGCGCCAAATTTTCATTAACCCGCCTCGCCCTAGCATTTGGCCGCCTTAAACGCTTCAGAGAACAGGGCGCCGCTGAGGCGGGGCGCCTCTATTAAGGCGCTAGGCGGAGCGCCTCTCTTAAAGGTTTTTTTTTTGTTTTTTGTTTTATTTATTATTTGCCAAATGATTTGGCACATTTGGACAAATAAAAAAAAACAAAAAAAAAACAGAAAAACAAAATAATCATACCCATCTCTCTCTGTGATCTCTCTCTCTACGATCTCTCTCTGCGTTCTCTATCTACGACATACGATTCATACCCAATTACCCATTACCAGTGCATTCTCTCTCTGCGGACTGCGATTGCTGCCCATTACCCACTGCAACTGCATTCTCTATCTGCGGACTGCCTGCGATTGCTGCGTTCTCTCTCTGCGTCTGTGATTGTTGCATTCTCTCTCTGCGTCTCTGATTGCTGCGTTCTCTCTCTCTACGTCTGCGATCATTCTTGCATCTTTCTGCGTTATTCCAATTCGAAGAATCAAAATTAGTTATTTGTTAACTATACCCATTACCCACTTTGTTGTTTTTGATTTAAGAATTAAGATGATTCGAAATTAGGGCTTATTATTGAAGAAATCAGGGTAATGAAGATTCAGGAATTGAGTTGGGTTTAGTGCATTTGTATCTGTTGACTGTTGTTGGTGTTGGTGTTGTACTTGTTGGTAAAATTTGGGATTTGAGGTTTGTTTTGTTTGGGGTTTGTAATGTCTTCTAACGTGGCGGAAGGTTCCCAGGGAAGTACTGGTCGGTATAGACCGGCTAATTCGACTGATCCGGGGTGGGATTATGGTCAACCGGTTGATGGAAATAGGGATCACGTTAAGTGTGACTTTTGTGGTCATGTGTCGAAGGGGGGGATTAAGTGGTTAAAACAACATCTCGTTAAAGCTTCGTACAAATGGACTTTGTACAAAGACATTAGGAAATGTGATAAAGTTCCACAATATGTTGATTTACTTAGGAGCTTTATGGAAGGAAAGCAAAATGCGACAAAAGAGAAACAAAATAAGAAAGACGAGATGATTAGATACGTCAATGTGTATGGAAATGATGATGACGAGGTCGAAGAAGTTGGGATTCAAATTCCTAAGAAGAGGAAAGGGCCTATGGATGCTTTTGTAGCCCCTATTGATGTGGATTTCCGCCCTAGAGCTCCTACTTCAAACGAAAACAAAAAAGCTTTAGAGAACATCCATGGTTACATTGCTGACTTCTTTTATGAAAACAACATATCATTTAATTGTGCAAGATCGGATAGTTATTCCAAGATGATGCAAGTAATTGCCCAATACAATGATCCATCGAGTAAGTCTTTTATCTTACAAATTATTTTTTACAATACAAGTTAAAGAAAATTGTCAAATACACTCTTAATCTTATTAGTTTTAAATTTAATTTGTAGCTTTCAAGCCACCCTCATATGACTTGAGAGTCAAGATCTTGAAGAAGGAAGAGACCTCAAATTGGGTAGATAATTTTAAAGTTCATTGGGAAACTTATGGAGTAACCATCATGACCGATTGGTGGACCGATGGCAAGGGTAGGACACTTATTATCTTTCTTGTGAATTGTCCGAAATGAACGGTCTTCCTAAAGTCTATTGATGGATCCGCACATATTCATGATGCGGAACTCATTTATAAAATGTTGAAAGATGTGATTGAAGAGGTTGGAGAGAAGAATGTTATTCAAGTCTTGAGTATTTATGTTTTTTCCTATCTTTGTTGTTTTGCTTAGAGTTTATACATATTTGAATTTTTTTATACTTTCACTAGATATGCACGGATAATGCAAGTAATTATGTACTAGCGGGTGAATGGATTATGGCGGAATCAAAGATTTATTGGATGCCATGTGCGGTACATTGTGTAAATTTAATGCTTGGAGATGTGAGCAAGATGCATTTGGTGGAGGAAACGGTTAAAGATGCAAAAAAGATTTCCCTTTTCATCTACAATCACAAACATGTGCTCTATTTGATGTGAAAGCAAACAAAGGGTAGAGAAATTGTAAGGCCGGCGGTGACTCGATTTGCTACCACTTTTTTATGTTTGCATAGTATGTATGAAAAGAGGCAAGAACTAAGAAACATGTTTCATACTGTTGAGTGGAGAAATAGCAAGTGGCCAAAGCACCCTATTGGAAAAGAAATTGTGAAGAAAGTCAAGAGTAATACTTTTTGGAACAATATGCATATTTGCTAAAAATTATGGCTCCTTTGGTAGATGTGATTCGAATGGTGGATACCGAGGAGAAACCTTATATGGCTTATATTTATTCGGCGATTGAGGATTGCAAGCTTAAAGTAAAAACTAATTTGGGAGACCAAAATGGGGATAACCGCGAGTTATGGAAAAAGATGGAAAAAATTCTTAATCGTAGGTGGTTTGGTATGCTTCAAAAGCCTTTGCACGCGTCGGCTCATTATTTTAACCCTTAATATTATTATACAACTCTTACAAGCTCAGATGAGATGGAATCAAATACTAAACTTAAAGAGGGCTTGTTAGATTGCATAACAAAACTTGTTTTGGATGAGGAAGATGAAAGCCAAATCTTGCGAGATCTGATTGTATATCGTACCAAGATTGGGAGGTTGGGAAAGAGGGGTGCTTAAGTTTGTGTGAAAACAATTGCTCCGGGTTAGTAACTTAGTATTGCTTTAAGTTACTTATTTTTAGTGTTTAGTAATTTTAAGGTTTTTTTGTTTTTATTCTTTTGATTTCTAAATTTTATGATTTTTAATGTAGTGGAGTGGTGGACCACTTTTGGAAGTGAAGTCCCCGCTTTGCAAAGATTTGCTAAAAGAGTTCTTGGGCTTACTAGTGCGGCTTCTCCTTGTGAAGGGATTTGGAGTACCTTTGACAATGTAAGTCGCTTTTAATATTTGTAACAAAATACATTATCAATTTATCTTATAGGTTAAAGTTTATTTCCCTAAGTTTTTATTTATTTATTTTACTATTGTAGATCCATACTAAAAAGAGGAATTGTTTGGAGCATGATCGGATGAGGGATCTTGCATATATCCAATACAATAAGAGGCTTAAAAAGCGTTATGAAGAACGCATTTCTGGAAAAGAGATAGACCCAATTGTGTTGAAGTTCCCCGATGAATGTGCGAAGTGGTTAGTTCTCGACGATGCGAGAGACGACATTGTGTTAGGGACGAACATCACTTATGGTGTACTTGAGGACGCCGAAGATGGATTTGATAACCCCCCGTTGGCTCCTACTTCTCGCACGAACACCGCTTCACATTGTTCACAAGGTGGGGAATGAAGCTCACAATCGATAACGCGTCATCTTCAAGACTCTTCCGACGATGATGATTACGATGTTGATGCGAACTACGATATGGGTGATGGAGATGATGATGGCATTGACTCGGGATCCGATGAGGACGTTTGATTTCATTATTCTAGCTAGATGTTTTTATTTTGGCTTTTTGGTTTTGCACATTTTGGATGATGGGGTTGGATTTTATTTTGGATATGCTAAGATTTTATTTTATATTGAATTGATCTTCTATTAATCTATTTTGATGTTTGCTTCATTGCTTCAATTTGGGATTTATCTTTTATGTTATTGACATATTACAATATTATATAACGAAAAAAATAATAATACATTGAGTCATTGCAATATATATATATATAGAATATACATTATGGGAAAAAAAATACATTGAGTCATGTTTGAAACTTTAAATTAAATAATTACACAAATTTACAAATTTATACATATTACACACATTACACATTACACATTACACATTACACATTACAAATTTACAAATTTACACAGTCACATATTACACATATTACAAATTTACATTCTCCCGCCTAGCGCTCCGCCCCGCCCCGCCCTGCCAGTGACTATGCCTACCGCTTTGCGCTCCGCCCCGCCCCTGACAGCATAGACTCATCCACATCAATGTCCAAAACCAACGCTTGGTTATGAAACTCCGTAGTGAACTGTTGTACAGATTGCCCAAATTTTTGGCGCAAATTGTGCCATTTGTACCATTGCTCTTGTTCATACCCAATTGGATAAAATTGCTTCCTCACTAACACCTTGAACTCCTTCCAACTCAAACTTCTTAGTTCGTGACGTTTCCGATAGGATTTCCACCACGTGAGTGAATGACTTGCGAATTTCAATGTAGAGAAACAAATTTTCTGGACATTGAAATATTCATAAACAGAAAAATATGTCTCTAACCTATCTAACCAATTATCCAACTTTTCGGCATCGACTGTACCATCGAATACCAAAATTTTAATATTAAAGTCGATACGAAGATTACGCATATGATTAATTGATTTACCAATACCCGATCGCTCCTTGACGGATTCGGCATCACTGGAATCACTATCTATCTCCTCAGTACCCCCGTCTCTATCCTCCTCCGCAACCTCTTTCTTCTTCGAGCGTTCTCACCGTTTCACCAAAGCGGAAGCTTGCGCGAAGTTCGTGAGACATAATTGCTCTACCAACTCCCCTAGAGTAGTAGTTAGGTAAGAAACTTACGTTTCCAAAGTCGTGAGTCGATTTTCAGAATCGCCCATCTCCAAATTGGCCTGAAAAATTGATACCACTTAATCCACAATACGAATTGAGAAAACCCTAATTGAAGAATAATACGAAGAACACACAAATTTGGTGAGAGAATTCCCTTTTAGAGCTTCAATTGCTTAATCAAAATCAATTACAATCAAATTCTTCTTAAACCCTAAGTCTCACTCCTAGAATTTGGATTGATCTAACATGATCTAATCTTGCCTAGCCTTGCCATTTTATGAGGGTTGCAAGTTCCTAGTTACAAAACTTGGACAAATATGCCCTTAAACGCTTAAAACAATAGGCTGAATCGCGCCTCCGTTCGAACATAACAAGTCTTCGTTCGAACAGAAAAAGTGTATTCAAACAAATATTAAGTTTATTCGAATAAAACTACTCAGGCAGGTGTTTCTTCCAATAGACTTAAAAGTATGTTTGAACAAAAAAAAATGTATTTGAACAGACATTAAGTCTATTCGAATAAACTACTCAGACACCTGTTTCTTCGAATATGAATCAAACTCTATTCGAACACAAAGGGGTGTATTCGAATAGACTTTAAGAAAAGTCTAAAAAATACTCAGATCCTCACCGCTAGGTTAGAAAGCGGGAGAAGACACGAAATCTTCCCAACCTAACATCATCCCTACAACTTATCTTGTGTCAATAGTGTTATAAAGTACAATTTCTTTATTCGTACAGCTTATCCTGCCCGTCACCTTCCAGCAAGCCACCTGTAAGAATAGCGCCACTCCAGCTACAACACCTGAATACACAAAACACAGGGATATCTGAGAGATAAATTTGTTAAATTTGAGTCTGCAATTGAGTCAATAGGATCTTCATAATACTATCAAGCTTCTGGCTATGCTGTTTGATATCTGTGATTTGCCTCTAACTGAGATATTTGGATTACTGAGTTCTGTAATAAGGTCCGAGCATCTGGCTTGTGAACACAAAATTGCAGAATTTAGGGAAGCTACAGTTGATTCTATGCTTTTATGTAGTCTTCCATTTATCATATTTGAAGATAGCGCCGGTCTGACATTATCAGTGCTGATGTGCCTGCTCAGCTTTTCTGGGGTAAATATCTTGTCCAAGCTCACACTTTCAAGATTGCTAAGCCGATCTATTTCTCTAGAAGAAAGCTTAATATATGTTAATTAAGCGCAAAGAGGCAATTTCTCTCTCTCTCTCTCTCTCTCTCTCTCTCCTTGTTGTTTCACTTTTTAGGGTTTACTAGTTTATTTAGACACACACTCCAAGGTGTCGTTTGATTAGTTGACCCCACAATTAAATGTATGGATCAACTCTAATAATATTTTCTAATGAAAATGTTAATGCCAATTTACTCATTTCATGTTTCTCCTACTCGCTTGTTTTGTGGAAAAAAAACTTCTGTTTTCGAGAAAGAAATTTATTTCTAGCAAGATAGGCAACAAGTTACTTCAATCCATCAAAGTCACACATCTGTTAAAGGAGAATGAGATGTTGTTTTTCTAGGAGACATTCTTTTGCTTTCTGTAAAGGTTTTATCCATCTCTAACTTTCCTCGTCTCTCCTCTCAGACTTGACATGATTTAGGTAAAATACTATGCGCACTGCTTGAACAATTATAATGTTTTGGGGTTTTGTGATTAGGATTTTAAATCCAGTTTGATAACCTACCCATTGATGGGTTTTTTCTGTGTATCAAAATCTCCCATATGCTACCTTTGAACTTCTAATGCACAATTAGTTTAAGCATGCATAGCCACACCAACATTTTGGGGGGTTGTGTTCGTTTCCCTAGTGAAATTGATTGTTACTCTGCAGTTCAGTATTTGCATGTTTGAGATGATGGCAATCTAAATCGGTGATATTTCTATATTTGAGAAAACAGGGGTTTACCAATCCTTTGCAATTTTCAAGTCAAAAAAGGCTTAATTGGCCTTTACTCTAGGATAACATTGCTTAAATATTGTCCACCTTGAGCTGTGATAATACTCTAACAATTGTGACAGTCTGCGCTTCTTCTGATGTGCTTGACTGTTAGCTATGTGTGTTAATGGATTTGGCTTCTGTGTCTATGCAAATAGCTCTTAGTGGCTAAGTTGATTCCAGGGAAGAATTTCAGTGCAGTCATATCAGCCAGGGATGCGATTTTACCTTTTCCGTAAGGTTTTATTTAACCATGAGAAAGAAAACCCTGATGTTCAACTCGATAAACAAGAGAAGGCAAAAGTTCAGACGAAATAGACCAAATTACACTGACAAAGGTACTCATCTCACTGCAAGATCCTCAAATCCCACCCCCATCACTGTGGGCATGGAAACCCAATACACAGTTACACATTTAGACTTAAAGGCAGTAGCTTCCTAATGCTCCACTATTTCGTTTATTCAACAGCTGTAAGGCTGATCTTTCCGCTAAAGCTTTCCCATGTTGCCTTTTGAAGCCCCCTATTTCTGGAATCCATAAAATACATAAGGGAAACCCAGCAACTCTGAACCTTTCCCGCGCTTTAGAAGAAAATGAACAGTGAAGCATTTATCTAAGGATTCTCCTCAATTTCACAAAGCATGTAAAGGGGAACGATGTTCAAACCTATGTCTATCTCTGTAAACATACTAAACATATTACTCCCAAAGGACGAAGGCTTTCTATCGATGGGAGTTTATGCCATAATTGTCTCTGACTCGAAAAGCGACAAAACTGTAGACTGTAGTATTCTAGCCTCTCTTCAGCTTCACCAAACAACTATAAAAGTAATGAATCGAGAATCACCCATTAAAGGATCATTCCCATGTATTAATTGAATCCTTATGGTATCAAACACCATCAAAGGTAAAAGAAGCATCAAGGAAGCAATATTGTCAATTTCCTAATTATTTGGGGGTTTTGAAGATGTAAGCCCCAGTAAGCTACCCGTCCCCCTTTTTGTCACTACGCTAAGTGTAGCCAAATGCGAAACCTTTCGACAAAGTTTGGTTAAATTGATTCTTGTGGCCATACATATGTTTGTAGTCAGATTTTTGACACTCTCATACCATTGTCTTGTTGAATAGAGTTTTTCATTATTTGTTGATATTTCGGTGTTTGTTGCTTCTACTTGGTCATAAAGTTTATCACTTTGAGGACGTTATCTCAGATGGGTGAATGTATAGCTGCGAATTTTATTTTGTTTCTTGTTAGTAGTGTTGCATCTCACTTTTATGTGATCTTTCAATAAGAAACTTTCTTAGCATAATACTCCCAGTGTAATTATATCTTTTTGATAAAGAAAATTGTCCCAACAACATTGTCATTTCATATTTCCATTATCGAAGGGTGTAATTGTAACAACCCAAAATGTTAGGGACTTTTTTTTTTGTAGAATCCCGAATTCGACTTTCGAGTAATTTTGCGAAGTCGTAGGTGTTGTACGGGATTAGTATGGGTGCTCATGTGTGGTAGTACATGATTGCCAACACATACGGGTTCGGTGGCAGCTTCACAACACACTAAATTCCACCTCATGCTAGGCTTTAACACAACAAAACATAGCAATCTAATTCATCTTCCCATTCTCTCAAAACCAAGACAATAACTAGAAACGATGAAAGGAAAGGTTTCTAGAGAGAGATAGTGGTGAAATTCGAGAGAGAAACCCCATTAACCGAGAGAGAAACCCCATTAACGATCATGGGAGAAGTTTGCAAACAAGTTGTAGAAGAAAATCGATTGGGATGAGCGTGACATGCGAGAAGTTGCGGGTATCATTACAAACTATAAGAAGTGAAGAGAGAAGGATCGTAGAGGGTATAACAACGAATTCAAGCCTTTAAAACAAGCTAAATAGAAGACTCGGGCAAAGACGCGGAAGAGTAACCTTACGGATTGGAAAATATGGGTAAGGGTTTTCAATTTCGAATTATTGTTTCTTATTGATTTCTTGAATGAGTTGGGATGTTGGGGAAAGTTGAATTCTCCCCTAAAATATTGGAATTATCTGATCTTAGGAGTAGTATAATCTTATCAAGAGAGGATTTGCTTTAATGTCGACAACTTGTGGGCGGGGGAGTTGTGGTAAGGCATAAACTTAGTAAATTGTAGGGCTGCTTGAGTGGGTTTCTCTTGGGAATTAAGCGATGAGTGAAACACGAAAGTTATAGCGGATATCCTTACAAAGCCGCAACAGGCTCGTCTTTTGTAGTTTTAAGTAATTAAAGTTGAAAAACAGGGATAGAAGTGTTCTTAGAATTTTAGGGTTATGCCAAACTATGTTTAGGATGAAATCAAGTTGAATGGTTATTATGATCGCTTAAAAGAGTCTGGAATCCACCCAAGATAATCTTCACCGATTGAGTTTCTTTTCCGTGTTCGGGAATAATTAATATCAAACATAATTATAGTAATGCTATGATGCTCCCTGAAATTCGATAACTTAGTGAGAAATGACGGTTCGATGAATTAATCAAATAAGAGTGAGCATGTAGGAGTGAAAATTTGTCTTGTAGCTCTATACATTATAGATGATTAGTCTTTTAATAAAGTATTTTTTTGTTATCTATTAATTTAGGTACTTGTATTTGAGATTCGTGGTTCGAGCAAGAAGCAAGATACACCACAAATTTAGTGTGATAATTCTTAAATTCTGGAGATAAGGGGAAAATTTGGGTCGAGCTCTCGACCCGGAAGGCAAGTATTAGAATTCTATAGATCCCCGAGTGGTCGTGGTTACTTACGGTTAAGCTAGAAATACCTTTACTTAAGTTTCATATTTGCTTAAACATGTTGCAATTGCCTATTTCCTTAGCTTAGTATTTATTCTCGAATTTGCATGAACTAAATTATTCTTACTTACGATTTACCACACTTTGATTTGACTGCTATAATGTGCTTTGTTGTTATGTTGTGTACATGAGATATACATTGGATTTATAAAGTATATGTTTTGGGGTAATGGGAAAGTACTCGGTGTACTCGAGATTTCGGAGAGTAGTTGGTGATGCGAGATAATGAAAAGATGAGTGTAAACTGTGAAAGATAGAGTTGAGTAATAGTAGGCTTTTAGAGATTCCAAGCGGATTGGATGATCAAATGCCTCTAGTTTAGAAATCTATTTTTAATAAAACATTATGTACGGGTTTATTGTATGGGTTTTCTTAATCTTGTGGGAGGGCAAGAATGAGAGATGTAAGAATGAATGTGAAGCCATGTGGCATAACTTGAGATGTGTGGTTTAGTCCATTATTAAGTGCATGATATCTACCCTTTTAAATCTCAATTGACTAGGGTTCCAAGGTCCACCGAGCTGAGGGGATGGCTTCCCCGAGGTAAGGGTTTTAAGGTCTACCGATGTATTTGGGGTTTGATTGGGAACGATTGAGTGAAAGAAAAAGAGTTGAGGCCGCATTTCTTTGACTTGCCTTCGTTTGAGATAATATCCCCGAAATATACCTTAAGATAGTCGAAATCTCTAGGTGATCGGCTGCATGGGGGTGATCCGGGTGAGTCTGACAAAGTGTGGAGTTGGAGGGAGATCTGGGTAGAATAATGGGTTGTATGTGATAACCTAAATCTCAGGAAACAGATAAGGTTAAACTTGGGAGTGCCCGGCGTGGTAAGCTGCGACTCCACACGAGTAACATTAACTTGTTTTAGGCTTATTCGATTGATAGGGATTTGGGGGCTATGACCACTCATAATGATAAATTCGAACCGGTAAAATTAATAAGTTGAACAACGATGTGTTTGTTTTCGAAAAAACCTGATCAAGTGATAAGATGAAGTGATAAGATGACATGGTCCTTGCAAGTCTACTTTATTATCCTTGTGGAATGGGACATAAAGGATACGAAAGAGTTGTTAAGGTAAGGAGTGGATGTATCGTTGACCAAGATGGGTGTGCAAGACATGGTTCGATGAACCGGAGGATCTGAGGGACTTGAAAACCCCTGGTGCATCTAGAGCACGTCGATCAGATCGTTGTTGAGGTCCCTGCTTGTAGGGGTGGTGACTTGAGCGACTGTGAGTGGGTTGATAGCAACCATAACAACCGTTCGTACTTTTGAGTTCAGCAGTGGGTCCAGTATAATGGATCCAAGAGGTTACATCTACCTCGACTATCTACTGCTTGTCAAGGAGTCAAAGAGAAAGACCACCACTCCCCCCCCCCCCCCCCCCCCGGGCCTTTCGATGTATACGCCCGGAGGGGAGAGGTCGTACATATCCCGATGAGCTTTAGTCATCCACTCTTTGATCAATGATACATTCCACTAAAACGTAATAACCGCGCTTTAGAGTATCCAATCATTGGGTTCTCTTGAATGCGAAATGACGAACACATTACATACATTTGATGATTGACTTTACAACATCTTGATACTTAGCATTTTTATTTCTCAAATTTAAATTGTTCATTGTTATAGCTAATTATGTTGCTTAGTGTATCGTATAGCTAGTTTCCATTTGGTTATCTTTAGAACTCTTATACTTGTAAAGCATATTGTATATGCTGACCCCCTCTTCCCCACTTCAGGTTATTCAGATTTCGAGAGCATATGTGCGGTTGGTTGATATAATGTATTGCTTAGACTCTTAGTCCAGGTTCAGGTGTTATTCTCTTGAAGCAGGCCTATTGGAGATATTTTATCGGAGTCTCGACTTGTCATTGGTATGGTATCTTGTGTTTTGGTTAAAAATACACGTGTTGTAATTTCTACTATCTTTTGTAAATCTTATATAACATGTTTCACGTAAGCTATGTAAGTATCACTTTGTTACAGTTGTCTATTGTGATATGGTGAGATATATTCTTATATATCGTCATGAGTTGTGCAACTCTTATAATCTAAGGTTTGAAGACGTGATGTGTATACTGGTCTAAGCGTTTCCTGCCGAAGATTATATTAGTTACTTGAGTGATATTTAATATGAACAGGGAAATTTGGTTTATGGTTTTTTTATGTCCAATATTCAGGTTAAGTGTTGCCGAAATTTTGGTAGGATTTTTCCTGAATCTTAGTTTCGGTTTCGCTTTTTTGATAGATTGTGCATGCCTCTTCCAATATTCTGGAAGGGGTGTCACGGTAATCATCAGATGCTTTATGATCTGAACCATAAATACTTTAGTAAAACGTTATTCTGCATGTTGTCATTGCACTTTATATTCACATGAAGAATATTTTAGCCTGGAGAATTGTTCAAGACCAGCTAAACGAGAGCATTCCTGTCTTCAAATTTATCCAGGGTGAAGCCAAACCATTCCTCCCATTTTTCATTTTCATCTTCAATTGGTAGACATGTGCTGAGGCATAAATTACTACTATAGTATACCTTTTCTGTCTTTATGCTAAGAAACTGCCTATTCCTATAACTTTAATTGTAGTACAATTATTGTACTCTTCTCCGTTTTGCTAAATATATATTAGTTTTATGTTAACTTCTTATATTATTTTCGGTCTACCAAGGCCATTTTTATTTATTTTTTTGATTCGCCTTTTTTACTCCTTGCAATCAAGGTTTAAAAAGGTTTGTTATAACAGTGCTACTCTTTTCTAAGCCAAATAACAAGTTAAGCTATTTACAAAATTTAAATAGTGATAACACTTATGTTTTTTCATGCAGGAGTTATTTGGGGTATTTAACTCGCACCTCTGCCATTAAAGTAGACATTACGAAATACTTTTATATCTTCTAAAATTTTGTACTAGTTTTCAAATAGAACGACCGTTATTTTACAAATAATATTTTTATAACAGTATATAACAACAAAGGTCAAATTGAAAAAGAGAATACTGAAAATAAACCGGTAATAACCGTTATAGCATAAAATAATGTTTTGTAACAGTAAATAACGGGTGTTATTTTTTAGAACGGAACGGGCTCAAAGCGTACCGAAGTGTTATAACGGTTATTTAAAACCATGCTTGTAATATATAAACAGTAATGTCTGACTCTCAGTGGTATCTTAATGCAACTAGCTTAGAAATCATGAAGTTTTACATGGTTCTAAAATTCAAAGTTTAACTAGTTTCGAGGACCAAGCTTCATGTTTCTTCATCTTCTCCTTCATCCCAACCCCCTGTTAATCCTCTCTGAATGTTCAACTTCGATTTTAGTTTTCCGATGGGCTGTGTTGCTCAAAAAAGAACTGCCTTTTCTTGTTTTTCCTTCTTTTTGTCTTCGAATTGCTTTCTTCCCTATCGAGCTTCAACTTCATTGGTCATTCCTCCTTTTGAATAGTCGCGCACATGCGCACCACTATGACTCACTGCCTTACCTCGCCCGGCTCCCAGCACGAAACCAAAGGTTTTTGGTTTCTAGCTCCTCAAAACTCACTAAAGCAAAGTGGCCTCATGTCCCCAAATCCAACCTTTTTGTGATTATATTGATTCCTTTTTGGTTTTTTATCCTATTTTTTTTCTTCTTCTTCTCAATAATGCTATTTAAGAGAACAGTTTTTTTTTTGTTATTATGGTTTTCCGTCTAGCAAGCTACATTTCTTTCTTAAGATATCTTTTGAGGTTATTTTTAATACTTTTTATTTGTTTTTCTTCGATTCCGAGATATATATCGTCAAATTTTTTACCATCTTTCGGTGTTTTAGTTTGTGCAAGTATAACTAAAACTTGGTGTAGTTAAGAAAATTCATTATGTCCACCTCATTTTCCAGCAATCACGTGTTCCAAAATTGAGTTGGAATCTGATTTACGAATTAAGCTTTGCTCTATTCATTCAAATTTGGTTCTTTGCTGCAGGAAATAGGTAGTTGCGCTAAGAAGAGACGCAGGAAGGAGTAATTTAAAGAAGGCATAGAAACGATAATGGCAGTGGTACCTCCATCTAAAAGATGGGGATATGTAAAAATCATAACAGGAACAATCCTTGGAGGCATGCTTGGTTTCTATGTCATGCACCGTGTTGAGACCTCTCAGAAGGTACCCTAATTCTCTCTCCCTTTCTGTCCAAGTAGGCTCTTTGTCTAAATTTGTTACTTAATTACATTTTCTCATTTGTATTTGTTCTTAAAAATACAGGAGTATGTGAAGAAAAGGTTGGAGGAGTATCATGAAGAACAAAGGATGAAAGAGGAAAGTCCAAAAAAAGAAGAGTTGAAAGATCCCTCAGAGAAAAGGATGTAGTCTTGAGCTTTTAGCGACACTTGATCATGTTTTCTTCCCCTAGTAACTGCAACTACAACTGGATGGATGTAATTACTCTGATCGATTTTTGCTAACTTAGTGTTTCGACTAATAATTTCATATTTCAATGATACGGGTTTTACTTTTCTTGTCGTCCTTGTTTGATTAAAGACTACTGTTAGGTAAGCCCTGCTCTGTATGTCTGTAATTAGCTGTAGTCATTGCTGTGCAATGATTCTATTCTTGCACCTTTCCTTTTAAAGCTCTCTCTATCTCTCTCTTTGGACTCCATATCAACAGTACTGAAATATCATCCAACAGCGTCATCGGCCACACGATCTTTATCTGCAATCAACGATGGTAAGATCTCGTGATTTCTATGATCTCTCAACTCCGTTGTTGGTTTTATTTATTTCTCCTTGTTTGGGTTTGTAGGTTGAACCTCAAATTAAGGTGTAGAGCAAGTAAATTATGGTTCAATCTTACGTTACATCATTTTTCGATTTAATCCCCAAAATATGGTACTATACTACTATGATAAATGATTTATATCATTTTTCGATTCATAGTAGTATAGTACGGTATTTTGTTATTAACTCGCCATAGAGGAAACTATGATAATGGCACTAATCAGTATGTTGTGTTTGTAGGCCTCCGAAAAAAATGGTTGTCTTTTTGTTCTTCTCGCATTCTCTTGCGGAGCTTCTGCACTGTTTGCCGTCAACCATGGACTTCAGATTCGTCAAGAACGTCTTTGAAAAGTTGAAAGAATCATCCGAATTCGATTCGTTTCGCAGCAACACATCCCTATCACAGATGTACACAATGTATCAAGCAAAACAGTTATCGTTGGTTGAAGAATTCCTTGAAAACCAGAAGAAAAACAATGGCCTAGAGGGTTTCGCGAGTAAAATCATTTCGCTTTATTAGGAAGCAGGTATGCCTGATTATGCCCACAAGACGTTTGAGCAATTACCCGACTTAAAATGCTATTACACGATAGATTCAGTCAATGCTCTCCTTCAAGTATGAACAAGCCCAGCCCCTTTTTCGCGAAATTTTCGCTTACCCCAAATAACTATTCGTATAAAATTGTCATCGCGGCGATTTGTCTAATGGGGGATTATGATTATGCGGTTACAATGCTTAATGAGATGGAGAAGATTGGGGTGAAACCAAGTTAGCATACTTACACTATTCTTATATATGTGCTTTATAATGAGTGCACGGTTTTCTGATGGTGAGGAGATTTGGTCTAGAATGGAAAAAAACAGTATAGTTATAATGGTAAATTGAATGGGCTTGTTGCTTTGGGGAAGATGTGGGAGGTGATTAGCGTGTTTGAAAATCTGGAAAATAGTGAAACAATGGAACCGAATGCGTATTCTTATAATGCCTTGATCAAAGGATGTTGCAATGAAGGTAATGTGAATTTAGCTAAGATGATGTATTCTTACATGTTGGAAGCAAATTGCATGAATAAACAGTGTTTCGATATCATTATTCCTTTCCTTTGTGAAAAGGGGGAGATCAATATGGCTATTGATATATGCAATGACGGGTTTACCAAAAATTGCCATCCTAATGTAAGAGCCGTTCGGGCGATTGCAGATGGGTTGCTTAATGATTCTAGGATCGAGGAAGCAGAGAAATTTCTGAAGCTTACTAAGTCCAAAAATGTTACCTTGTCAAGCTTGGAAATTCCTTCTCATTCAGAATGTGCAAACCAAGCTCCTACCAGTGAAGCGGACGTTTCAATGAATCTCTCGTCAATTGGAACCCCGCTTTTTCTCTCCCGCACAAAATGAATTATTCACCAGTCAAACTAGTGTGCAAGGACCACTAGAGAGCAAATGATGAGAGAGGGAAGTCGGAGAAAGTAGAGTTGAAAGATCACTTAGAGAAGAAGATTTTGTCTAGAGTTTTTTTACTTAGTGACACTTGATCATGTTTTCTTTCTCTAGTAGAGCATCTTAATTGGAACTGGATGTAACTATGGATTTTTGTTAACTTAGTGTTTCGACCAGTGATTTCTTATCTCAGTGATACTGGTTTTGTATTTGTTGTCATCTTTGTTTGATTAAAGACTAATGTTGTTGCATTTGAAACACTTTGAACTTCTTCCACCACTGTTACCTAAGCCCTGCTCGGTATCACTGCATTGCAATTATCCTATTCTTGCAGTTTTCCTTATATAAAGCTAACTATCTTTTGCGTGAGTTTGGTTCGTCGTTTAGAGCATCTCCTAAAGTGCCTCACTGACTTGGTTGAAAAAAAGCCAAATCCAAGTCAGTGAAGTTATATTTTTTCCAACAGTACCTGACTTGGATTTTTTAACAGGCGTCTATTTCATTTTTTTGAAAAAAAAAAAAAAAACTTTTTTTCATCATGTGCCCAAGACTTGGGCGCCTGATTTGAATTTAAAAAAAAATAAAAAATTAGGCGACCGATTTGAATTTTTGTGAAAAAAAATAATTCGGCGCCCAAACCTTTGTCGTCCGATTAGAAAATAAACAGGTGCCCAACTCTTGGGCGACGTAAAAAAACAAGGTTGAGTCATTGATTCCAGGACTCAACCTTGCTTTTTGAGACTCAAAACCAAGTCAATGAGGTACTGTTGGAGGTCGAAAATCCTATGTGGCACCTTGGATCCCAAGGTAGTGAGGCACTTTAGCAGATGCTCTTATACCTGAAGTTGCATTCACCATAGTTGTCAGAATTAAGGATGGTGTGGACGTTCTACAAGATACATAATATTATGGAATAACTACACTAGATGTTTGTTGCCTAACGTATTTTACCAATCCCCTTAGAGGCAACACGCCAGTAAGCATATACTGCACAGGTGCTAGTGGCTTATTGTCTAAGCATGCACCAAGTGTCACGGCCTGGCTTGGGGGCGCTACTACAGTGCATGGAGCATAGCGGAATATAAGGCCGTGCAGCGTACATGCACGTACGACCAACATGCACAAACCTTCTTCACTAGGCATGACGGTGCATGTGGAATATACTCACGGATGCTAGAGCGACATCCGGATCATCCTGGATACTCATGAGAGGTCATCGAATATGTATTCAGAGTAGGCAGCAACGCTGAAGGTTCCCTCAATAATCTCTACAGCGTAATCACTCGTGACTGGGCACAAGGTACGGATGTCACACATGTCATGGCAACGGATCAGAGTAGCTCAATATGTCATGTTCCAAATATATAAGAGGGTCGACGAGCCTGAACTAGCTGGATAAGAGGCGACTCGAATAGCGTAGTCCATTTATAAGGGGTGGTGCGTCTCGGTTGTCTCGTGGGGCATAGCAGACCACATTTAACCCTATCTGGAAAAGCAGCCAGCATTGCAAGACAATGTCTACTGGCATTTCCAATGCCAAGGAGAATTCATGAACATCCCTTGTGGATAGCCCATTGTTTCTCTAGGTACTGGAGGCACTTCTCAAGTTCATGTTGGTCATGGAAATGATTGTATAGAATAAGATTTTGGTAAAGATAAAATAGATTTTCCCACAGACGACGTCAATTGTAATGACGTGTTTTCTGGATGGGAAACTTCGCAAATACTTCATTAAGAAGATTGCAATTCTAAGCTAGAACACAATAGACTTTACGCGGAAACTCAGTAAAACCTGAGAAAAAGTACGACCTCGAGGAGGGTTTGATGGTGAAATCCAATATGTGCTAGTTATTACAATTGTTGAAAGATAGAATAGATGTAAATAGTAAAAAACAATAGAGTTCTGGATCTATTTTAATATGTGCTCTGCCTATATTTGTAATGGATATAGGCAGTTACAAATGGTTGGTCTCCTATCTTAATGGGTAGTGGGCAAACTTCACGGATCTCTTGCAACAACTCTATTTGACCAAGTATAACGGCTACTGTAGAGGATCGAGATCTGTGGACGTGGACTTGACAACTTCTCGAATGATCAAGCACCTTCAACATGATTCTACTAGCGTCTCCTTATCGAATCTGGGGAATATGATACTACAATCACCCCATTCTCGATACAATTACTTGTTTATTGTGTCGAGAAGAATATGTTAGACCTTGTGTGCTGGAAAAAGACGCTTTAGAGAATGAAATTCCATGATTTGCGGCATGAATATAGGGAGAGTATATTGGGTTGGTAGGATCTTTGAAAACTTCTTTATATAGCTACGCTTGTTTGGGAATGTGCAGAAGTGTGTTGCAATGGTGAGAACTCGTTCACACCATCAGAAAGATGCAGAGGAAGGTCGTCTGGCTATTAAGATAGCTGAAGTGAAGGAGTGATACTTTGGGCATTTGTCGGTGTCTGATGTGTTACCGGATCTAGGAGTTCTTAATATTGTAGGTATGTCCCCAGAGCAAATTGAAGTGGAAACTAAACGTTGGTTCTAGTACAATATTTTTACAGATGAAGTTCTGGAAGTTGATCATCGTCGTGTAGTCTTGAGGCATATTGCAGAGGATGAAATTAGGCAAGATGATATTCTTGTTGCTGGAGGATTGTTGATTCTATGTGGACAAGTAAATCATACTCCTTGTTTTAAGTGTAACGATATGCGAACATGTGATGTAAAGTCTTAATGGTAATAAACAGGATATTTGAATTTTGAAGTTTGATATTTTCTCGATGTATACGGTAGTAGTCTTGTCGAATATTATTTGAATGTTTGAATGTTTGAATTGTGGTTAGAACTGTCCTATAAAAATAGGAGGAAGATAAAAAAGGAAATATGATTAAGGACTATTGTTTAGGCGTTCAAGGAATAATGGTTATGTGCGTTATTGTAGGTGATGTATTGAGGTATAAGGAATTGGATGTACACTTTTTTTTTAATATAAGGACTGTATTGGTAAAGATGGTTAAAACAGAGGAGGTAGAGATGTATCTAGATGGTTTAGAGCAGCAGTGTAAGAGCCTTCTGTCTCTTAAGAGGCGAATGGTTAAAGATTTTGAGAAGAGACGTATGAGGCATTTTGATAGGAGGGTAGTCGAAAGATCACCAAGCGATGAACAGTCGCGTGAGGTCTATAAATTCCCCTGTGGGCGGTGACTGTTCACATTCCACTTTCTCTGATTTTTTTTCCTATTTTCTTCGATTCTCTATGTTCATCTCTGGTTCATGTTTCCAACATTGGTACTGAGGAGATTGTTGTGTTAATCAAAAGGGCTAAACTTGCGAAGGAGAGTGACTTAGAAGCTGCTCGTCATCAAGGCTAGTTTCCTATTTTTTAAAATACTTTTATTCAATTTTGTTTATATGTATGGATGATTTCTTACAAACCCATTATAGTTTAGATATGTACGAGTGAGTGTGAAGAAGTAATTTGAGTTAAAATGAGTATTCTTGTAGAAATTGGCAGAAAACAGGTTTTAGGGTTTTTGGTGTTTGTCTGTGATTTGAAGATTATTTGGTGATGTTTGTTGATGTTTATTGATGTGGGAGTGATCGTAGGTGGTAATGGGTTGTTGTGGATGTGGGGTTACATTTTAATTTGGAGTGAGGTGGAGAGAGGTGGATGTTTTTGTTACCGTAAGTATTACGGTGTGGTGTTGGATATTTTGTTTGAAGTTTTGGGTGTTGATGGAGAGAGGAGATTGAGGAAAATGACTACATCGGGTTTTACGCCATATATTGCCGAAATTTACGCCGGAGAAAAGGTAGAATCACAAAAATTTGGATTTTGTGACTTTTGGCGGGAATCTGGGCACCGTATAAAACTTCTTCGGGAATCTTCTTTTATCGTGTCTAAAAATATTCAAGAAAAATTAGATAGTTTGTCGATGGAAAAATTGAAACCGTATCGATGTTTAGGACTTAAGTTAAATGAATGTATGAGTTAGATCGAGAAAGGATGTGATATTCTCAAAGAAAGCTAAATAGGTAATAATCACTATTTTCTTTTGTTCGAGAACTAGATAGTAGGTAAAATGAACTGTGGTAGAACATTACTCGACAATTGGATATAGACTAACAAATTGGAACATGAAATGTATGAGATATGGTATCTTACTAACTTAAAAATGGAATTGTATTTCAGGTTTTAAAAGTAAATGGTTGAACCAGTTCAAACTACTAACTGTCCTGATGTTGACGCAGAAGGAATTTTTGCAAACCTTGCCGATGTAGAACCAATAAGAATTGATGTAACTACCTATGTATAAGAATTAGGTAGGAACTACAGAGTTGGGGAGAGCAGTATGGACATGGCTCAAGAGAATTGGGCGAGGTTGGAAAAAGAGGTGGTCGAGGTTACTGAAGAAGAAAGAATTGAAATAGACTTAGAATATGAGCTATAACCCAGTGATTGAGAAAAATGTATTGGTGGGGGTGGAGAAGGAGAAGAGGAAGGGGGAGAGATAGATTTTGTTGGGGAATGTTATGGGGATGCCGAGGAAACAAAATAAATTTTGGCATTTAAGAAGAAGTATGACATTCTCGATGATATTTTGTTGGAGGAGTACTTGGGGGAAATGACTGAGCAAGAGCTTCTTCTTGAGGGCATCCTTGTCCATCATGAAAAAAATAAAAAGGGGTTAAAGTTACCTCTTCTGTAATAGCATATTCCCCAGATTCGACAAGAGTAAGCCAGCAGAGTGTAGTCGAAGACAACCGTACCTCATCGAAGGCCATCATTCTAGAAGTTACTATAAGTCCTCGACTTGCCAAAAGTAGCCCCTGAAGCCTGGTCAAGAGAGAACTGTTAGAGATCCGCAAAGTTTTCCCACTCCCCCGGAATAGGAGACTATTTCCTTCTTTTTGTAAAATTGCCTGTATAACTATAAATACAGGTAGAGAATAGATTCTACATGACCGCAATATTTTACTATTCTTACTTCCTTAATCCAACATCACTCAAAACGTGTAATAACTAGCATCTTACTAGATTTTACATAAAAATCTTCCTCGAGGTCGTGGTTTTTCTCAGCCTTTACTGAGTTTTCCACATAAAATCTTGTTTTATCTAGCTTTATTACTTTCTCTTTACAAATAAGTATTGACGAAGATTCTCCTTCCGGAAAGCATGCCACCACAATTGGCATCGTCTGTGGGAATTACCATACTTTTTTACCATCACTGATCTAAACACCACCCGATGACAAACATGAACCTGAGAAGCCATTCCAGTACCGTCAAAGATCAGGAAATACCAAGAACTGTTGATCTCCACGGTGCCGTACTTGAGCTTCAGCAATAAATGGCCATAGTAAAAGCTCAAAGAATGGAAGATCAGCGTGTCCACGCTCAAGCTCTGTAAATGGAGAGAGACGAACGGCGGAAAGCCTTAGATCAACAGATTCAAACACATCAGAAAGAGATGGAATGACTAAGGAGAATGTAGGATCGACTTACCGGTCGACAAGCGTCCCTTCCACTCGCTCAAAGCGAGCATAGATCAAGAGAAATTCAACGTGATGATCCACCAAGGGAAGACAAGCTCTGGGTTCTCAATCCAGATTTAGAAGCCCAAACAGAGCCTCTCGACATTTTGGCTTAACATCCTCAGCATCGACAACTCAAGGAAGTCGACGCACTCGACATCAAACTCCCCCTCCCGAACGAAGACCGATCAGGGATCGATTGGGACTAGAAGGACGGGGAGATTTTGTTCCTCAGGTTGCAGCCTTACCATTTCCCCTGCAACAATTCATCACTTTGGACGACCTCAACAACAGGATCCAGGCCATAAATTCTGACATTCCACGCCGAAGATCTGCGCCTGATATAATCGAGACAAACCCCATCTCCCCTCTTCTTAAAGTTATGCCCATTCCGAACAATTTCCATATGCCCAAATTTATTCAGTAAGGAGGCTTGACTGACCCGCTTACACATGTTCATCACTTTAAAGACACAGTCAGGTTATATTTAAAACTCGACCACATGTTATGTAAACTCTTCAACATGAGCCTGAGGGAAGAACCGCTCCATTGGTTCCATACTTACAGATGAGCTTTTCATCTTATCTTTCTTTAATCGCTCCAGTTCGATGTAGTTATTAACCACATCAATCATCTCAGTGACTGTACACGACTTGTGTAGAGTAAGTTCTTCTCAAACTTTTGAGTCAATGTGGAGGGCGGAGATGAATGCTGGAACAATAATTTTAGGGTCTGAGTTCTCTATTTTCCTTGTTTCCTATAAGAAGCGTTTATAAAAGTTTGTCAGGGTCCCTTTCGCGCCTTGCTCGAAATAAAACAAGGAGTCGACAGTGATCTCTTACTCTTTGGCATGAGCGTAATTGGATTCGACCCCATCTCAGCGAACAGTTACTCCTGAAGTGCCCAAACAACGCAATAGAAATACCGACAACAATAAAAGAAGGGACGGCAGACCAGACAGACTTGTCCCAGTTTTGCAGCCAATAACAACAACTCTCTCTGCTATCTTGTCGACGATAAAGAGAGATGAGTGTTATCACGCACCACAGACAATTCCTGATCTTCACAACAGACCACTATGTCAGTATCACAATGTGTATTGCCATGAGATTGACACATGCTACTCCTTCATACGAATCTTCCATCGCATCCTATTAGTTGGAAGACTCCACAATTATGTCATCGATATCCAAAAATTCCTAGAGAATTAAGCAAAAAATAAGGAAGTGGAGCAAAATCAGGCCCAAGGGCAAGCTTGCCACCTGTACATGATTGATATTGAAAAAGGGAAGAAAAGAAAACAAGATGATCAGATTACGTCTTGCTGTAAAATGAACTCCTCAGACAAATCAGCAAAACTGTTCCTCAGCACAAGCAAATTGAAGCGTTCTTACCAAATCACCTTCGAAGATTGTGACACATGCCACGTCAAATACCCTCATGATGACCCTCTCATCATTATGCTCAAAGTCGGACAATACTATTTATATATACTTCTCATCGATACTGGGAGCGCCATAGATGCATTGTTCAGAAGAGCAATTGAAGTCTTAGGCCTTACAGATTTGGTAAAAGCTTTAACAGGAATAATCACGGGCTTCAATGGTTCGAAAGGATCAGCCACAGGAGAGATCACTATGCCACTTCAGGTAGGTTCTGAAACTACATTCGTCAAATTCCTCGTCATCGATGCAGAGTCTAAATATTTAGGGATTTTAGGATGAAGTTGGTTATATTTAATCAAAGCAGTGCCTTCTACTTATCATCTAGCGCTGCATTTTCCAACAGATCATGGAATTTACGAAATCAAAGGTAGCCAAAAAGTTGTATGAATGTGCGATAATACCACAACCAACCCTCATACAACCAAACTTCTCAATGCATATCAACTATAGCAAGAAGAATCAACAACATTTGAACAGCATGACACCGAGATAGTTAAATCTGCTGAACTCGATGGCCCAGGGTGCCCAACCTTCATCGGCTCCAAATTATCAACCAATGAAAAAGAGGCCATGATACAACTACTTAAGAAGAACATCGTCATTTTTGCCTCGACTTTCCAAGAAATGCCTGACATCGACCTCTCAATTGCTTGTCACCGACTCAGCCTCCTTCCAAACAGCAAAACTATCATCCAAAAATGACGGAATCTAGCCCCCCGACTCCACGATGCAGTAAACGAAGAAATTGATAAACTCCTTTGGGTAGGATTTATTCAGGAAGCTAAATTTCTGATGTGGGTTTCCAATATCGTAGTAGTACCAAAGAAAAATTACAAAATTAAGGTTTGTGTTGACTTCACAGAACCCAACAAGTTTGCATCTAAGGACAGTTTTCCACTACCACTCATTCCGTAACTTCTCGACTCAGTCGCAGGACACAAACTTTTTTTTTATGATGGAAGCAGCCTCTGGTTATAACCAGGTTCCACTAGTCGAAGAAGATCAAGAAAAAATAACCTTCGTCACCGACAGAGATCTCTACTGCTACACGGTAATGCCTTTCGGTTTAAAAAATACAGGCGCTACTTACCAGAGAATTGTGACTAAAATGTTCAAAGATCATCTCGACACAATTATGAAAGTCTACATCGATGATATGATCTGCAAAAAGCTTGAAACAAGAATATCACTCCAGCAACCTCCAAACTATTTTTAATATCCTTCACAAGTACCAAATGAAGCTCAATCCAGAGAAATGTCAATTCAGAGTCGCATCTAGAAAATTCCTGGGATATCTGGTCAGCAAAAGAGGGATAGAAATCGATCCTGCACAAATCAAAGTACTCATGGCAATGCCATCCCCTTAAACAAAAAAAGACGTTAAAAAATTCTTCTGTTATTCCCAGATTCATCTCAGAGTCATCTGATCGATGCAAACTCTTTTACCACCTTCTTCGTGGCAACCCCACTCTTCCTTCGACAAAATATCAAAAGGATGTCATTTGGACTCCTGACTGTGAGATGGCTTTCTAAGATCTTAAATGATACTTGGGGCGTCTTCTTATAATGAGTACTCCAATTGATGGCGAATCGCTTACAATGTACTTATCCACAATCGAAGATTCAATCAGTTTCGTCTTTATTCGAGAAGATGGCGGAGTAGAAAAACCATTCTATTTCATCAGCAAGACACTTATGCCTGCTTAAAAATTGTACACGACAATAGAAAGATAGCTACTCGCTCTGGTCTATAGTTCTCAAAAACTTCATTCTTATTTTCAATCTCATCCCATCAAAGTCATCACCAAATACCCCCTCAAACTCGTACTCTAAAAAAAAAAATAACTCGAAGAATCCAACAATGGTCAGTTTTCCTTGTAGAATTCAACATTTCCTTCGAACCCTAAATATCAGTCAAGGGACAAGCAGTGGCCAACTTTTTGGTAGACTTTCCTATCGATGACCCCGATTTGGAAGAACTTGAAGAAATCTTCACAGATGACTTAATAGCAGAACCAGACGCATGGTCTAAAAGCTTTGGTTGGCAACTTTTATAGACGGATCAGTAGGACCACAAGGATCGGGGATTGGCATCGTCCTCGTCACGCCTTCCAATCATCGAATCGAAAAAGCTATTAAACTAAACTTTTATGCCACTAACAGTGAGACTGAATATGAAGGGATCTTATACGGTCTCGATCTCGCACTTACTCTCGGAGCAGAAGAATTAGTAGTCTACGTCGACTCTTTACTCATGGCAAATCATTACAATAAAACTTTTAAAACAATGGGAAAAATGGTTGATTACGCAGCTCTGGTCGAAGAAAAAATGTAAAAATTCAAACATGCAACAATTTCTTACGTACGCCGACAGGAAAACCGACATGCCGATGCTTTAGCTTATATCGCTGCTATGCTGGGAGACAGTGAAAAAAGAACTTTAGAAATTGAAATCATCGAGCATTCCAACCTCGATATACTATCAACACTCCAGATCACCATTGCTGAAGACGACGATCCTAAAGACTGGAGAAGACCATTCTGTGCATACCTCAACTCCAACATCCTTCCCAGTAACAAAGAAGAAGCTCGATCTCTTCTAGCCAAGTACCCGAGATTCACTGTCCAAGGTCACATCTTATATCGAATCACAGGAGGGGGACCACTTATCGAATACATTTCTCAGAAACAAGCTCTAATCAAAATATGAGAACTTCACGAAGGTATCTGTGGTGCACATGTTTCAGGAAGATCGTTAGCCCAACGCGCTTTTATACAAGGGTTATATTGGCCCAATATGAGACAAGACTGTGAAGACTTTATTCAAAAATGCTACAAATGCCAAATTCATGCCCAAGACATCAAAAGCCCAACCTTAGATTTGCATATCAGCATTGTTCTCTGGCCATTCAAACGATGGGGAATTGATATTATTGGACCTTTCCATCCAGTATCGGGAAACCAAAGGTTCATTCTGGTTGCCACTGATTACTTCACAAAATGGGTTGAAGCAGTTCCTCTCTGCCATGCAGATAAAAACAAAGTTATCAAGTTCCTTTGTGAGCACATCATCACCAGGTTTGGTTGTCCGTAAATGATATGCTCCGATAATTGCAAATAATTCATCAGCGCCAAAGTACTTGCTTTCCTCCTTAAATACAAAATCTAGCTTACAACATCCACACCATATTATCCTCAAGGCAATGGACAAGCCGAAGCCATAAACAAAAACATTAAATTAGGATTACGCAAGCATCTCGACGACAAGAAAGGGCGATGGGTGGATGAATTGCTCAGTGTTCTCTGGGCCTACCGTACCGCACCTCGAGTCTCAACAGGCTGCACTCCATTCATGATGGCTTTTGTCACTGAAGCAGTCATACCTTCAGACCTCGATCTACCCAGTACTCGACGAAAAAATTCAGACGAAGAAAATGAACTCGGTCTCCTTTGTAACCTCAATTGGATAGAGGAAACCAGAGATAAGGCCATCGCAAATTTGGGACGATACCATGATACCTTAAAAAAAACATGCAATAAGAAAGTTTGAGAACAAAAATTTGGTATTGGAGACTTTGTCTTACGACGGATCCAAGATAGTACTCGGCCTAAAAATTCCATAAAATTATCAAAAAATTGGGAAGGGCCATATATTGTCAGCAACAAAACAAATAGTGAGACTTATTGGCTGATGACTAAAGATGAAATACAGTTTGAATATCCATGGAACACGGCTCAACTGAAACTGTTTTACAGATGGGACACTGTAACCGTTTTGATTGATTCAAATAAACATCTTTTGTTATCAATTTGATCCTTACTATTTGATTTGATCTCGATCTATACTTGTCAAGTATTCATCAGACAAACAATATCCTTATATTTGATTTGATCTTGATCTATACTTGTCAAGTATACATCAGACAAACAATATCTTTCCTATTTGATTTGATCTTGATCTATACTTGTCAAGTATACATCAAACAAACACTCTCTTTACTATTTTATTTGATCTCGATCTATACTTGCCAAGTATTAATCAGACAAACAATATCCTTACTATCTTGATTTGCTTATTGGCAACTACTTAACAAGTATACCTAAAGCCTATCATTCAAATTTTACGCGAACAATATCCAATTATAGGATATTCTATTTCGCGCTCATTACTTATCGAATAACCTCTAAGAGAGCTCTTGTTCTTCTCAAATTCTAAATCCAGATCCCAACTAAGGATATACATCTGGTACTCATTCTCATTACTTGCCATTTCATGGCCATCTTTCACATATTACGCAAATAAGCGTTCCTCACTTATCTGCTCGATCTATAGTCACATTCGATCAAAATCACTTTATCAAATCTGCTACTTAGAAATATTTACAAAATAAGTGCACATAGTTATTTCACAAATAAAAAAGTTTTGCCGCAACATCAAATTGTTTCAGCACAATACTACGAGTTAAATTGTTTCGGTCCCACTGACCATTTTTACCTCCTTTCTCAAACAAACACAATCTGCACGAGGTTTAACATTTCAGAGAAAATTTTTTTTATTCAAATTCAGGGCACCTTTGGGAACCTGTACATCTGCTACTTCACCAGGGCGAGTACCATCAACATCCAACATAACATCATCTTTGATGACTTTGATTGCCCCGCGTACATCAGGAGTCTGAGGTACATCATCATCTGAGCTATCATCAAACACAACACCACCATATTTTACAAGCCCTTTGTAGATTTTTTTCCTCTCATCCAATGCGTTATATTGCTCTTTATAGTGCATCCTCACTTCCATGCATTTTGCCAATTTCTCCTCATTCATCTTCGCCCTTACCTCATCGAACAGTTTGCCCTGCTCTTGTTCCATTGCTTTACGAGCATCGGCAACTTGATCCCTTACATCTTTTTCAAAGGTGGACTTCTACAATGCCAAAGCCTTTTTTTTCTCTTTTTCTGCCACTTTTTTCGCCTCACCCAGCGCAGCTTCTCTCGCATTCTTGGCATCGAGCTTATACCTATTCAAAGTAGCATTCAAATCTGCCATCTCCGTGATTAAATATTTCTCTATATCTTTGTAGGCAATAATCTGGTTTGCCAGCTCTCCACTGCCCACAACGCGACCCATCGCCTCAGTTACCAATTTCTTAATCTGCATCAAAGTCATATAATGAACATTCGAGTGACCTACCAATTTTTTCATTCGTAGAAAAGCATTTAAATTTCTCACCTTCGTCAAATTCCTCTGACCCTCGCTAAAAAATATATTCAAACTATCAATCCCCACTACCTTCTCGATCACTCGCTTGAGGCTCGTGATCTACGTCCGTTTTTGTATCCTCCTCCTCAGCCTGTTCGATAATACTAGGTGCCACCCTAAACTGTTCCACGCTACCTAAATCTACATAACTCGATCCTACCCTATACCTCCCTCCCAATTGTTATACACAAGTCCTCACATCAATCATCAGAGGCGTTACGTCTTCCAGACTCCCGTATATGTCTTTTTCATTATTTTAAATTGGTTCAGCCATTTTAAATCGAACTTGTACAACAGATTCCATAATTTTTACACAGTTAGAATCTATCATATGTGATACATATATATATATTCATAAGTTAATATATTCATAAAGATATTATTGTCGAGATAACTCTCCAGCACATCATTCGCTTTACTATCTGCTACTATTCTTTATATTTATACTCATTACCACAGTTCTCGATATAGTTCATATCATTTAATTCATATTGGTATCTTTCATTAAAGTGACGCATCTGTTCAGTTCTCGATGTTTTTCTATTTTTAATAAATCATTTCGATAACTTGTTAATCTGGTTTACTTTTTGTCGAATGAAAGGAAACTTAACAGCTTCTCAAACACACTTAACCTGTTTCCCACCAAAAAATACCATCATTCAAAATTTGATAATTCCCCTTCTCCGACATAAAATCCGACTAAATCTCAACAACAATAACGTTCCCGATAATCTCGCAGTATCAAAACAACATCTCTAATCATCGCTACAATCGCGTCGTAACTCCAGTGCCACCAGCCAATCACCCTCTCCACTCATCTCCACCCATTTCTCGTACCACCCACACCAGAACCATCCATAAAACCCCTACGACTCCATTTCTTCCACCTTGGCACCCAACGAATCGCACCCAAGCCAGAATTTCCTAAAACTCCATTATCAAACCCTAATACTGTTATTTTATAAATCATTCACGTTCGATTCAATTCAACATACAACAACATTCATTTTACTTCATTCTATTCGTCTATAACTTACTCAATCACAACAAACAAACATCAAAGCCAAAATCGCTAATCTTGTTTACGTGCTGCTTTTATATCCCTCTCCTTTACTCGCTTGACTCTTTTAATCAACACGCTAATCTCCTCCTTCGCAATCGTAGACAACCAATCCAACGACGGGTAATAGAAATTCGCACTAAAGATTTTTTTTCTTTCTGTGTTTGCAAAGTGTGAATAGTCACCCACTTCAGAAGTATTTATAAACCCCATGTGACTGTTCATCGTTCCACTTCCCGACCGTTCAAATCCTCAAACGTAACGCCTTCTACTTCTCTTTCCAGCCTCTTCGATACTTCGACTTCTCAGAGCAAACAAACGCTTCCACTCCCACTCTAATCTTTCCATATCGCGAAGAACTTCTTCGGCTACATTCACGTGCAATAAAGCACAACCTATATTGTCACAAAGATGATTAACATCATCTTCCTTATATTTCATACTCTCACCTAAAGGAACACATCTGGCCATAATCACTATTCTTAACAGTTCCCCCACTTCTACTTTACGTATACATTCCTATATTTTTGGGTCCATATTCGACACATCTGCAATATTATTATATTCGACATTCTGCCAGAAACTTGCTTAAAGCTTTTTTCCATTATCAAATTTCAACAAGTACATTATCCATTCGGCAAATAAACAAAAAATTACTTCCATCGATAAAACATTCTACACAACTATTTTTACTCCATTTCATTGACCATAACACATCCTTACAACGACCTACTCCTATTAAACATTACAACTTCATAAACCCCTAGCTGCAGCTTCATCTTCCCTCTTCACCAATAACTTTTCTCGAGTCCACATACCACCACATCATTCAGGAGGATGCCAAAACTACAATTTGACCTGAAATTCAAAGTCCTCCTCTGCCTCCTTCATGAATGCCTCATATCTACAATAACAAGACTTATTTATACCCCCTCCTTTCATGGTTCAATTCACCTACATTTACTCTGCCTTGGAACTCTACAATTTTAAAGTCAAATCACTCAGCCTCAAATCTATTATGGGACCCACTCAGTCAACTACATTCGAGATGTTATGCCAACCCATCAACATTTGATGTGCATGTTCGTTTGACATTTTACCTTCGATTATTTAAAAAAATAATAAAAAACTACAATTGATAATCACAATACACATGAATAGTATATCAAAGATATTAACTTTATTTATTATTATACATCAAGTTATAATTTATATTCGACAAACTTCCTCCTTCGATTTTGTTACATATAACATCCGGGTCTACATCTTTCGATTACATTACATCAAACTACATCTATTTTTATATTCGACTTGCAGGACTGATTACTCTGTATTTTTTTTTCACCAGAATCAGACATTAAAGCCTCTTTCCAGTGCTAAGAACCTCAATGAATCTCAAGTCACTGAACTTCTAAAAGGATACTTCCCCAGATGAAGGCAGTAAAAAATTGCAAAAAACGTTCTGCGTTCGGCAAGATCCCTGGACCCTCATCTGAGCTTCAAATCTTCATCAACACCAACAGTTACCATTTCTCCCCCAAACTGACGCACTCTATTACCTTCAACACCGTATGATGACACAATTGTTTCCAACATATATGCATCATCTCTCTCTTGACCTTTCTCCCAACCTAACGCGATTACACGATCACATAACGAATTATTACCAATCAGTTTGAGCATGATTTTTCCCTCAGGCTGTTCGTCGTCTTTCGCCTCCGACAACGCATTAGACCACACTTGGGGTGGCATCTTTCTAAAACACACTACCATTCCACCCATTATAACCCCTATTTATACCCAATGTAACCCCGCCAGATTCACTGTACTACATTAATTGTGCCTCGGGAATGACTTAACCAAATACAGTTCCTTTGACCTCGGAAATAATGCAGACGACTCACCTTCTCATTCGACAACCTCTTTAACTTCTAACTTTTTCTCGACACAACCACAAGTGCTTCTGTCGAGAATGTGGCGATTATAGTAGCATATTCCTCATATTCGACAAGAGTAAGCCAGCAGAGTGTAGTCGAAGATAACCATTCCTAATCGAAGGCCATGATTCTAGAAGTTACTATAAGTCCTCGACTTGCCAAAAGTAGCCGTTGAAGCCTGGTCAAGAGAGAACTGTTAGAGATCCGCAAAGTTCGCCCACTCCCCCGGAATAGGAGATTATTTCTTTCTTTTTATAAAACTGCCTGTATGAGTATAAATACAGGTAGAGAATAGATTCTACATGACCACAATCTTTTACTATTCTTACTTCCTAAATCCAACATCACTCAAAACGTGTAATAACTAGTATCTTACTAAATTTTACATAAAAATCCTCCTCGAGGTCGTGGTTTTTCTCAGCCTTTATTGAGTTTTCTACATGAAATCTTGTTTTATCTAGTTTTATTACTTTCTCTTTACGAATAAGTATTGGCGAAGATTCTCCTTCCGAAAAACACACCACAACACCTTTGTGCTGACCAAAAGAAGTTCTTAAACTTCTTTGATGTTGCTCCTGATCAGTTCAATCCAAATGTTTATGACCTTTTTAGAGTGGTGGCAGTGCTAAATGGTCGATTGCAAGAGAAAATGAAGCAAGTGATATCTGTGGATAATTTGTGTGTGTACTATACACTAAAGCAGAATCCTCAGAAAGTTGGCTACATATATATAACCTTGTTTCTCAAAAGGCCCTTGTTCTACGAGATGGTATCGACTGGAGGGCAATACTTTATCGATTGCTTACTCGTTTAAGGGAACTATGAGTTTGACCCTAAAGACCCAGGGGAGCCTTTGAAGAGGAAGAGTTTCCATCTAGATTGGTTTGGAATATGTTTTATGTAATGTAGGAGCAATTTTTTGTTTTCTAAAGTATTGCTATTTGATGAAGTACTAACTGAATTTATATTACTTTGTAGCTGCAAAGGAAGTTAATAGGAACTCAAAGGTTTCAGATAAACTATACAACTTGTGAACCAACTACTTTGGGCGAATCGATTATCTGGTTATAGATCAAGGGGTGGTGGAAGAAATATTTCAAGAAGTGGGATTAAAGAGATCTCAAACCAAAGGCTCTGAAGTTCTACTAATCGACAAAAAAATGTCGACCAGAAATAAGAGGGTTGATAAGTCAAGTCTTCCCCTCGACAACCCTGCTCTCAGTGGGTACACCATTGACTCTGCTGCGGTAGAGAAGGAGGCCCAATTGAGTAGGTCCTTCGGCAAGAAGAGAAAGAGAGCTGCCAACCCTCCTGCTGCTCTGCACAACCATTGATGTGGTTGGCTTGACATGCGTCAGTTGTGATTCTGGAGAAGGCTGGAGTAGTTGAATCGGGGACTTCCAGTACCCCGAAGTTGACTGCTCTTATGTAACAGTAGGCTGCTGCTGGGAAGAAAAGTTTTGCCAGTAAGCTGAAGACCAAGGTTGTTATGAATCTTGGAGATTCTGAGAATGAGGCCCAGCGGACCATTGTGTCCTATGTCACTGGGACAATTACTCTCGAAGAAGAGTTTCCTGGCTGCTTAGTAGAAGCAGAGAGTTTGCTGACCTTCTTCATCGAAGGTCACAAAATGATGAATAAGGTTAGAAATTTTCATGCCTCATTTTGACTAATAAAGTTACTTCCACAATCGAGAACTCATATTATGAATATTATCCAAATTGAGAAGTTGTTGGTCGATGGGAAGCTTCGTCTTCTCGGTACTGAGGCTTTGGCGAACTAACTCCTTGTTTACAAAAACATCGTGAAGGAGCTCGTCAAGGAAAAGGAAGGGAAGCCTAGAAGAAAAGTTGGAGAAGCTGAAGCTGGGAGCGGTGAATTCAAAGGAGACTGTCGTTCGTGAGGCAAAGAGGGCTTGGGAGATGGAGAAGAAAATTGAGAAGATAAGGGGTGACCTGGCGACGGAGAAAGAAGAGGCATTGGCCCTTCAAAATTCCAACTTTGAGGACGATGTGCGGGAATAGATCTTATTTATCCGCAGGTCGATGGAGGCAGAAAATGCCAAGATTCTTGTTTAAGCCAAAGCAGAAGCAGATCGAATCAACATTGACTCTCTCAAGCGTATGAAGGATAATTTTTCTGGGGAGTTCGACCTAATAGAGGAGAGAAAAAAGTTTTATAAAGGCTTGGCTACTGCAGCCTTTATTGACTTTGATGTCGAGAAGGAAGAGGTTCTCGATGTCCAAGAAGTGGCCCCTACCTTGGTCGATGGTGCATAGCAGAAAGGAGGAGAGCTTCTCGATGACCTAACTCCTAGCCTTCCGGTTAAGGTAACAACTCCAATAATCTCCCCAAAAATGTAGATAAGAATGCTATCACCGAATCTCTATCTTGTTGCTTTTGTGTAGAAGTCGTTGAACAATTTTTTGGTCAATGGGACCTGATAACATTTTGGGGAATTTTGATTTGTTAATGACTTTTGATAAGGTTGATAACTATTGATATTGATGGTTAGGCATTTGATCGTAATGACTATAATTGTTGAATAATTTGGTGAATGGTTAAATTGTTGCATAACAGAATATTCGGATGTGTCGATGAATGAAGTAGAAATATGGTACTCGATATTTGAGTGGTACAAGAAGTTAAAAATGCTAAGTTTGTCGAGTATTAATTATTAAATTGATTCCTCTATGGGATATATGTTCGATCGATAAGATAACGAAGTATTTTTGATATGTTAAGTGTTGCCGATGTAGTAAGGATGTATAATATGCTAAGTGTTTTTGTTCGAGATGAGCGTTAGAATGGAGTAAGATATACTCTTTGTTAGGTGTATCGGGATCACTTTTTTAAGTCTTTATCTGATTTTGTTGACTGGAGAGCCATGTTATGGCTTGGGTGACTGACGAATAGTTGCTAGATGCTTTTCCATTATGGGATTTCTGGTTTGATGTATAAGATAGGCATGTGATAAATTGTCGAATGTAGTGATGAAGTAAAAATAAGAGGTTCCTGTATTAGGAGAACTGTTTATCGAAGAGAAAATATTAAGGTTTGACATACACATGTCCAAGTGTTGTCAGAAGAAAGAAACATAGGGCAAAAGATTTATTGATGGTAAAGAGAGCTTCTTTATTGAAGAAAAATGAAATAGATTATAAATTTTATCTGTAGAACTTTTTCAGATGGGCAGTATTCCATGGGAATTCGAGATGTAGCTCATTTTTGGTCATTAACCAGTCTGTCCCACTATCGGTCTTATCGTTGACAATGTAAGGACCTTCCAAATTTTCTGATAACTTGCCTGAATTTTTTGGCTGAGTACTGTCTTGAATGCGTTGAAGTACAAGATTACCTATGTTTAATATGCGCTTCCTCATCTTCTTATTGTATGTCTTTTTGAGAGTATCATGGTATCGCCCCAAGTTTGCAATGGCATGATCACGGCTTTCTTCGATTCGATTAAGATTGCAGAGAAGTCCAAGTTCATTATCCTCATCGGTGATGTATCTTCGAGCGGTAGGGAGGTCGGGGTCTAAAAGAATAGCAGATTCTGTGCCAAAAGCCATCATAAATGGTGTGTAACCTGTGGAGGTTCGAGGTGTAGTTCTAAATGCCCATAAATATTCTAAGTAATTCTTTGACCCATCTGCCATTCTTATCATCGTGGCGCTTGCGCAAACTGAATTTGATGTTTTTATTATTAGCTTCAGCTTAACCATTTCCTTGAGGATAATAGGGTATCGACGTGGATTGGATTTTGTACTTGTAGAGGAATTTGAGGACTTTACTGTTGATGAATTGTTTGCCATTATCCGATCTTATCATTTGTGGACATCCAAATCTGGTGATGATGTGTTCCCAAAGGACTTTAATTACTATATTTTCATCAGTGTGGCAAAGTGGCACAGCTTCAACCCATTTTGTAAAATAGTTTATTGCTACAAGGATACATTTTATATTTCTTGATACAGGATGTAATGGACCAATGATGTCGATGGCCCATCATTTAAATGGCCAGGGGACGTTACTGACATGGAGGCCGCGGGCTAGACTTTTGATGTCTTGTGCGTAGATTTAGCACTTACAGCATTTGCAAACAAAGTTTTCACAGTCTTGTCTCATTTTCGGCTAGTATAAACCTTGTGTGAATACTCTTTGTGCTAGTGATCGTCCTGAGATATGTGTAGTACAGATTCCTTCATAGAGTTCCCTGACCTTGATTTAGGCTTATTTTTTAGAGATAGACTTGATTAGTGATCCTCCTCTTGTGATTCGGTATAGTATTCTTCCTTGAACTTTGAATCTGGGACACTTAGCTAACAATGATCGATCTTCCTCCTTATTCTCAAGGAGAATATTAAAATTAAAGTACGTAAGGAATAACTTTCTCTAATCTTCGGGATCATCAGCATCGAAAACTTGGATTTGCATGGTATAGCTTGCGTCGAGGCTGAAATGTTTGATAACTTCAATATCTAGTATTCTTTTCTCACTGTCTTCGAGCATAGCAGAAATGTATGCAAGAACATCGACATGTTGGTTTTCAGCGCGTGGAAAATATGAAATTATGGCATATTTGAATTGCTTCATTTTATCTTCGACCAGCGCCGCGTAGTCAACCATTTTTTTCGATGTTTTGAAGGTTTTGTTGTAATGGTTGGCTACGATCAAAGAGTCTACGCAGATATCAATTTCTTCTGCTCCCAGTATCAGTACGTGGTCGAGTCCATGTAAGATAGCCTCATACTCGGTTTTATTATTTGTTGCATAAACTTGAGTTTTGATTTCTTTTTTAATTCAGTGATTGGATGGTGTAACAAGAGCTATGCCAATCCCAGATCATCTTAGTCCAGCAGATCTATCTATAAAAAGTTTCCATCCTGTACTTTTCGACCATGCGTCTGGCTCTACAATTGAGTCATCGTCTAACACTTCTTTGAGTTCCTCCCATTCTGGGTCTTCGACGGGAAAATTTGCCAATAAGTCTTCTACTGCTTGTCCCTTGACTGATATTTGTGGTTCAAAGGAAATGTCATATTCTTCTAAGAAAACAAACCATAATTGGACCCTTCGGGACTTCTCTTTTTTTGAAAGCACTAGTTTGAGGGGGAATTTGGTGATGACTTTATGGGGTGTGCTTGGAAATAAGGTCGAAGTTTTTAGGAACTATACACAAGGGCTAAAAGCTATTTTTCAGTGGTGGTGTATCTTTTTTTCTACAGGCATGAGAGTTTTGCTGATGATGTACATGAGTTTTTCCACTCCGTTTTCTTTTTGAATAAGAACATAACTGATTGAGTCATTTGTTGTCGATAAATACATTGTTAATGCTTCACCTTCAACAAGAGTACTCATTATGGGAGAGCGCCCCAAGTATCTTTTGAGATCTTAAAATGCCAACTCACATTTTGGAGTCTAGATGATTTCCTAGGGTTGTTTCTTTGTCATAGATGAGGGGTATCCCCGAAGAAGAAGGTAAATAAGTTTGCACCGATCAGATGACTTTGAGATGAACCTGTGTAGAGCGACAACCATTCCGACAAGTTCTTGGACATCTTTTTTGGTTTGTGGTGATGGCATGGACATAAGTACTTTGATTTGCTCTGGATCGATTTCTATACCTCTTTTGCTTACTAGGTAACCTAAGAACTTTCCAGATGCAACCCCAAATTGGTATTTTTCAGGGTTTAGTTTCATGCGGTACGTACGAAGGAGGTCGAAGATGGTTTACAGATTGTGCTGGGGAGCAGTTTTGTGACAAGCTGCTGGTACGTGGCTCCTATATTTTTTAAGCCAAAAGGCCTGACCGTGTAACAGTAAAGGCCTTTTTCTATTACAAATATAGTTTTATCATGATCTTTTTCGGCAAGAGGAACTTGGTTATATCCTGAGGCTGCATCCATCATTGAAAAAGTTTATGATCGGCTACGGAGTCGAGGAGGTGAGGAATCAGAGGAATGGGAAAGTTATCTTTAAGTATAAATTTATTTGGTTTAGTAAAGTCTACATATACCCTAATTTTTCCGTTTTTCTTGGGACAACTATGATGTTTGAGACCCATTTTGGATACTTAGCTTCTCGAATGAATGAAATAACTTGTCTATTTCTTCGTTAACTGCCTCTTGGATCCTGGGGCCTAGGTTACGACGCTTCTGTACCATAGCTTTGTTATCTGGTACAAGGTTTAACTTAGCATGTAATGAAAGGGTCAATTCCTGGCCTCTCTTGAAAAGACCATGCAAAGACATCAACATTTTTCTTCAAAAGCTGAAGTAGGGCTTCCCATTCTTCTGATGACAATTTAGATCTAATAAAAGTGTTTCTTCTCAAACCATCGAGCTCTACGGATTTAACTGCTTCATTGTCATGTTGGCCAAACGTTGGAGGTGGCTCTTTCTGTAATTGCTATGCTTTGAGAAGTTTAGATGCGTGAGAGTTTGTGGTGGTATTTTTGCACATTCATTCCACATCTTGACTCCCTTTGATTTTGTAGACCCCATGATCTATTGGGAAACATAATGCTAGGTGATATGTTGATGGCACTACTTTGTTGGAGTGGAGCCAACTTCTTCCTAAGATTCTCAAGTATTTAGATTCAATATCGATGGCAATGAATTTGACGAAGGTTGTCTCTGGTCCTGCTTGAACAGGCAATGCGATCTTTCCTAAGGCTAATTCTTTTAAACCATTAAATCCTGAGATGGTTGTGGTTGAAGCTTTAACTAAATCTTTGAGGCCTAGAACATCAATCCCTCTCTTGAACAGTACATCAGTTGCGCTTCCAGTATCGACAAGGAGTGTGTGTAAATAATCTTGTCCTATTTTGAGCATTATCACTAATGGGTCGTCATGAGGGTATTTGACATGGCTGGTGTCACAATCTTCGATGGAAATGTGATATAGGTGTTTAGCTTTGCTGAAGCTGAGTAAAAGTTTGGCAAAATTTTTAGATGTTGTCATTTTGCAGCATGATGTTACTCTATCGTCTTTCTTTTACTTCCTGCCTTTGTCAATCTCAATCATATAAAGATGTCGAGCTTGACCTTGTCCCTGCTCGTGTTTGACTTCTTTCCTTTTTACTTCTTCATCGAGGAACTTTTGGACATCGATGACATATATGGAGACTCCCTGCCAAGATATTGCGATGAAAGATGCGTATAAGAGAGTAACAGTTATCAGTCTCATGGCTATAAATATTATGATACTGGCACAAGGGTTTATTCGGGACGTCTGGAATTTCCTATGCTTCTCGATATAATTTGTCTTCTTTTAGTATTAGTAAGATGGCTGATAGGGTGGTTGTTATAGGAAGCAAGACTGGGATATGCCTATCTTTGTTCCCGTCTTTTTATTTGACATTGTCATTGAGACGTTCACGCTGTTTGGCAGTAACATTGCTTGTTGGTTTTTAGTGTGGCGGTGAGAGTATGCCGCTGGAATGGATAACAGAAGATCTTTTCATCTTATCCTTCTTGGATTGTTAGAGATCGATGTAGTTATTAACCACATCGATCATCTCTGTGACGGTTTTGGGTCTATGAAATGTAAGTTCTTATCAAACTTTAGAATTGATGTGGAGTACAGAGGTGAATGCTGGTACGACAATCTTGGGATCTGAATTCCTAATTTTCCTCGTTCTTTTACACCTTGGTCGAAAAAGAACAAAGAATTCAATGTTATCTCACGCTCTTTAACATATGTGTAGTTTGATTTAAATAATTATTGTAACTGGGAGAAGCTAGTTATCGATCCATCGAGAATGGTGTAGAACTACCTGAGAGGCTCTTCTTTGAGGCTCATGTTAAATAAATGACATAACATGTGATCAAGTTTGAAGTACAGACCAACTGCTACTTTGAAGTGATAGACGTGGGTGAGTAGGTCGGTGAGGTTTGCGTATTGGTAAAACTTTGGCATGTAAAAGTTGCCTGGAATTGGCATGACTTCGAGATGAGGGGAAATTGGGTTGGCCTCGATCCTATCTAGTGTGGATCTTCTACTAGGATTGTCTGAATGTATGGCTTGAATCTAATTATTTAAGGTAATGAATTGCTGGAGAGCGTTTAGTTTAGCAGCAGCTTGTGGATCAAAATTTCTTTGTCCTTCTGGGCCTAATTGTTCCCTAACTAGTCGTCTTGGAGGTGGTGGGGGTGGGGGGTCTGATGACGTATTCGTTGACTTCCCTGAGTTGTCGATGCTGATGATGTGAGGCTAAAATGTCGAATGTTTTATCTAGGTTCCTTGATTGAGATCTTGAAGTTTGATTTCACTCTTCCCTTGGTATGTTTTCCCTCTGGGAGGCTCGTGACCGATAATCACTTTGGGTTTGAGAAGGTGATCCTTGTCGACCAGTAAGTCGATCTTGTTGCCTTCATAGACTCTTTATTTCTTTCGGATGTGTTCGGCTCTGTTGTTCTAGGGTCCTTCCTCCTCTCATCCCTCTTAACTTGAAGGGCTTGAGCGTGAATCCTCTGATCTTTGAGTCATTGGTTCTTGTTAGATTTCATCTACTTCTGAAGCTCGACAACAGTATTGTGCAAATTGACAGTTTCTGGTTGGACGTTGATTGAAACATCCTCATTGTTTCTCTGGGTACTATATGCACTTCTCAAGTTCATGTTTGTCATGGAAATGATTATATATAATAAGATTTTGGTAAAGAAAAAGTGAATTTTCCCACAGACGGTGCCAATTGTAATGACATGTTTTATGGATAGGAGACTTCGCCAATACTTCAGTAAGGAGATTGCAATTCTAAACTAGAACACAATAGACTTTACGTAGAAACTCAGTAAAACCTGAGAAAAACCACGACCTCAAGGCGGGTTTGATGGTAAAATCCAATAAGTTCTAGTTATTACAATTGCTGAAAGATAGTATAGATGTAAATAGTGAAAAATAATAGAGTTCTGGATCCATTTTAACATGTGTTCTGCTTGTATTTATAATGGATACGGGCAGTTACAAATGGTTGGTCTCCTATCTTAATGGGTAGTGGGCAAACTTCATGGATCTCTTGCAACGGCTCTATTTGACCAAGTGTAATAGCTACTGAAGAAGATTGAGATCTGTGGGAGTGGACTTGACAACTTCTTGAATGGTCAAACACCTTCGACATGATTCTACTAGCGTCTTCTTATCGAATCTGGGGAATATGCTACTATAGTTATGACGTCCATGACTAGTTAGTATGTTTCATCGTAATCGATGCCAGGTCTTTGAGAAAAGCCATGGGCAACTAATATTTCTTTGTACCTTACATGGTATCATTAGATATAAAGTTAATAGAGATCTTTCAATTATCATGTACATGTGCCACGTCGGGTTTGTGTCCTAATTTTTTATGTGGATACGTAACTACTAAAGCCCTGTCAATGGGAGGTTCCATCTCCGATGAACCGACTACACCATTAGTCTTTTCTTTTCCCATATGCTATTTCTTAGCCCTCGGCTCAGCGTCCTTTTTTGCAGTGGGGCGTCCTCTACTAATGTGTGGCTTAAATTTATTTATGGGTTGCACACCAGTTCCCTGAACATCCAGTCGTGCAGGTGCATTACTTACAAGTACATGCGCCTTGGTTACTTTAGCAGTATCGTTGAATGCATTTGGCAATTCATTAACGATCTGTTATAAGTATAGAATCCGCTGTACTTTCTTGCCATCGTAATTGGTTAGGGGATCTAGATGAGAGAACGGTGGTGTTTTCCAACTAATCTTGGAAACATCTTTAGCATTGACTGTCATATCTCCCCCTAATATTAGGAATATTGTCTTATCAAAGTGACAATCTGCGAATCTCACAGTAAATACATCGCCAGCAATTGATTCCAAGTATCGAATAATAGATGGTGAATCGTAACCCTCGTAGATACATAGTCGACCTTGGGGGCCTATCTTTGTACGTTGTGGTGGTGCAATGAGCACTTGTATGGGAAATCCAAATGTTCGTAGATGGGAGATACCGGGCTCCGACCCAGTTACTAGTTGCAATGGGGAATATTGATTATTTGTTGTTGGACAAATTTTAATCAGGGTGGCAGCATGCAGAATTGTATTGCCCCACGTAGTAGCTGGAAGCTGAGATCGTAATAACAGTGGCCTAACAATTAATTGTAATCACTTGATTAGATTCTCTACCATCCCATTTAGGGTATGGACATGTGGTACTGGATGCTCGACATCTATCCCATTAGCCGTACAATAATCAACAAAAGACTTTGAGGTAAACTCGTCATCGCCATTAAATCTCACATATTTAATCGGGTGATCCCGAAAATGAGTCCGCAATCAGATAATCTGGGCAAGCAACCGTGGAAACATCATATTCCTAGATAATAATAGGCAAATATCTGGCCATCTCACAGATGCGTCGATTAAGACCATATAGTATTTGAACGGACTACTATGCAGATGGATATGTCTACATATGTCTCCATGGATACGTTGGAGAAAGGCTAGAGACTCCAACTTCACATTGGTCTTACTAGGTTAGACTATAAGCTTTCCCTGAGAGCAGGCGTTACACGGGCAATCCTGCAAAATTTGGATCTTCTCTCCCGTGATTGAATGTTCAGATGTACTATTGATAATTTTTCTTATTATTCGTTGTCCAGGATGTCCAAAACGGTCATGCCAAATCCTAAATGTTTTCTCTTGTAACGGAGATAAATTAGTGATTGCATATATTTGGACATGCCTGAAGGCAGTGAAATAAATCCCTGAGGAATATATTGGACATCGTTCCAATATAAGTTCTTGACCGTTAGATGAATAGGTGATGCATAGAATTTGATTATCATCATTTCCTATCGTTTTTACTTAATAACCGTTATCATGTATGTCCTTAAAGCTTAGTAAATTCTCAGGATATTTACTAGCAAACAACGCGGTCTGGATACTCAGTATCGTATTGTTAGGGAGTAATAGCATGGCACTCCCCGGGCTCTCAGTGATATTGGCTGACCCAGTAATAGTTTGAATGTCCCCGACATACGCGGTACCACTGTCAACTAGACATGTGTCGCGACTCGTCCTATTATCTATTAGTGTTCTATGGGCAGAAAGATCTATGAGCTACCTATATATATAGCAGATTAAAATTTTATATATAACAAATTAACTACTATCTCAAGTGATAATTTGAATAATCACAATTTATAACAAAATGAAAATCTATTATATAAATATTGAGTGTGTGTCACGAGCACTTTATTGAAACATAAATGATTTGTTCCTAACATAATAAAAAAGGATACTAACAAAAAGTAAATCAAGTATTTGTAAGAAAAGAAACCACAAGTGCTCTCTACTATGACAACACACATTTACTGAGAGATCGCTACTGATTACTCCGTATGTTGATCTATGTCGACATCAGTATTGCCGAAGAAGTCTGACGCTGCAAACTCCATAGGGGTAGATTTAGCGTCAATAACTACGTGGTTGCTCTGGACTCTGTTATCTATTACCACCCTTGGTAACATGCATTCCCGTTCCCAATATCCTATACCACCGCAGTTAAAGCAAAGAGATCCCTTATCTAGCTTCTTTTCCTTCTTCACATTTCCTGGTTTGCAGGATTTTACAAATCCTTTACCTTTTCTCAGGGCCAATGGGTTTCTGGTTCCCGTCCTTCTTTTCCCCCTTGTATCCTCCTCTGCCCTTTCCATATTTGCGTCCCTAACTGGCATTGTTGTTTTCCCGAAACTGAATATTGTGTGTTTCGGGCAACGGCACACTCCTAGAAGGCCGCATTACGTAATTCTTCATCAGAAGTTTATCATTCTACTCAAAGACGATCAGTGCATGAATTAAGATTTTCTAAGTCGTAATGTTTTCTCATCGATATTGCCTTTGAAGCGCAATGTTGATAGCATAAAAAGTTGATAGAGTCTTCTCTACCATTTCGGCATCAGTGACTTTCTTCTCACACAGCTCAAGTGTAGAAGTAATTTTGTGGACTGCTGAGTTATAATCAGCGACGGTCCTAAAATCTTAGAACCGAAGGTTGTTCCATTGGTGCATTGTTTTTGGGAGCATAATGGTTTTTGTTGCTCATAAGTCAGCCGGCTCAACCTTGTTGAGGTATTCCGTCTTCAGGTCATCCTGGATATGATGACGAAGGATAATTAAAGCATTTGCTTTGTCTATGGGATCTTCAGTAATGCCAATAACGATGGTCTTTGGTAGACCGAGAGACTTCAAGAACAAGTCAACGTCAATATACGAAGTGAGATAATTGGCTCCAGTAAGCAGCAATGGGGAAATTCAACATTCTTGAGTTTCGCAGACATCTGTTTATGCAAATTGTAGATCGTAATTAGTAATAATTCTTGATAAACATTTCAAATGCATTATAGACAAATCGTAGTACTTAGAAGGACATAAAATAAATGATTTCTAATCATGTTATAGTTGAACCTTAATCATATTCTAATACTCATGAAATTCTTTTCTAATAATTAAATCCTAATTTTACCCTGTAAAATGATTATTTAAATATTATATGTACGTTTTAATAGAATCTTAGCCAAGTTTGTTATTCAAAACCACTATATGTGTGCGTTCCTTATTCTGGTAACTAGGGTGTTCTAATCCCTAAAGGTCTGTATATTCTAGCCAAATGTCCATATTTTCTATGAATATGAGGGGTATAGGCTAACAAGTAGTCCCACCCCGAAGTCTGTTGGATTCATAAGATAGGTAAATTACTCTATCTTTGAATTAATATTCTAAAGTACTATAGGTTGCTATTAGTGCCTATATACCTCTAAATGTTATCATGTAACAGCTAATTGCGCCTAGATACGTAAAATTGGTTCCTCAAGCACCAAGTTTTTAGAAAATTAGACTAACTCAATTCCCAATTGATCTTAAATTATTTGTCCTTGACAATTAACCGTGATTTAGATATGACTCATAGTTATATACTAACTTAGTCTTGGTTTTCCTATTATCTCTGATCCCTTATCAAGATAATTAGTCTCCTTGGGGAATACTATTTATATTCTATTAGCTATCGTAAGATACTTAAATAGGTATTAATTTTTTTTATATCACATATAAGTTAGTCAATTTTCTTATACAACGTACCCGTTCCAATTTTTTTTTAAATGGGTTCCCGTAGGGGTAGTAGGTCCAGTCAATAGGATTTTTTAAAAAAAATTTGACAAAATTTGACCAAATATTGATCTTTAAAAGGCCAATTGAGTGTCTGAATCGGTCCTGGACTGGTCTGGCTTGGTATGGGTCAAGGCCTGGGCCGGGTTGACCGGTCTGGACCGGTTTGACCCAGTCAAACCACCTGCCATATGTCACCTCAAGAGTGTTGCCACGTGTCACCTCAATAGTACTGCCACGTGTCCGTCAACAGTATTTCTACGTGTTATTCAAATATGCGGCCACGTGTCAGATGAATAGTATACCATGTGTCCATGGTGGGTCCTACTGATACGTGTTATGCCACATCAACATGGTGGATTCTACTGCCATGTGTCCTTGACACGTGTCACTATAGGCACAGTTGTCCCTGCCACGTCAGCAATCAAATCTAATTATAATTTTTGGATCATGTCTGATCCAGGTCCAATTTCCAAAAATAGATCTAGATCTAACGATATCACCATGAATTAATAATTATTTAAAATAATAATAATAATAATAATAATAATAATAATAATAATAACCTAGTTGACGTCAGCATGACCTAATACGCTGTTTAAAATTTGACCGTGAACTGTCTAGTTTTCACGCCAATTTCCCAACGACAGGGACATCTCCCGGAGATGTGCAATATATGGATGTGATCATTACGGAATAGGTTACGTAAAAAAATTAAGAGTGCATAAATATGATAACCACAACGATCACTATTTTAATTTGAAAACAACCCTTTTACAAGGGTAAAAACCACTAAAATAGTCCTAATAATTTTGAAAAAAATACACATTAATCCTTATAAACAGATATACATATCCTATAACATAGATCAAACAATTAATACATAAAAATCAATATTTGGTAAAAATTACCTCTCTGCAATGCAAATTTTTTTTCTTCCCAAAAACACTAATTGGAGAGCTCATTTTATCCCTTCTAATCCACTTGCTCTTCGCATTGCTAATAACGTGTTGGATAATAATCTATTATATCTATTTAGCATGAAATAGACATGAGAGAAGAGTAGAAATATTATTGATAATTGAATTCTCTGTATTTCTCAAAGGTTAGGTTACAAGACTTAACCCTTATTAGGTTATATGCAATACCCTTATTTATACAAAAAAATGTTATATGCATTAACTCAAACTCTCCTCATAAACCCTAATGGTATATGGGTTTGTTAGGAGTCTAGTAGGACACCCCAACCCAGTTGGGTTCCCACCTTGGGCCGGACCCAACTCCTAACATAAAGCTTATATTGTCATGGGGAAGTTTGGACTAACTTTCTCCTTAATATAGCGTATTGGCACTTCTCGCCCCCTTAACCAAATCCGTTTTCAACAAAACTTGGTGTGTAGCTATATTAGGATATAAATAACATATATCCATGGTCAAAACTTAAAATGCTCACGTAGATTTGCTCAGCGTTCGCTGGGGTCTCACACCCTCTCGTACTTAATAATTTCGACGTCCTCGTCGAGAACTTTTCTTCAAAATGGATTTGTAAGGATTCAATCTTATGCATCTTTAAGAGACTAACACTTTCCGGCACTCAGCTTAAAGTACTGCACATTCTTCTGTACTGGCAAGTACTAAGCCAAACTGCTAGTCTTGATGCTGACAATTGTGGTCTTCATAACTAATTAAACCTTGATTTTCACCCCTTCAAACTGGAGTGCTTTGGTGACCGGAGCTTCATTTTACTCTGGAGTTCCTGCTTGTTCTTGTGGATACTATCATGCGGCCTTTGCCTTCTGATATGTGTATGAGCGGTGCTTCTAGTATCGCACCCTCAATAATGTGATGCATCATACTGCATAGCGCCTTCCCCCCAGACGGATTCATAATGTCATTCCTTCGACAAACCCGACGTCACATTTGGACAGCCTGACGAGGATATCTTCAATCCTGTCAATGAGGTACGCTCCCTTCTGAGTCACACCGGTATGCTCTTCCTTCGAGTCGCACAATGTCTTTGCTACTTGAGAATTCAATCTTCTGTGAATCTCGGCTTCAAACTATACTCTTCTTCAACGAGCGATGAGGAGCAGGGTAAACTATTCCCATCTGCTACGGAATATCTATCGTGCTCTCAACTATATGAATTCTCCTTCAACTAAATCTGCAAAGGTCTTTAAATCAGTCTGCCTTTCTTACGAAACATCTGGGACACAAGATCAAGATGCGGCACTCTTGCCTTACCAATATGGAACTGAACTGGTACTCATTGTTCACTTGGGCGAGGGAGGTAGCTTCATAGGAAATAGTATACTCTCAACAAATGCGCGGACATTGTCCTACCGCCAACAAATACTCGAGGAAGCTTATCAAGGCACGAGACCTCTGATTGACCCTACCGCCAGTAAAACCATCAAGGTTAGCCATAAAGGCATTCTGAGTGAACTTGGAAAACCTATGAGACATCTATTTGTGCGGCAACGTTATGCTCTACTAAACTTCGTGGTACCCCATCATCTAAGCTATTGTGCAATAGATGGCATCTGTATAAGGTCGCAGGGATCTACACCTAACTCGGCTGCAGGAAAGGGTAATCGCTTCTTCGGTGTCACAAAGGTCTCTCAACTTCAGAGGACTTCTCATTACTTCTCTCCTAACGAGGACTTAACACTAGCATCTACACTTGTCTTGCGTACATGTCAAACTCTGGTGGTAATGACCATGTTGGAATCTGCGTACAACTGCGTTACAACTCTCTCGTACTCAATAAGCTCGACGTCCTCGTCGAGAACAAAGCCTGTGACTTATATCTTATTGATTGCTGAAGTGTTTCTCAATTTCTTCATCCATACTCTAACCTGAGTAACTTGAGGAATTTGGGAACATAATACTACCACTGCACCTGTCCCCCTGAGCTCGTTGGCTTGCCACTTCCAACTGCTATCAAACCCGGAGACCAACCTTCATACTAGCGCAACCGTCTTGAACCTGAAGCGTAGCCATTATGTCTATGAACTACCTTCTACAAACGCAGCCAACTGTACTTCGGCCATTCGGATGTGATCTTCTAGAAGATTCTCCATCGATATAAACAAGAGCGGGAACTCGTGAGGAATATACTCATGGATGCTAGAGCGACATCTAGATCATCCTGGATACTGTCATCGAATATGTATTCGGAATAGGCAGCAACGCTGAAGGTTCCCTCAATAATCTCTACAACGTAATCACTCGTGACTGGGCACGAGGTACGGATAACACACCTGTTCTGGCAGCGGATCAGGATAGCTCAATATGTCGGGTTCCATATATATAAGAGGGGCGACGAGCCTGGAATAGCTGGATGAGAGGCGACTCGAATATCATAGTCCATTTATAAGGGGCGGTGCGTCTCGGTTGGCTCGTGGGGCATAGCGGGTCCACGTTTAACACTATCTGGAAAAGCAGCCCACATTGTAAGGCAATGTCTTTTGGCATTTCCTATGCCAAGGAGAACTCATGAACATCCTTTGCGGATGGCCCATGAGCCAGGGTTCAAGATGACCAAGCTATAAAGCTTATTTTGTTATGGGGAGGTTTGGACCAACTTCATTCTTAATATAGCTACTAAGTAAATAGCTTGTTTCCAAAAAGAAACATCAAAAGTGAAGACGAAGCGTACTGGCACTTCTCGCCCCCTTATCCAAATCTGTTTTCAACGAAACTTGGAGTGTAGCGTAGCTATATTAGGATATAAATAACATATATCCAGGTCAGAACTCAAAACGCTCGGGTAGATTTGTTTGGTATTCGCTAGGGTCACACTAACAGAAGATCCCTTCTCTGGAAAGATCAATCATTGTGGGTGGTGCATTTCTTCGACTTCGTATCCCTAAATAAAGATGAGCTTGTACTAGAGAAATATTCGTAGTTCACAATATAAATCCAGGGGTGCTTATGCTTTAAACCTAACTCCTAGAAAATATTTGGTTTTCATGGAGCTAGTACTTCGCTCTTTCTTCTCATCCTTTTTCATGTTCCGTTCATATTTCCAATAACTTAAGTTATTGCCTGCACCTGCCGCACCGTGATGATCTCTAGCCTCTAGGTGTATTTTTTGTTTTTCAGTTTATTTCATGATACCATAAAAGGCAGTAGAAAATGCATGGACGTTTGCGGCTACTCCAGCAAGATGGGGCTGCCATCCCTAGGTATGCATCCAACTCCACCCCTTCCTAATCCGTAGTCCAATATCAAATTTCGGTTATCATTAATGTGTATCACATTAAAAAGTAGATTATGAATAATAACTTCGAGATGAATTCTTCATTAGCATAAGAATGTATCTTTCTCTAAGAGAGAGAGAGAGAGAGAGAGAGAGAGTATGTTCTCTATTACTGTCATTTCGGCATAAATTCTTGACCTTGATTTGTATGTTGTTGTTTACAGGCGTTGGGATGTTATAGATCCCTCACGTCTTTTCGGGAGTGGATTTGGAGGTGTAATAGTGGTACGGAGCATTGCCTGGACGCAGAACCTGTTGAGATTGGTAAAAGATGTAGTCCACCGAGGATATAAGGAGATACAAATTATTCAAACTAAGGCCTTTTAAGAACAGAACCCCACACCTTGTGCAACCAACTAGATGGGGGTGGAGACAATATCGGTGCAATGGGGGCTCAGCTATCCAAGGGGATTATTTTCTTCAAGTCGTTCATGGCCTCTTAAGAATATAATCTGTAACCAAACTTTTTTTCAGTCTTCTATTATCCTGGCTTTCAATCTCAGGTCTGGTTTGATTCCCGATTCCTTCTCTTTTCTTGACGATTCTGCGATGCCATGGGATTTTTATTGTAATAATTTAGCCTCTTAGATGGTGAGTCGTTTGTTGCCTTAAAAATTGTCAGATTCGAAATGCTTGTTGAAAAGACGAGATAAAGAAGCTTGACGAATTTCTAATAGATACTTGGATCGTGCATCAGACACAAATGCCGTCTTTTATTTTCTAGATATTTTTCCTACTGTAAAAGGTACCATTGCACAGTGAAATTCAAATTATTTATTTAACCGAGCAGTCACCAGAAAGTGTGATGCTTACCGCTGGGTTTAGATTGTATCCACGGAATGGCGAAAACTAGCATTGACTGATAAGTTTAACACATTGACCTAATTCCGTTATTCTATTATGTGTTTTGGATTAGTTTCTTGCCATTCTTTTCACTAAAAACTGTTAAGATGAATTTCCTATAAATCTTCCCCCCAAAGTTCCAAGGGGAAAACAGTAAAATTTCAGTAACGTAAACCAGTAATGAAAGAAAAATATTTGCCCTACACCATGAAGATGAGGGCAACCTCAATGCCTTTAATCCTCCCATGATCTCACAAGAAAAAATAAATAGAATTTAATATAAAATAGCCCTTTGATTAATGTTTAGCAACTATACAGTTTCACAACTACAAATAATGTAAGAAGCAGCTTCAGGTGAAATAAAGGTGTATTGCAATCCTCCAAAAGGAAGTCTAGGTGCAGAAGCCAGAAGGTATTGGAGTTGTATGCAGGAACAGCTCGGGGTCAGTTGAAGCTACTTAGGGGAATTGATAGTGCAACAAACTTCTTGGCAGAGTGTGAGGATATATATTTTGGTGTCACTGAAGCTCATAACATTGGGTGGACTAAGCTTTGGGTTGTCTCTGACTCACATGCTGCTATACAACCTTTTATTACTGGCAAACTCCCTTGGAATATGATGATGTAGTGGGAAAATCTGTAGCTGATTGTGCATGCTTAACCGATAGAAAAGATTCAGATCTGAATACTGATGTAGACGAGTGGTTTGCAGGAACTAAGGCATGAGTTCCTAAAGTAAAACTGAAGATTTAGTTTTTTGTTATTTAGATTCAAGTAAATTGAGATTTTTAGAGGTCTACACTAGATCAATGGCTCTTGGGGTGTGCAAACCTAGTTGGTATCTCTAAGTTACAGGATGCGCGCATAAGTATTACACACATCTCCTTAAAATCAACGATTAAATCAGGGCTTTCTTCCATATAGTGAGGCTCACTAATAAGCTATATATTGGATATAATTATTCTTTTTGTTGTTATAAAACCTCTATGAATTTATATGTAATTCATGAAATGTCGTGACATAAAATTTAAAATTGTAAAAAAATAAAAAACGGACATTCCATCGAGACAATACATAAGAAAAACAACCTTTCTCTCTATGTTTGAATATTTTGAACTTGGTACACACTATGAAAATAACCACCCTTAGTAATATTCAATTCATCCTCGATAAACTTCTCTTTCTATAAAAAGTTCAACTCCTGAGACTCAACAAAGAGAAGCAAAGAACTCAAAATGGCTATAAAGACTGCGAAAGCAATTACCGACTTACAAGGATCAGCATATCGCCTAACAACTGCAACACCATCTTCTTGACCAGTCTTCGAGGAAGCATTATCCAGTTGTAATGTTGGGCATGTTAGGTAACCATAAGCGATTCCTGTGCAAACTGCCCCTAAATGTGTCCTGAAAAGAGTATTATAAGTTCCATTAAACATTTGCAGTAACATAACTGATAGGAATAATAACCATGTTGGTCGTGGTCGTAGGGGGAATCCCCTTAGGAGCCGGCCTCTATGGGGACCCTCCCTGTTTCTATTTTTCAGCTATTTTTATTTTAGTAGAATAATTCCTATTTTGAAGGGTAGTGTTTTAGAAGGTGGAGGACTCCTAGTTCTATAAAAGAGTCATAGGTAGAGGGTAAAGTTAGGTTGAGTTTGGAGAAAGAAGGGTTAACTAAGTAGTTTCTTTTCAGTTTAATTCAATCAAAAGTAGTTGTTTTCTTTTTGTTAATTGCTTCCGCACTTAGTTTTCTATCAATTGGTATCAGAGCGAAATTCGTTCCGTGGGGAGTATAGTTCTTTTCAGTAATCTTCAGTAATTTTTCTTTAAAAGATCCAAGATGGTAGGGAAGAAGAAAGCAGGATCTCGTCAAACAACCTGAGGAGATAGGTTACGAGATCTAGAGGAGAAGATAGATCAGTTTAAAGTTAATACGGAGAACTTGATAAGAGAGTTTAAAACATCTTTGGATCGCGTTTTGCTAGCGATACCATCTCAAGAAGGTCGTGATATGGGTTTTCCGGGTAGCGTGGTGGCATCAAGAGGTAGGAGGGTACCTTTGGGTTCGTTTATGGGGGATGCTCGGAGAGGGGGACTTTCACCAATACGTCTTGAAAGCTTTGGGTGAGGAAGGGGATTCTCTACAAGGGGTCAACAATGAGAGGGAGTTCAACAACGAATGGGGTTTACTTCTAATAGCTTTGACGGACTTGACGTTCAAGATGTGGGTAGCGAAGACAAATTCGCGGATTCCGATGTGAGAGAGATTCCGACACTAGATATAGGGGACCAATCCTCGTTGCGAGAATTGGGACCCGAATCCTCTCTCGTGGGTATGACTAGCCGATTTGTCATTAACGAGTCCCACATAGAGAGAGAGAGACGACAAACCATGGGGAAGACTCAAATCCTATCCTTGCGCTAACCCCAATAAGAGTCGTAGGGCTGGCAACCAACACGGCAGTCACCGCCGCAACCGCTACCACAACCACAACCATTGTCGCAGCAGCTACCGCAACAGCCACCGCATTAGCTACCACAACAACCACCGCAACAACCACGGCAACAGCCACCGCAGCAGCAGTCACCGCCACAACAACCACCACAACATCAAGCAATGACCGTCAATCGACTTCCCCCGACGACAGTTACGGTGTCGGGGAATCCTCTAGCCGACGAGCTCCAAAACCCTCCTTATCAATTGGAGGTCGCGGTTCCATAGCGAGGTTTTGGGAATGGGCAACCTCTGGGTGGGGGGTCAAACAAATTGGGGACAACCCCATTCTTTTCCAGTTCATGGGATGGGATTTAATGCAACTACAAGTGGGTCAATTTCATCAATAACAATTCGGTACTTGTGATTGGCGATATCAAGAAAACGGTACAGCTTCTCCAAACCAATAGGGGATTGCTAACTATATCATTCCTAGACCGAATCGGGTACCTACTCCACCTCAAGATGCAAGACATACGGGTACAGGATTTTAGCAAAGCCAATGGGCACCTGGGAATCCTTTTGCAGATGAGCATATGTTGTGGGGAGACAACGAATCTGGTAATGCTCGTGAACTTAATGATAGGTAAGGTTTTCAGGATAGGAGAGGACGAGGTTGTGGGGTTCACCCTACCAATTCTGGAACTTGTTTTCGAAATGAAGGCTAACAGGGAGAACCGGGTCTTGGGCACGCAAGGCATGCACCTCAATAACAATATGGCCAGCTTAAAAACATAGATAATCAGGTAGCAAATGCAATTATTTATGCTTTTCAGAATATGAATCAGGATGTTAAAATTAATGTCCCCGAGTTCGATGGTAAGACGGATGGAGACAGTTTTATTGACTGGTTAAATAGGGTTGACAAAGTTTTGGCATTTAAGCGTTGTGGAGATCATCGTGCAATTACCTTAATGGAAACGAAGTTGACCGGATATGCGCTCAATTGGTGGGAAGGGGTGCAACAACTACAGGTAACAGCTGGGGGTGATTATATTACAGATTAGGATACGATGAGACGTGAGTTGATGGCTCGGTTCATTCCAGGAAATTATGAGGAAGAAAATTTTGTTAAATTGCAAAATTTGCGTCAAACTCGGAATTAGTCGGTTAATGACTATGCGAGTGATTTTTATCTGTTTTATCTAGAGTTGTATTATCGGAATGCGAAGCACAACGTATTAGTTGGTTCAAGCTTGGTTTGACAAAAAGGTTACAGGATGAGCTGATCCTATTTACTGCCCAAAGTTTGTCAGAGGTTGAAGAAATGTCCAAATGAGCGGAAACCAAGTTAAAACCAACAGTTTACAATTCTTATTCGGCTCCAATAACAGGTACTACAGCGGCACCAACAACGACTACAACATTATCTTAAGCGACGGGGGCAGGTTCAGGAATTTGTTACAACTGCGGGAAAACATGGGATTTGAAGCGTGAATGTCTGAATCCAAGGAAGCACATCGCTTTACTTACACACAAAACCTTAATGATCATATCGATGAAGCTTTTCAGCAAATGTAGGGTAAAGATTTAGAAGAGAAGACGGTCACTGCGGTCAACTGTCCATCCACGAATTCTTCTTAGAGGGGAAAAGTTGATAGGAATAATAACCATGTTGGTCGTGGTCATAGAGGGCATCCCCTTAGGAGCCGGCCTCTATGGGGATCCTCCCTATTTCTATTTTTCAGTTATTTATATTTTAGTAGAATAATTCCTATTTTGAAGGGTAGTGTTTTAGAAGGTGGAGGAATCCTAGTTCTATAAAGGAGTCCTAGGGTAGAAGGTAATGTTAGGTTGAGTTTTGAGAAAGAAGGGTTAGTTAAGTAGTTTATTTTTAGTTTAATTCAATCAAAAGTAGTTGTTTTCATTTTATTAATTGCTTCCGCACTTAGTTTTCTATCAATAACATTCATCTTGGTACCTTAAGTACTGTAAGAGAGCATTTGACATGCAAGCAAAAGCAGAAAGTGTTTTTCCCAAAGTTTCTATGTGGACACTCTCTAGACATTCATTTTTTATTATATGTAAAGTCGCTCAGCTCCAGTATATTGACCTGAGTTCTAAAAGGAACTTATATTGAGTTTCAAACCATTTTACATTAATATGTGGTTGTTTTAATGCTCAATTTGCTAAAATCGGGTATAAGAAGGGAACTGCTGCAAAGGTACAAAAGGGAAAAACAAACTATTTCAAAAACAAAAGACAGTGAGTAAAAAATTATCAGAGTTGACAACAAAAATGTAAAGGGAGGTGTTGGTGCCAGAGCAGTTCCCCAAAATAAAAGGTTTGGAGTGACATCGGATGCATCATCAAAGATGTCGAGAATAAATTAGATATTACGAAAAGAAATGGCCACGTGGAAGCGGGAGGCAGACAGGTGACTGTTATACAGTAAAATAGTTATTAAGAAAAGAAGAAGAAAAGTTTTTCCTTTATAAAAACATGTTCCATATTGAATTTGTCAACCATATATTCTTATTTTCTTTCTCTTTTCTTCTTCGAAGCAGGAAACCTGGTCAATTTAAGTGTTGTCAAACACTATTTTTGTTGAGCCAAAAAATAGGAACCTTACCAGTCGTCGATCAGCCCGAAAGTGCTTAAGACAAAGCTAAGAGCAGTTGCAATTACTGCCTTTTGGAACAGACTTTCTGAAACTTTCTTTGCGATTACCCCTTTATTCTGGATTTGATATATCAGCCAAGCTCCGATTATGGCGAACACAGGACCCTGAACATCCAACTTTAAGTTAGTTGAATTTTTCCACCTAGGAAAGTTTTTTCGGTTTCATCAATAAATTATCAATAGAAAGTATTCAACAGCCAAGTCCTGCCAAAAATTTCCTTGAGCCGACTCAATGAATCATATTCCTCCATTCCCATGTGAATTTAGAGCAAATAGAATAATGAGTTCGGGAGCTTAGAAAGGACAAAAGCTCTAAACTGTAACCAAAAGTCTTCGAGAGTGGATGTCACGGAATTGTAAAGCCCAACGGACAGTGGAAGGCCAATGGGAAGGGGATACATGAATCCCAAAATGTTGAGAACACCACCGACTTTAACTTTACTAGAATGCTAGAGAAGTGTTTATGTTTAAGATACATTCATGGACGTGCCTGATTGAATTACATCAAAAGAAATAAACGTTGATAGATGATATATTTTTTCTGCAACTGATAACCAAAAAAAAGCCATCCATGGGTGTCAGTATTTGTAGGTTGGAAGAAAATTGGAGACATGTAGGATGCTCTCTAACTATATTACATTGAGTTCACTTTAATGCGTCACTTATAGATATCCAGTACGGATATGAGCTGAAGATACGAAAATTTTAGATCCAATAGTTGTTTAGTGTGGAGTGTTCACTTAAGATGATGTAAATAGTGTCTCATATATGCTTAGGGCATTGACTACAATTTTGAGTCCTTGAGTTTATAGGTGTTTGCTACTGTTTGGCAATCGAGCGGAATACATCCCCCGTTCCTTTTTTGGCTCTCATTATTTCCTTGACATACATTATAAGCAAGAAAAATAGAAACAGCTACATGCACACAAGACAACAGAGCTTTCCGAGGTTCGCCCTAAGGGCTACATCCCCACCACCAAGCCAAGAAGAATTTTACTATGCTCGAGACTCAATTACAAGCCACTCAAGACATCTCATTATTCATGAGAATCTATTGTTTGAGACCCAATTACAAGTCACTCAAGAGATTTCATAAACCATGAACCAAATACACCTTACGAGTATGCAACTGAGGACGTTGCATGTATCCATCTCAGCCATAAAAATGAGAATGTAAATAATAGTAAGAAATATTTTTGTTAAAAACTGAAACTCTTTAAGATCAGATTATGTGACTATGCAGGTAGTATGATCAAATAAGTCTCCAATTCCAATAAACTTGAGAAGAGTTACTCACCGTCCCACCGACGGTTGTCTCTGAAGTGTGAATAAAGCTCGTCATGTTGCCAGAGATTCCGCCAAGTAAATAAATCAAGAAAAATGTCCATGAACCATATCCTTTACAAACTTGAGGCCCAAAGGTAAGAAGCACCCAGCAACTCAGAGAAACATGAAGAACTCCAGAGTGCTGCACATAATAAATTGCATTACAAGGAACTCATAAATTTAATTGATGTGCCGTAAAAAACAAACATACGGTAACTGAGATAAAATTACACGTGCATAAATTATTAAGCAGTTATGAATTTGGATTAAACATCTAATACAATATACATTAGTACTAACATTGGAAGTGCACACAGCAAAGCTTAAAAGGTATGGTTTAGAAAGACATAGTAAAGCCAGAGTCGCCATGACTATAAAGGCAACATATGTTCCTCATACTGTAATTATCGACGTTGTGGTGGATGTCAACAGTTTTTCTCTGTATTCAACCTTGATTCCAAAAGGTTTGTTTGATGAGGTAAGAAGAAAATTTTGTTATTTATTTTTTATGAAGGGAAGAAAAGTATGTCCAATGAACTTACCCGTTTTGTTTAATTCAATAAAAGCTGAACGTGGAGTGGAGTATGATATCATTCTCACGAAACCCGAATTTATCTATTAAGTTGCCTGGTTTTTAAATGCAGAAATCATTTTGCAGTCATCAAGTCCTTCCTTAAGTGCTTGCAGTTTTTTTCTGTATATCACATGAATTCATTGAATATGCCAACTATGCGGGTACTGTAAGCTTTTATCAAAGTAAATGCTGAAACCATAATTTATTGAACAAACAAATTCCAGGAGCATTAGTACTACAACTAACATCCATTTATCCAAGCAGTGATTACAAATTAACTTTTAGCTTTTTCCCAGTTTGTTCCTTCTTTTATGAAAGCAACCTCAATCAAATGGTTATTTGTTTTTTTTCTATTTTTTTGTAATGAAAGTTAGTGAATCGTTATAAACTCACCAGGATAACTATAGCAATTATCATTTGGGTAAAAAAATTATTGGCGTAAACTCAATCTAGATTCATCTTCATTCATCACATTAAATGTCATAATTGGTTCTCGAGTTCTTTTAGACTTTGGTATGTTCATAAATTATTAACAGATGAAGTATCTGACTACAAAATGACAGCATATACTTAATGAACTAAAAATAGTTAAAATCTCATCAATGCATATAATAAAGCTTCAGTAGTGAAAAGTTCTACAAAAAAAGAGGGAAAGTAATGCAATATTAAAATCACTGTACTGGAAACAGAAACACGAACCAATCTTTAATCGTGTACCAGAAACATAGGTGTCACTAGCCTCCACCATTCTCCAACGAGAATTAATTCATTTATCTTTGCTCCATAAAGTGAAGGAAGTGATAAGATCTCTATCCCGGAGTTTCTTACTGGACTTGCAATCTCAAAAAGAAAGACAGCGATATTTATAGAGGCCAGCATAGATCTGAAATCCATTAAAATAAATATGCACCATTAGTCACCAAGCAATGAATGATCTAATGCAAATTATATTCATGTATGATACAATCAAGGACGGCATATTTACTTAAACTGCAAGATTAAATTTTGATATTAAGTCTGATCATCAGGTTTTATAGGCATAAACAGCCACTGTAATCGATTGTTTGAAAGCAGGTGTTAAAACTGCTCATTAGAATTGTGTTTTACACTATTATTTGTTTCACAAAAAGAAACTCAAAGTAATATAGGTTTTCAACGGGTGGACTGTCAAAGGTCTTCAGGAAATTTAGAAGGCCTGTAACATAATGTGCTAAACTTTCAGACCTCAAGGAAATCCTCAATTGGAGAAAGTCTCAAAAGTGAGATTGTAAACGAGATAAACCTATCTGTGAAGGAATATGTTGTGGTATTCCTAAGTTTGATAATTGATATTTAAACTCTCTGCACCACTATCACCTATGCATGTACGGAAATGTTTGGGTTTGTACACATTATATGAAAATGAGGTAGACAACTTACACTAGATAAGCATCAGAGCTTTCATAGGATGATTGTAGTCCTTCGGTATTTTCCAAACCAAGTTCAACATCCTTACTTCCCAATTGCGTGTAACTGGTCATACTCTTCTGCACACTTTTTCCATGGTCTCCATTGTCAGAATACAATGTTCTTGTTGGATTCTCTTCAGAAATTTTATCCTCTGAAGCAGTACCATTATTTTTCAAATCTACTGCAGTAATTGTTTTAAAAACATAGATTTTTTTTTATCATTTATAACTGTAGGATAGACTAGAATTACAAGAAATATGATCTCAAGGTGAGTAAAGAAAATAGCAACCATTTACAATGACAATAAACTTAAAGAGATGTGAGGGGAAAAAAAAAACCCAGAGAATCCACAGTGGCCACCACCAAGGGAGGGAACCACAGAGGAGACATGCTATTAAAGCCCAACTTTTTCGGGTCTATGTAAATTTAACTGGGAGAGAGATATGTAAGCTATTTTCTTTTTCTTTTTCTTTTTCTTAGTTAGAATTCTGATCCCTTCCCGTCACTTTTCCTCCTTACCACTTAAATCCTTTCGTAGTGGTTTTCAATTTCAAATTTTATTGTACAATCTGTTATGCTCCCTAACAGGCTAAAGAACAGGACAAAGTTAAGTGCCTAAAGTACTGTTTCAGATATTGTGGTATTCGTCATCGTTTCTTTTAAAATCCTTGTGGAATATTCTGTAATTTAAGACGTTTCATTTGCAAAGCTATTGTATGTCTTTAACAACTTCTATGCTCTCTCGAGTCTCTACTAAGATTGTGTTATTTTCCAGAGACAAACGTGCATTGGGTTATTTTAGGGCCTACATGTGTTGGGTTTGGATAACTATATGTTATTTCGGGGCCTACATACAATTTCTTGTGACAAAATACATGCATACACTGGGTTAGTAGTTAGTACCATGACATATTTGCAGAAAAAAAGTATTCATTAATGTAATATTGTAGAAAGTTACTAGATATTACTGTACTTAGTACCTGCTTTGAGTTTGCCAAGATAATCCTCTAGGGAGCTCATTGCCTTCCTTGTTTTGAACTGACCTACTCCATCAACTAATTTCATAGTTTCATCAAGAGACTTCGACGGAGGTCCCATAATCTTAGGTTCAGAATCCCTTGAAGGAACCAAAGTGGTTTCCTTTTTTAACTTGCTAAAGTACGAGTCAAGTGTTTTCAGTTGCCTGCCATTATTAATTGATTTTGATGCACACAAGAACAGGTGAGGAGTATCCTTTTCAACTCCTTTAGCTTTATGTTTTATCTTTCGCTTGTTCGGAAAACTTGTGTGATTTAAGAGATGCAATTTGCTGTCACCAGATACCGAACAAAAACACAGAGGCATTTTTAGAATGACAATGTCGTCACTTGTGGTGCGCAATCCACTATGTCTTTTCAATGTTGAAAGAGAAACTTGGTATTTAGACGAAATGCTCGAGTATATTGGAATCACGGCCATATGTATCTGAGAAAGATGAGGACAAGGTGTCAGCATCCAACTGCGATTAAAAAAAAGAGAAGGTATAACTCATTTGATGTACCAGTACAATTTCACTTAGTTCAGAAAAGTATATCAGTAACTAGGAAGAATCTACACGCACTTTTTTTGTTCATTTTGGCCATTTTAGCAATCTGCTAGTATCCAGAATCTGACACGTAGAGTTATAGCTTAAATCAGATGGCACGGTTACGCTTGGAGTAATCACTAGGGGTATGAAAGTAGAAGCCTGATTCTTTAATGAGCTTCATATGATTCTTACATTGGTATATAGGTTAGTCCCTGATTAAGACTTCTGGGACTTTAACAAGATTTTTTTCCCTAAAAGAAAGTGGTGCGACCTTTTTACTCTCTTTTTTTCTTTTCCACGGATAAATGTTTAATGGAGCTTTTTATCTTACCACACATGATCCCAAGACACCCTTTTTTCTGAAAATTAACCATATAGAGATTTCAGTCACACCAGTGGTACTTGTGTTTTTGTGTCTTCAAATTGGAAGATATCTTCAATAGCAACTTTTGAAACATTCTGTGTGTTATTTTCACAGCTCATCACTCTTCGTTATTATAACTCATTTCTCCTTTGGGTATCTCAATTACGAGTAAATCGATGTCATAACACTAGAAAAACCATATCTTTTTTCAATATCTATATATGCCTAAGAAAATTTACAGACATTAAGAATACAGACTGAAACATACCCATACATAACAATTACAAAAACAACTCAAAACTAATATATATTTGCACAAATCTTAAAAAAAATGGGATTTTTTTCATTTCAAGTAAACATTTGTTCAAACACTTTATCTCCATTAAACTTTTGTTTTTGTTTTTGGAAGGTATCTCCATTAAACTTAAACACAAAGAAACAAAGATTACTAAATAAACAAACAGTGGGGTTAAGTTATATGTACCTCTTCTTGCAGATTGAGTGTGTGTTTGAGTGTACTTTGGTGCTGTGAAAGAGAGAATGAAAGCTCGAGAACAACAATGGTGATAAGAGTGAAATCTCCAGGGACCAATCACAAAATGGCAAGTAGATCTAGATCTATTTAAGCGTGTTAAACTACGCACGTGTTTTTGAAGTATTGGCGCCAATTATGCATGAGTGTTTAGAGGTGAGTCGCACGTGTTCCTAAATTTGTACATGCTTTGATTATACGCGTTTAAAATGCGGATATGCGTGGGTTCTTAGATAGAGACCGCGGAGTTAGGATCTTGTTTTCATGTAGAGTGAAATTCTTAAATTGCACCATACACCCGACATGATCTTAAAGCGATGCGAGACTAAAGTCACTATGATATTGGTGCAATCATCACCGCTATTGGGTTCGGCGTCTCTCCAATACCCGCTCAGTCGGGGTGTTAAAGTGGGGGATCAAGGTAAACGAGTTGGGCACTAGGTTTCAGATATATAGTCGCTAAATTTTACTTTGAGTCATTCCTTGTATACTGTTATGGCTATTTTATTTTTTAAAAAAATTTGCAAGTTGTTTTTAATCAAACAAACTATACATATAAATGCTGATTTATAGCAAATTTTGAAAGTCTTTTTAGTTGTTACTTTGCAAAACCTCATTTGATGTTCTTGTATCATTTAGAAAGTTATAATTATCGGAGAAAATTATGCTTATGTTGAAGATATCATCCTCACAAAAGACCACGTTTAAATTCATTCTTTAAAGGTGTTTTAAAAAAAATGTTGAATAGCCCATGATTATCTATAGGGCTAATTAGCTTTTAGACCCTACATATAATGACCACGAATTGGTCTAACTCCCATTGATTGTCATTTTTAGCTTTTGGACCCTAAAACACCGTGGAAGTTTTTCTCCGATATGAAAATAATATGAAGTACCATAAATACCCCTAACTCTGCCACATGTGATTATATCCTAATGCCACGCTGTAATTACAAGTTCCACGTATAATTATATCATAATGCCATGTTGTAATTTTAACATCATCACCATCATCATCATCACCTTAAACACATACACACACACACACAAAAACAGTGAAGAAGCGATCATCATCATCATCAATGAGAGCGACGAAGGCGAAGAAGCGAGGTTCGATGGTTTCACCGATTACTCTAAAATTGAATCCACAATTCGATTCTTCCTCCAAACCCTTCGATCTCAATATCAAGGGTTTAAATACAATCTCATCCACTAAGAGCAAGAGCAAAACAGTCACCACCACGAGATCTCTACTGAATTGCAGTAAATTAGTTAGGATTATAGGTAAAAAGTATTTTGATGTTCTTCGGATCTGAAAAAATGAGCATGAATCTCTTAGAAGACTTAGATTTGTAGTTTACGGAGATGATGATGATGATTTTGGAAGGTGATGATGATGATTTTTGGAAGATGAAAGTCAAGGTTTTGAGGGTTTGTTGGAATTTGGGGGTTTTTTTTTTTTTTTGTTTTTTTTTTTTTGTAGTTTTTGTGATGTTGTTGGTTGTTGTTGTTGATGATGATGTTGTTAATGGATTTCTATTTTAATTTAGCTTTGATTTCTGTTTTGTTTCGCAATTTCTGTATTAATTTAGTTTTAGAGCTTCAATGGTGGAGAAGGAGATGAAATTCCTGGGATCGCCCACATGAATTTTCTTAATGTCCACGTGGATATTTTAACTATAAATAATTAACATGTGGTATTTTAATTAAAACTTAAAACATAATCAAAAGGGTAATTTTGGTATTTTAACAAAAGGTAAGAGCTCCGGGGTGTTTTAGGGTCCAAAAGCTAAAAATGACAATCAAGAGGGGTTAGACCAATTCGTGGTTATTATGTAAAGCCATGATTTGAAGCTTTATCTCGGCCGTTACTCACATTTTACTACACATGCTTATGAGTCATCAAAGGCTATAGGTATAACCTTATTATGAACGCCTCGAGGGCTTTTGCCCTGTTTGCGGCATTATTTCGTACTCACTTGCTTTTTGCTCCAAGTACAGAAGTGTAACACAAGAGAGACATCGGACAAACAGAGAGGATTTCTATGTGTTCCCTTACGGGAACCATACGCAAGTTAACTCGCCGAGGAACCCACCTTACTACTGCCCTAACGGATTTTAGGAGAGGCCGAGACCGTACGAGAATAGTATCCCTACACCAGCAGCACCAGTAAAAGCAAACAACCCACAAAACATTTTTGGGAGTGAAGATGCAGGACGGCTCCTTTATTTCTCTATGGAACAACTCAACCATTGGTCATCTAGAGAGATCAACAAACCGAGATTCTCCACCCAAACAGTCATGAGCTCCCGGGCAGACATGGAGACCGGACCGGCGGGGAAACATATCATAAAAAATTGTTTGGGTTCACCTCACCATCCCAACGTATACAAACCACAAAACCCTAGGGAGCTCTGCATGCCAGATAGGTACGAGTCAGCAGTGTGTCAGATGTACAAGTCAGCAGATAAACACAACTTTCTCGAGAAGTTTTTCAAATCAAACGGTCGGCTCAATTTGACAGAGACAGGGGCTGATTGCAACATTTACGACCTCCACGTCAGCTCAGCAGTCACACCAAAAACGAAAAGGTATTTGCGAGCCGCTTGAAAACTTGTTTGGGCAGCTTTTAAACTTAACCACGCCTAGCCCAAAGAACATTAAAGACCCACATTCTAAGTCAACTATCCACATAAACCATCAGCTTTTGGGCCAAAGCCCAAGTGGATCTGACAAAGTCCGGTCCACTTCTTGGACGCCCAAGCTTCTCAACTTTGAAGATATATTAAAAAGCAACAAAGTCCTCGCCGTGTTCCACCATGCTCGATGATGATCGACCTCACCCAAAGCCCATCGAAGAACAACCACAACAACATATATAGGCCTACCCCAATCAGGTCGGGTTCTACCAAACATCAATCGGACCACAGCAAGCATGCCTATATCGCTTCAGCTACGACCAACCATCATTGCATCATATCCCAAGTATATTCGATCACCTCGTCTGTGGAGGACGCAGAGCCACTTGAACTCAGATATTCTACGACAGAAAGCAGCGGGTGGCACACACCAGAAAGGGACGACCTATTTGAGGTGGAGACCGGAAGCGAAAAGTTAAGCAATGCTCACAATCATAATCAGCAAAGCATACACAAGATAACCCGATCAATGTACGACGAGGAAGATAATAATGGGGCGGATGCCAGACCCGTTAAGGTATGCATTTACACACAATTAACATACTCACATCCTTACTCCTACTTTAATCATGTTTACTCTGACCTTAGAATGCTTACGCATGCATGCTTCCCTAGTAAAGTTTTTACCTTCGAGCGATGGGGTACTAAAAATCATTTTAAATAAAAAAAAACAACGCAGACTTCGCCAGGAGAAGGCTGTCGATCCAAAAAATGTCACACTTACTACACACACCATGAAGTGAAAGAACTAGCAGACACAAGCTGGGATCAAGTATCTTCTAAAGCTATGTACCACTCCTTCTCTCTCCCCTACAAATCTTCGCACCTAGATCAGACTGATCTGGGGGAAAAAAACTAAATACCAGTATCATAAGGATGGCTTTCTTGGCATCGAGCTGGCGACTAGGGAAACTTTTAGAACCACAAACATATACAGCGGAAATTCATCACCTCAGCTCGAACCTTGCTATCTAACCCTAGGCAACTCATTAATAAGTTCAGGGGCTACCTTACGCAACAACCCTGTATACCAGATCAACATAGAACTAATCAGAGACGGACCTCGATAGCTAACCCTTTTAACCAAATCTCGAAAGCGGGCCCGACACCGGCCCTCGGTTACAAATAATTGCTCTCTCCTGGAATTGTAGGGGGACTGCTACGAAATCAACCCTAAGGGAGCTCCTAGTTCATACCCATAAATTCTACCCCGACATCATCTTTCTTTCTGAAACTAAAGCCTCTAATTTTGACTCTCTTAGAAAGCTCAACGTTCTTGTCCTCACTCACTCTCACACCGTTAATGCAAATTTTCACCATGCCGGTGGGCTTTGGCTGGCTTGGAGCCACTCTGTCGATCTTACCATCCTCTCTTCCTCTCAGAACGGCATTGACGCACTCATTCAGTCTAATACCCCTAACCAAGACCCGAATACAACACCGACTCCCTGGCTCTGCTCATTCATGTATGGTTCTCCTGATACTTCAAATAGAAGCATTTATTGGGCCTCCATTTCCCGGCTGGCACGCTCTATCAGCATCCCATGGATTATTCTGGGGGACCTGAATGCTATTACCTGTATGGAAGAAAAGTATGGTAAAATTGTTTTTGACAATACGGCTCAGAACCCCTTGGAAGACTTTATTTTTGACACCTCGACTTGGGGTATATCGGAGTCTCTTTTACCTGGTCTAACAAAAAAAAGGTAACGAGTTGGTTAAGCAGCGTCTTGACAGAGCCCTCGGGTCCATCCCCTGGCGTACCACTTTTCTGGACACTACTATCCGTAACCTACTGATCATTGGCTCTGACCATGGACCTATCATTTTAAACACCGACACGATCAAACCCACTCTTCCTAAGCAATTCCATTTCCAATCTGCTTGGCTAAACCACGATAGATGCAAAGATGCCATCAACAGAGCTTGGGCAGAAGAACAGACGGGCTCACGACAATTGTGCCTCTAATAAAAGCTGAGACATACCAAAAAAGAGCTTATAGTCTGGAATAAAACTGACTTCAACTGTACCCCTAACAACATCCAGCGTATCCGGGAGCAGATAAATGACGTTCAGAAGGATCCTCCCACCACAGAGAACACTAACCAAAAGCAGAACCTCCAAAACTAGCTTAATCACATCCTGGACCAAGAAGAAGCTATCTGGCAGGACAAGTCACACGAGCTTTGGCTGGAGGTTGGAGACCGCAACACAAAGTTTTTCCATCTCTCCACCTTATGCCAGCGTAGAAAGAATTTGATTAGGCAGATCCGCCGCCCCGATGGCACTTGGGCGCAGGAGTCGAAAGCTATAGGAGATACCTTTGTGAATTTCTACACAGATCTCTTCACCTCTTCTAATATCTCTCTCTCGATCAGGGACCTTGACGTCATGGAAAAGTTGATCACAGATGAAGATAACTGCCAGCTTACTAGGGAGCCTACCATGGAAGAGCTTAAAGAAGCTCTCTTTTCTATGAACCCTCATAAAGCTCCTGGGCCTGACAGTTTTACCCTGCTGTTTTACCAAAAATCTTGGGAAACGGTCAAGCACGACCTGTTTAAAGCTGCCCTTACTTTCTTCCATTCTGGGAATCTCCTCCAAGAGTTCAATCATACTAACATCACGCTCATCCCCAAAAAGAAAAACCCAGAAACCCCGGAGCACTTTCGCCCTATCAGCCTCTATAACGTCAAGTTCAAACTGATCGCCAAAATCCTGGCTACCAGACTTCGGCCCCTTCTTAATAAGATCATCTGTCCAGCCCAGAACGATTTCATCCCCGGCAGGCAGATCTTCGACAACATTATTATGGCCCAAGAAATCATTGCCACCCTCAAAAATAAAAAAGGTGCCTCGGGCCACATGGCTGTCAAGCTTGATCTAAGCAAAGCCTTTGACATAGTGGAATAGAGTTTTTTTCACGACACCCTTCATACCATGGGTTTCTGCGACAGGTGGTGTGACTGGATCAAGCAATGCATCTCCACCACTGCTCTCTCTTTTAACATTAATGGCACCCTGCTTGGTTTCCTCAAACCTGGTTGTGGGCTTCGTCAGGAAGACCCATTCTCCCCCTCCCTTTTCCTTATCTGCTCGGAGGTGCTCTCTTGCATTATTCTAAAAAAAGAGCTCCAGAGGGACCTCCATGGTATCAAGACCACCATAGGCAGTACTCTCATCTCCCATCTTTTCTTTGCTGATAACAGTTTCATCTTCTACAAAGCAAACCTCGATGAAGCAGGGGCGCTCCTTGATGCTCTCAATACCTTTCAGAATGTCTTGGGCCAAGAGATAAATTTTAACAAATCATGTATTCTTTTTAGCAAGAACTGCCATCACAGGCACCATAAGCTTATCCAAAAGCTCCTTCGTATTAAAAAAGACGCGACGGTGACAAATATCTTGGAGCCCCTTCAACTTTCAATAGATCTAAGAGCTTAAACTTCCAGGATATCATCTCTAGAGTCTCTAGTAGGATCGAGGGCTGGAAAGCTAAAAACCTATCCCAAGCCGGAAGGTTTACCCTCATCAAAGCTGTTAACTCAGCAATTCCATCTTTTCAGATAGCCGTCTTCCCCTTCCCAATAAAAAACTGTAAAAAGTTAGACTCCCTCAATGCCAGATTCCTTTGGGGGACAAACAAGGATGGTAACACTAAAGCCCAGCTTATCAAATGGAAACATATTTGCCGACCACCCAGGCTTGGGGGTCTGGGAATCCAGACTTCCTTCCATCACAACCAGGCCATGATGGCGAAGCTTTTTTAGCGTATTATTAAGAAACCGGACAAAACCTGGGCTCACAACCTGAAAACTAAATACACGCCCAGGACCTCTCCCATGCTGGCCATTACCCAGCCGTCAGACTCTTGGATATGGAAAGGCATCCTTAAGGCTAAAAATCAGATTTGGTCAGAACTTTGATGGCACATTGGCAATGGAAATTACGTGGACTGTTGGCTCGAATCTTGGATTCTCGGCATTAGATTCGGTAGGCCAGCTGGCCTAGCCCCCCTAATCCGGTCTCACACTCGGGTTGTTGACCTCATTTTTCCGATCAACCACACCTGGAAAACTCAACTAATTATTTCTGTCTTCCACAAGGACATCGCCGATATTATTATTGTCCTCCCGCTTGGCAAATTCCCGTCTAAGGACGTTCTTCGCTGGAAGCAAGAAAAAAACGGTATTCTCATGGTGCGGTCTGTACACAACTACATTAGTATTGACCAAGAGAGAGTTGACTGTAGCACCTCTACGCAGGAGCTTGACGGACTTTCTTGGGAGCACATCTGGAAGATGCCTGTTCCTTTCCGCATCCAATTTTTTCTTTGGAAAGCTCTACAAAATGGCATCCCGACAAAGGCAAACCTGTGGCACGGTGACAGAGACTAGGACACCATTTTTTTTAGATGTGTGTTGGAAGAAGAAACCACCACACATGCCCTTTTCTTCTGTACTAAGGATCATGACTACTGGGCTCATTTCAACCCCCCCATTGATTTTAGGAGCTGGACTTATTAGGATTCTGTTCAGAACACTATCCAAAAGTGCTATCAGATGCAAGGTGGTACGGTTGGCCTCCCAAATATTGGTAGCCTAGTCAGTTCTATCATGTACGTCATTTTAGTCGGGCAGAAATGAGCTTATTTTTTAGCAGAAGAGGCCTAAACTGACGGAGGCTTTTAAGCGAGCAAAGCAATACCTCATAAGCCATAACAGGACCCCCTCAACCCTTCCTAAGCCTATAGAGCCCCGCCCAAAGTCAGGGAGGAATGGCACGTCATCAACGTGGATGCTTCCTGGACAAAGAACAATATTCCAGGGGGAACGAGTTTCACCATAAAATCTCATATGGACATGTTTTTATGTGCAGGTTTCGATTCAGCTAGAGCCGAGGATCCCGAAGAGGCTGAGGCTATCTCAGTGATCAGAGGGATGGAGGCAGCGCACAGCTTGGGTCTCACCAGGGTCCTTCTTTTGACTGACTGCCAATGTCTTGTGCGCGGTTATAGAGACAGATCTGACGACCTTTCTTGGGGATCCCTCACGCTAGCCCCAGACATGTGTACCCTAGCCAACCGGTTTCTGGATTTCATTTTCAATTTTGTGGACCGTCGTTGTAATTATATTGCTTACTTTTTAGCAGTTAGGGGTGCAGTTTCCCCCTTTTCTGTTGTATGGAGCCGTTGGAGGCGGCCAATTTTGTAAACTCTGTTATTCCCAGCTCATAAGCTGGTTTTTTATATATTACTCTTTGCTTAAAAAAAATATAACCTTATTATGAAGATGTGCTATAAACCATGGGATCATTTTCGACCAAATTGGTTGAAAAAGACTATTTTTTTGTCTGTCTATATTACCTCTTGTCAAATACATAATTCTCAATTCAAACAACTTCAACAGTTTCTAGTACTTAAATTATGTGAGGGTATTATTGGATCTCCATTACTCATCGTAAAATGCTATGTTAAAACTACATCATCTTAAAGGGTATTTATGTAGCTTCATATTATTTATCTATGAAAACCATGATTACCTCCCCTAATATCTCTCTCACGGTCTCACCACACCACAATCGAAGTCAAAATTTTATCTCTCCGACCCTAATGATCTATTGATCCCTTCTTTTTCAGCAGCTGGTTTGCGCTTAAGGTAATATTCAATTAACCTTCTCTTAATAAAATCTCTTATTTGGATCAATGGGTAACAATTTTAATTAAGTTAATTTCAAATTTTGTGCTTACTTATGTGATTTGTATTTATAAGTCTGAAACGACTTCCTTTTTTATTTTTTTGGTATATAGGTGTATCCCCCATCCTAAAGTCATAGTTCTTCACTACTTTCCTCATCCAGTTCATCTTTATTCTATTTTCCAATTTAAACAAAGATACATCTTGATAGACAAATAAAAATGTTCAAATTCCAAAATAAATATAAATCTCGTGGCTGATCCAGGAGGATTTGAGCTATTTTTTTACTTCTTAAAAAGTCTATTCGAATAGGCTTTTGGTCTGTTCGAATACACCCCTTTTGTATTCGAATAGACTTCTTTTTTCTATTCAAATAAATATGTGTCCGAGTATTCTGTTCGAATAGACTTTGGGTCTATTCGAATATACTTTTTTTCTATTCAAATACACTTTGTTTTCTATTCGAATAAACACATGTCTGAGTCTTCTATTCGAACAACTTTTTCCTATTCGAACAGAGGTTTGTTCTATTCGAATAGAGGCGCGACAACCTATTTCTTAGGCATTTAAGGGCATATTTGTCTTATTTTGTAACTATAACTTGTAACCCTTATAAAAGGGGCAATGCTAGATAAGATTAGATCAGGTTTGATTAGACCTGTTTTCGGATCGGATCAGATCGGAAATAGAGGTGTTCGGAATTTTTTCGATATTTTTCGGAACTAGAAAACCTGTTCCGATCCGATCCGATTTTTTTGGAACTGCCAAAATAAATCCGAATCCGAAATTTTTCGGAATTTTCGGAATTCGGAACAAAATTCGGAATTTTCGAAATAAATTTCGGATATTCCGAAAAATCCGAATAAATTTCGAATTTTTGGAGTAATTTTCGGAATAAATTATTTTGATATTTTGGATTCGGATATATTCGGAATATGTTATTCTGACTAAATCGGAATAATAGTATTCGGAAAAATCGGATCGGTTATTTTCGGAAAAATCAGAATTTCGGAATTACAGAAGCCTATTCGATTCCGATCCAAATTTTTTCGGAAAAAATCGGAAATCGGATTTTCAGAAATCGGAACTGTAAAATTGGGTTCCAAAATCGGAAAAATCGGATCGAATTTCGGAAAAAATTGGAAGTTCGGACAAAAGTTGCAGCCCTGGGTTTGATCAATGCAATTCTAAGAGAGAGACTTAGGGTTTGAGAGGAATTTAATTATAATTGATTTTGATTAAACAATTGAAGCTCTAAAGAGATTTTTCCCAACCAATTGGTTTCTTCTTCGTACAATTATTCGTTTTAGGGTTTCTATATTCATATTGTGGATTAAGTGGTATCAGTTTTCCAGTTACAATTCTCGGGGGTGATTATGGTTTATGGTCTCAACACGTGACCATCTCAAGCAAACGAAGGAGAAGCTAGTGAGTTTGTTAGAGATTTACCGAAAACCTAATTCGAAGAAGAATGTCAATTTGGAGATAAGCGATTCCGACGATTGACTCACGACTTTAGAAATAATAGTTTTTAACCTAACTGCTACTGTAGGGGAGTTGGTAGAACAATTGCGTCTCACGAACCTCGGGAAGGCTTCTGCTTTGGTAAAACGGCGAGGCCGCTCAAGGAAGAAAGGGGTTCTAGAGGTAGATGAAAATAAGGGTACTGCAGAGATAGATAACGATTCTAGTGATGCCTAATCTGTTAAGGATCGCTCGGGTATTGGTAATTCAATGAATCTTATGCGTAATCTTCGTATTGACTTAAAGATTGAAATTCCGGTATTCGATGGTTTAATCGATACCTAAAAGTTAGATAATTGCTTAGATAGGTTAGAGACCTATGTTTTTGTTTATGAGTATTCCAACGCTCAGAAGATTTGTTTCTCTACATAAAAATTTGCAAGTCATTCACTAACGTGGTGGAAATCCTACCGCAAATGTCACGAAGTAGGAAGTTTGAGTTGGAAAGAATTCAAGGTCTTAGTGAGGAAGAAATTTTATCCATTTGGGTATGAACATGAGCAATGATACAAATGACACAATTTGCGCCAAAAGTTTGGCAATCCGTATAACAATTTACTACTAAGTTTCATAACCAAGCGTTGGTTTCTGATATTGATGTGGATGAGTATGAGGTGTTCATAAAATATACGGGAGGTTTGTCGGGGTCTATTAGAAGAGAATTTAAGCTCTTTAATGTGGAAAATATCAAAGATGCTACAGTTAAAGCAATTGATATTGAAGGCAAGTGCTTGAAGAGTGACAAGAAAGACGACAAGAGCAAGTCGGGGTACAAGTCTAATTAGAAGTACGGTCAGAAAGGGGAGTCCAAAGGAGAAGGGTCTTCATCCAAGGGGAATTCCTGCAGTCATTGTAAGGTTAATGGGCACATTTTAGATAAATGTTGGGAACTTCACCCGGAGCTTAGGCCAAAAAAGGAAAGAAGCAAGAAAGAGAAATATGCACTAGCCACAACGATTGCGGATCTTTCATATTTAGATAAGCCAAATCTTAAGCTTACTCTAATATTCAAGCAACCTATGGCTATCGACGAGGCGAGTCGGGAAGGACTTTTTCATGTCAGCATTCAAGTGAGGCAGAGCATAATCGAGGCCATCATTGATCTAGGTCGTCATAAAATTTACTTTTCGAGGCGGTGATAAAAAATATGGGTTTGGCTACTGTAGCTCATCCTAAGCCGTATGGTTTGGGTTGGATTCAGAATGACGCGAAGTTGAAGATCACTAAGCAGTGTACGTTTAAATTTGTGATTACTGAGAAGTTTATTGACGAAGTGACATGTAAGGTGGTTCCGTTGGACGTGTATCAAGTCATCTTGGGTATCCCTTATCTTTGAGACCGAGATGCAATCCTTTACCGTAGAGCTCGCAAGTATCATCTTGTGAAGGAGGGGATTGAGTTTTATATTAATGTGTGCACGAAACATATTAATATTAATAATTTAGTAACGACGACTCAGGCGAAAAGGTTGGTTAATACGAGCAGCAAATTTGTATTGCTGTTGGTGCGACTGGTTCAAGAAGATCTGTCGGCTAAGTTATTGTCTACTTTGGCAATGTTTCCTAAGCAATAAACTAATATGGGGAAGTTGCAAGAGGAGTATGAAGACTTGTTTCTGGGCATAGAAGGGATGTCGCGTAAGAGGGATGTGAAGCATGATATCACCTTGGTGAATTGTGAGCCACTACCCAATATTGGGTTATATCGAACTTCTATCACAGAGTCTGATGAGATTAATAAACAGGTTCAAGAACTCCTTGAGTAAGGAGTTATTAATCCAAGTTGCTCACCTTGTGGTTTACCGGTGTTATTGGTGCTGAAGAAGGATGGGTCTTGGAGGATGTGTGTGGATTATCGGGCGTTGAACAAGATTATTATGAAGAATCGTTATCCGCTTCTACAGATTGACGAACTATTAGATGAGTTACAGACGGCTCGGTTTTTACCAAGTTGGATCTTAAGTCGGTTTACTATCAAGTTAGAATCCGGGAAGAAGATCCTTGGAAGACAACGTTCAAGACCAAACAAAGACTATTTGAGTGGTTGGTGATGCCCTTTGGGTTATGCAATGCTCTGGCGACGTTTATGCGTTTAATGAACGAGGTACTTTGTGCTTTTATTGATAATTTTGTGATTGTGTGACATCATAATACATAGTCAAACATGGGAAGAACACCTTGGGCATTTACGTAAAGTGTTTGGCATTTTGCGGTCACAACAACTTTTTCTAAATGGAAAGAAGTCTGAGTTTGGGAAGAAGGAGCTAGTCTACTTGGGATTTATTATTGGTGGCGGTGAGCTTAAGGTCAATCCAGAGAAGGTCTCGGTCATTACTAATTGGCCTAGACCCCGTACAGTGATAGAAATGATAAGTTTTATGAGTTCTTGTTAGTACTTATGGAAGTTTATTCAGCATTTTTCACAAATAGCTGCACCGTTACATTCTTTAACAAAGACCGGGGTACAGTTTGTGTGGGAAGATCACCATGAGAAGACTTTTTGTTACAGATGCGCAAGATTATAGATGTACCAGTGTTAGCATTGCCCAATTTTTAGTGGCCTTTTGAGATCAAGACAGATGCATTAGACTATGCATTGGGGGTAATTCTTTTGCAGGATGGGAAGCCGGTTGCTTACCATTCTAAAATGTTTATAGGAGCAGTACGCAACTATCCTACCAACGATAAGGAATTCTACACATTATATCAATCAGTAAAACATTGGCGGAGTTACTTATTGGGGAAAGAGGTTGTGGTATATTCCGATCGCAAACCATTACAGTTCTTATTTACACAGTCCAAGCTACAACAAGCTCGCCATATGAAGTGGATGTCGTACCTTCAGCAGTTTACCTTATTGATCAAGTATAAGAAATGAGTGGACAACAAAATGGCTAATATATTATCTCAACCCCCATTATCGACTATTTTTGCTTTATTGGTAGCTATGCAGATACAACCTATTGTTCTTTCTAAGTACATTACAGGGTACAAAGAGCTCAGTGTGATTCATGAGAAGTTACTGCAAGGCAAGACATGTGAGTATATTTTAAAAGATGGTTTGATTTACAGGGGCACAGGGGCAGTCTACTATGCATTCCAGAGTGTGGAGACCGTTTGCATTGGATTCGAGAGGCACATTATTCTCGAGTGGCAGGTCATTTCGGGGTAGAAAAAACTCTTTTGAATTTGCGGTATTATGTCTATTGGCCGAAGATACAGGTGGATGTTGCTCGTGTGGTTCGTGGTTGCGTGTTATACAACACATCAAAACCTTTCAATCGGAAGATAGGACTGTACTTGCCATTGCCAGTTCCTAGTCGACCTTGGGAGAGCATTTCGATAGATTTTATGGGTGGTTTGCCCATGAACAAGTGTAAGAATGACTATTTTTTGTGTGGTGGTTGATCGATTCAGTAAGATGATTATTCTTATTCTATGCCAGAAGACGGTCATTGGGGAAGGAGCAGCGCGATTATTTTTCAAAGATGCCTGGAGGTATTTTGGGTTCCATTCTTCTTTTATTTTTAATAGGGATAGGCGTTTTTGAGGCATTTTTGGAGATCGATATGGGGGATGATGGACACTAAGTTGAAGAGAAGTACCGTTTTCTCCCCAGACTGACGGGCAAACAGAGGTAGTTAATCGAACTTTGGTACATTTATTACGGGGATTCCATTCTAAGCATCCTAAGACTTGGGATTAGAGTTTACCGTATCTTCAGTTTGCATTTATCCGGGCGATTCATGGTTCTACTTTGAAGTCTCCGTTTGAAGTTTGTTTGGGTTACTTACCTCAGAACCCTTTCAATTTGGCTTTTAGTCTTGGAGAGAAGATGATGTCAGGGAAGGAGGAAGATGAACAAGTTAAACCTCAGCATTTCATTGAGAGGATAAGTAAGATTCAAGAGGCGATTGAAGCATAATTGAAGAAGACTCAAGCGAATTATAAGGCTCGACACAACAAGCATTAGGTTGAGTGTACTTTTCAAGAGGGCAACCTGGTTTGGTTGTATTTTGGTAATGAATGGCTTAAGGGGGATGGTTAAAAGCTCAAACCTATCCGTTATGGCCCGTTTATGATACTCAAGCAGATTGGTGACAATGCATTCTAATTGGATTTGCCACCTTTCATGAAGATGTATTCGGTGATTAATGTCGAGCATTTGAAGCTGTTTGAGCCATCTCTTTTAGATGAAGACTCTACAATCGACAATCGCCTACCGTCAGTTGATAACTTATGGATGGAAAGCGAAGATCCATTACAGGAGGAATATATTCTAGAGAGGAAAGTTCATGCTACTAGACGGGGTGGTATTGAGTCGTTCTGAGTTGGGAAGAAGGGTTAACTACCTAGCATGTCAAAGTGGTACAGGGAAATGGGCACAACCGCATTCCCACATCTCCAGTTCTATCTTGAGTAGGATCTCAAGGCTCTTAAAGGGGGGAGCCATGATCCAGAAGGATCTTAGCCATTTTTTGACTTTTTAAAAAGTCTATTTGAACAGGCTTTTGGTATGTTCGAATACACCACTTTTGTATTCAAATACACTTCTTTTCCTATTCGAATAAATAGGTGTCTGAGTGTTTTGTTCGAACAGACTTTGGGTCTGTTCAAATACACTTCTTTCCTATTCGAATATTCTTTGTTTTCTATTCGAATAAACACTTGCCTGAGTCTTCTGTTCGAATATACTTTTTCCTATTCAAACTAAGGCTTGTTTTATTCGAATAGAGGCGCGATTCAGCCTATTTCTTTAAGCGTTTAAGGGAATATTTGTCATATTTTGTAACTAGGACTTCTTACCCTTATAAAAGGGGCAAGGCTAGGGAAGATTAGATCAAGTTAGATCAATACAATTTTAAGAAAGAGACTTAGGGTTTGAGAGGAATTCAATTGTAATTGATTTCGATTAAGCAATTGAAGCTCTAAAGGGATTTTTCCCAACCAATTGGTTTGTTCTTCGTACAATTATTTATTTTAAGGTTTCTCTATTCGTATTATGGATTAGTGGCACTGCCACCAACTACCCTGAATCTATTTATTTTAACTACACTTAAGAAATATATACTTCTTTATGAAGGACATACGGTCATTTTCACTGAGAGATCGATGAACCATACAAACGTGTTTTTTCCTTATGAATATAATCAAGTTTTGGGTGCCACCATTGATCATTGATACAAACCTTAGCTCACTTACACTTGGACATATATATATATGTCAATGAAGGATGATAGTAGTCAATTTGATTGACTGATACTGTTTGGTGAGAAAAACTTGGTAATAGTTTTTTGGACTGAAGTTTATTCTTGTAGATACGGTTTGCATACTGGTTTGAAGAACTCTTATACAATTTATCTTTATACTTCTTTCTTTTTCTGTGTTTATGATAAAAATGAAACTGGTGATAACATTCTCCATTTTTCTTTCCCTTTAAATTTTGTTTTTTAAATAGATGTTCAGATAATTCCTTGAATTCATCTATATGAGATTGATAAATGGTTTTCCTATTAGAGGAATTGTGATTTTAAAAGATTCTTCTATAAATAAAAGATCCTGAGTGTCAGATCTTTCAGAAGAATCTTTATGGGATGGGTCGATAGCATGAAGGCTAGGCTCAATGGATTGGGTACAGTTTTCTTCAGATTTACTATCAGAATAGTCATAAGTGACTTCTGATGTAGAGGTTTTATTAAGATTGTTAACATTAATACTGTCTTCCTGTGGGTCAACGGTCTCAAAGTGTTTAATGTTAACTTCCTGCAGGTTATCAGACTTAGAGTCCTGGGAATCTAAGGGTTGAAGATTACTGATCAAAGAGATAGGTTTAATATTAGTACTAGACATGCTAGATGTTGTACTAACAGTAATCTGTTGGGTAACTGGATTCTTATCAGTTACTAGATTGGTAGTGGGAGCCAATACTTATGCTATTTTTTGATTGGTTTGAGGACAACGATACCATGTTGCGAACCAGTCATAAAAGAGGGTGATCTTTTGACTTCGTTCCATTTAATGGTAGTAAATGTCTTCAATAAATTGTAATTTTTCTTCGGTAAAATTATGATGATACCATCTTCTGAAGATATCATTTCTGGTAGTTCTAAATTCATTCCAGATAAACTGGCAAATTAAAGAGTTAGGGCTTAAATCCATATGTGAGGTATGGATCACATAGATACATAAATCCCATATAGGAACATTAGTATGATTACTGCAAATTTTTGTTGCCTGATAAAAATGTGTCAACAGTTTAATCTTAGTAAAAGATGTTAGTATGGTTACTGTTGGTCTTTTCTCTGTGTGAAAGATATCGAAATAGTATAGTCTTAGCGAAAGACTAAGGTACATGTCAGTCAACGATTTACCGGCTAAACGTCCACTTCCGGGACAACAACGCCGTACTCGACTTGGGTGACGTACCATACCTAATTTTTTTACCAGGCTAGACTGAGAAAACATCTCAACCAGAGATTTAAGATAAACAGGAAATATACTTATGTTTATTACTAGACTAGACTGAGTAAACATATTTAACCAACAACAAGGATACACAGTAAGTCATACCTAGGTTCTCATACGAGACTTAACATACCTACGCGAACCATGCGATTAGCCACGCATGGCTCTAATACCAATGAAAGGGGGGAATGATCTAATCAAAATGGCTAATAAACTAAAAACAAACAAACTGAGGTTTTAAACTATAAATAGTTAATTTTAAACAGTAAAAACAGTTACTATTCAGATCATATAAAACTTAAACAAGAAAAACACTTACTATTCAGATCATGGAAGAACTTTGCTATTTTTTCTACAAGTATGTAGCCAGAGGCTACCCAACTGCTTTAAGATGAAGTAAAATATTTCGTCTTTCCTCAATGAGGAATGCTTAGGTAGGGCTTAGTACTCAACAGTTGTTGGCTAAATCGTTACTCGGAGAAACGAGCGCAAGGATACTTGGAACAAACTAATTCAGATGATCAAGCTTAAAAATACATATATACTTGAACATAAACTTAAACTAAGGTTATGAGAATTCCCTTTCAGGCCCTCTCACCTATGAAGACGCTCTCAAGGGTGTGTGTCTACTTTGTGAATACTTATAAACAACTGTATAAACAAACTTTAGAGCTTTATTTAGATAATAGTAGAAGACTTACAGAGGGTGGAAGATGTACAGTGGTAGCTTACAAATAGGAGTACAAACTTAGAACTGAGAACTGAAGAACTCAGAAAACAAGAGTGGAGAATGAAAGTATAAAATAAAAGAGTAAATGAAAGCGTACATAAAACTGAGTCTTCTAGCTCCTTATATAGACGAGGTGAGTGGCCATCGGGTCCCACATAGTGGTCTTATGGTCCCACAAAGTGGTCTTCTGGTCCCACATAGTGGTCTTCTAGTCCCACAAAATGGTCGGTCCCACAAAGTGGTTGGTGGATCCCACATAGTGGTTGCCTTTAACTTTTGGAAAAAGTGATGATGGAGGTATTCTTAGTACGTTCTGAGTGTTTTCTGAGAGTGATTCTTCGGTGAAGTGTTCTGCGGGTCCCACAAGATCAGGACACTGATAGTTTCTGCTGAGTGTTGAAGTACTGTTGTGAGCTGGCTGATAATTACTGTTTATCTTAGCATACTGATTGCTGAATTGCTGTATTGGTATAATGATTGCTGAATTGTTGTTGAGTACTGAATTACGGTTGTAAGAGTAGAAGCTGTGATCAATTATTCTAGTAGTCTGAAAATTACTGCTGAAGAAGTGTCAATGCTTGTGACTTTGGCATTTCCTTTTACTGTAGTTTTGAGCTGTTGTTTTTTTACTTCTATCATGGCGTCAAAGTAATCTTCCATAGTGGATTCAGAAGATTTTACAGAGGTCATGTCTTCGTCTGCATAGGGGTTTTGGCTTTCTCCTGGTTGGCAAAATTGTTGACTGAAGTTACCTTCGGGTAATTCGGATGCCTGTGATATTGTAGCGGCCTGTGATGCCTGTAATCTTGTGGCTGCTACAAACTGATCCCTCAAGGTCTGTAGGACCTTGACTTGTTGTTCCTCTTCAGTTAAATTAGGATATTAATCTTTAATTAAATCCAGTAAAAGCTGGAATACATTAGTCGAAGAGGCAAATGTACCAACTGTATTCTGATATTCTATTTTAGAAGCTAAAACATATTCTTCAATTGTCTTGTTGACTAATGTAACAACTCGTTCTGTTTCAAATCCATCCCACTATCTATAAAAGAAGGTGCGTTAGAGAATGGGTAGTTTCAGATCATCGAAACATGTTTCGATGTCCCATTTCCAGATCCATGTGATTTGGAATTCAGTAAAATACCATAAGGTATTTTTGCCGATAGGTGGATTAGTTACAGTTTTACCCTTGAGCTTGGGATGAAATTCATACCAAAGGGTAAAGGGATTCTGAAGTGCTTTTGGTAAAACATCAAAGTCTGGTCCTATTTTTTCCCACCAATTGAGGAACCAAGTGGGGAAACCATATATTTTAATAATATCTGGATTAAGGTAGAAAAACCAAGTATGTTTTCTGACAGGGTTCTGATAGTAAAAAGTATAATGCCAGGCTTGAATATAATCCCAATAATTATATTGCTGGTCATTCAGTTTAAGAGTCTTTGATTTGGTAGGATCAAGACCCCATTCAGATAGGTGTAAAACCCTAGTAACATAACACTTATAATTTGTTATAGAATTTTTCAGATCTTTCTTATTTAAATGATGGTGTTCAAGTTGAACAGAGGCAGTTTCGATCAACATGGCCTCATAAACATACCAATAACGGCCATCTTGGACTATATAATTCTGATTAGCAAAATAACGTTCTTTGAGACCCCAAACATCGTGATGAAGTTTAAGGTCTTCTAAATAAAGGGTTAACATGTTTTCTTTAACCAATGCTTTATGATGATAAATAATGTCATGTTTAAGAGCATCTCTAACAGTTTTCTTGGACTCCGGATTACTGCTAGTAGGAAGCTTCTGGTTTGGATTCTTATTCGGATTCTTAATTCTACTATTTTGACCCCAACCTCGTTTATGAGGTTTTATGTTCGGATTGTTCTGATTTCTCTTGTAGAAATTCCCTGGTAAGAAAATCAGGAAGAGAATTTTGATTGCCTTTAATTTACTCAATAGAGAAATCAAAAACAGATAGTTCAGATTGCCATCTGGCAAATATTTGTTTAGATACAAGATTTTTGACATCTTTCTTAATGATGTCCTTGGCAGAGCTGTAATCAATTCTGAGTAAAAATGTTTGATTTAATAAATCATCCTGAAATTTAGAAATACTTTTGACAATAGCAAGCATTTCTTTTTTAATAGTGGAATAGTTCTTTTGAGCTATCTTCCACTTTCCAGATATAAAACGAAGTAATTCTTCCTTTTGTGAAGAAGGATTCTTTTATTTTAATATTCCTCCAAAACCTAAGTCAGAGGCATCGGTTTCTGGAACCTTAGGCCAGTGAGGATTAGCAAGACCTAAGTAAGGGAGTTGTTTAACGCGTAGTTTGATACGTTGAACAGCTTGGGTATGTTCAGTGGTTCAGGGGGTAGGAGTCTTAGTGAGTCTATTGTATAAGATCGCACGATCCTGGGCAAGATTCAGATAATAGTCTGCAATATAATTGAGACTGCCAAGAAATCATTGTAATTGGGTTTTTTCCTTAATTTCATCTGGAAATTTGGAAGTAAACTCAATACTTCTGTCAATAGGGATAATTTGTCCTTTTAAAATATTATGTCCTAAGAATCTTACTATTAATTGGAACAAATTGATTTTAGGGGCAGAAAAGACTAAATCATTGCGTTGGATAACATCCTTAAGGATTTTAAGGTGTTTAAAGTGTTGATCAATAATATTAGAAAATAAAATAATATCATCAATATATACAATACATAAATCAGAATAAAGGATAAAAATATCATTCATAATATTATGAAATTCGGATGGGGCATTTTTTAATCTAAAAGGCATGACATTCCATTCAAAATGGCCAAATGGTACTGTAAAGACAGTTTTATATTTATCTTTCTCACTAATCCTGATTTGCCAGTATCCTGATTTTAAGTCAAATTTGGAGAAGATAATTGCATTATAAAGACGATTTAAAAGGTCTTTTTTATTCGGGATTGGGTAACGGATCCATTTGAGAGAGTCGTTGAGAGGCTTATAGTTAACTGCAAGTCTGGGAACACCTCTTTCTTTCTCAGCATTCTTGTTAACATAGAAGGCTGTACAGCTCCAATGAGAGTAACTCTTACAGATAAGGTTTTTATCAAGAAGATCCTGAATTTCTTTTTTACATAGTGTAAGATATTCATAATTCATTTGACTAGGCCTAACTTTAGTAAGAATTTGAGATTTTTCATCAAAATCCTGCTTATACGTTAGGGAAACAACATGTTGCTTTTGATCCCAGAAAGTATTAGGAATGTTGCTACAGACTTCACTAATGAATTGCTGTTCAATAGTCTTAATTCTGGTTTTGACCTCAGAGGACTGAAGCCTATGAGAAATGTACACGACATGACATTCTTCTTGCTGAAAATTCAGATGGTTTGTTTTAGAATCAATAATAGTTTTAATTTCATTAATTATCCTAACTTCAGGACTTCTAATGAATTCAAAACTAATTTCTTGGCCTTGATATTTACACCATATACCTTTCTGATCAACCTTATGCAAAAGCATAAGAAGACTAAGGAATGGAGTTCCAAGAATGATGTTGCGAACCAAAAGGAAGGTAGAAGGAATACAAGCACCTTTGTTACAGATCAAAGCTTCAGGAAACTTATAATGGATTTGTAGTGTATTACCACTAGCAGAGATAATAGATTGGATAGTTTTTTCAAAGTATTTGGTAGGAACCGATCCTTCTGGAATACAGTTAAGGTCAGCGCCACTATCCACAAGGGCAATAGCATTTTGGATTGTAAATTCATTGTTGATGACAATGGTAACTTGGATATACCATTTTTGGGCAATAACCTTCTGAATAGGGTTTAGACATAGGTTATCTTCTTCTTGAGGATGACCAGTCTTTTTTGATAGGATTATTTCTCTGTTGTTCTAAAAATACTGGGAATGGTTAATGTTAGAACCTGGTATTTGTTCAGAGATTTTTAAATGCTTAATTTCGGATTTTAAGGTATTAATTTATGGTCGAAGATTTTGAAGAGTGATAGGTTTTTCAGATTCCATTTGTTGGAGGGTTTTTGGAGATTTATCAGATATGTCCAAAAATGACTATTCTGTACCAGATATTCGGTTATCCGGGAGCATTTGTTGGAGACAGATACTTAGGATTTTAGTTTTATTTTCAGGATTAGGAATCGTATCCATAATGGATATAATTTCATTCTGGGTAGTAGTAAGAGTATTCAGTTATAAGTCATTTATGTTATTAATGACTTTCCAATTTTTGTTAAAAATGGATTCTGAATATTCATCACTAGGTGGTTCTGTAATAGAATGATGATAGTGGTCAATTTGATTGACTGATACTGTTTGGTCAGAAAAACTGGGTAATAGTTTTCTGGACTGAAGTTTATTCTTGTAGATATGGCTTGCATACTGGTTTGAAGAACTGTTATACAGTTTATTTTTATACTTCTTTATTTTTCTATGTTTGTGATAAAAATGAAACTGGTGATAACATTCTCCATTTTTAAATTCTGTTTTTTAAATGAATGTTCAGATAATTCCTCGAATTCATCTATAGGCCGTTGATAAATGGTTTTCCTATTAGAGGAATTGTGATTCTGAAAAAATTCTTCTGTAAATAAAAGATCATGAGTGTCAGATCTTTTAGAAGAATCTCTATGGGATGGGTCGATAGCATGAAGGCTAGGCTCAATGGATTGGGTGCAGTTTTCTTCAGATTTACTATCAGAATAGTCATAAGTGACTTCTGATGTAGATGTTTTATTAAGATTGTTAACATTAATACTGTCTTCCTGAGGGTCAACAGTCTCAGAGTGTTTAATGTTAACTTCCTGCAGGTTATCAGACTTAGAGTCCTGGGAATCTAAGGGTTGAAGATTACTGATCAAAGAGATAGGTTTAATATTAGTACTAGATATGCTAGATGTTCTACTAACAGTAATCTGTTGGGTAACTAGATTCTTATCAGTTACTAGATTGGTAGGGGGAGCCAATACTTATGTTATTTTTTGATTGATTTGAGGACAACGATACCATATTGCGAACCAGTCATAAAAGAGTGATACCATATATATATATATATATATAATCAAAAGAACGATTTTCGAGAAACCATTGTATTAATTATCGCTTTCATGTGTATAACTTTGACCTCTTTAAAGAAATCCATTTACACTTTGCATCCACATTAATAGTAATCAATGACAGAAATGCATATCATGGGTTGTTTTTGGACCATGGAACTCTATGATTTAACGGGGGGAGGGGGGGACCAGATAATACTTTTATCTGGTTGTTTCATTGATGTTTTTCAACGATGTCAAACCTTTCATTTTATTTGTTATTTTATCATGCTTGTATAACACAAGGGTGTAAATGAGGTTGTTTCATTGCGGTCCTGGTTTAGCAGCACCATGATGATCGGAGGCTATGGCTATGATATCCCACCTGGTAAAGTTTGACACACAACTAGAATAAGTTTGTTGCACTTGAATCTTACACAGTAAAAGCAAATGTAATTTGCAAGTGAGGGTTAAAAAGTTATGATAGTCTAGCTTGATCAATATTAAAATGGGGTAAAGCCCAAACAAAAGAAAAGGAGATGTTGTTAAAATTTTATACTTACTGATTAATTTGTTGTGGTAGATTGTGAGTAGAAAATTCAAGCATGCAACATCTGTGTTGCTTCGTTCGACTAAAGCTCTAGTGGAATTTGCACATCCTTTGAGAATCCACGAGTTTACAAGCCATAGCGAATGTGAAAACGCTTTGAGGATTGCAAACTTATGAGGGATGGAAGCTCAGGTGTTTTGGTGTGTGAGAAATATGATAATGACATGGACCGCGAAAATGAGTCCAAAAAGAACAATTCTCGTTACGTTCTGTTATGTTATGCAGAGAGAAGGAAAAGAAATGTTTGATGAGGTGAGTCATGTTGAATCCAAGACTATCTTAGAAAGGAGAGAACTAAACATAAAAGTTAAGAAAGGGTTGTGTTATCGGTGCTTTAAAGGAAATCGATTAACTGAAAAGATGGTTTGCATTGTCTGGAATGCAAAGTATTGCAGTAATTGTGTGTTAAGAACATGCAAAGTATTGCATTTATTCGATTGAAAATTCAAAGAAAAGGGGTATGGGTAAGTGCTCTCTAATGCTTAAAATTTTGCTGAGCCAGTTGGAATTCTAAAAATTAATTAAGGTAGATAAATTGTGTGATGCAAATCAACTACAAAGCAAAAAATGTTTACGTGGATGAAGGTCAGCTTTGTCAAGATGAGTCGGTACTATTACAATGCTACCTAAACCCACCAGCTAAGCTAAAACCAGGTATATCTGTACGATACAGTATCAGGTGGGAGGGGAAAGGTAAAAATACAAACTCGTGTGATCTTTTTTTTCCCACTTCATTTCATAGTTGCGAATTTTGACATTATGGATGTATTTGACAAGAAGGAAATAAACCTTGCAGCTTTATTAGCCCTCATATGAATGTTGAGGGTGCGACCATGCCACATGCTAACAATAGAAACACACGTGTTTTTATCAATAATCGGGAGATTACCAAAGTGGAGCTAAGGATGCTTCAAGTTTTGTATTCTTGACCTTATCGATTTCTGTATGGGATTAATTTTGTAAATGGTAAAAAACAGAATTGAAACTAAATTCTTATAATCTGTTCAGTTGGCAGGAGTTCAATGTGCCGAAAACCTTCACTTTTAAGTGGATGAGGATGGATCGTACCAAGAAGAGGAGACAATTAATGTATAAGGAATCTATGGAGCAGAGTATGTTCTTAATTCAGGAAAATCCTTAATATCTCAAAGCAGTTTTTTCAATTATGAACTATGAGAGCATATGTATATATTGGGGATCGCGCATAAAAAGTTTCTGTAAAAAAGTATGGAATGGTAGATATTATCTTATATGTCAAGATCATACTTATATTGGCTTAAGTACCGTTTTACTTTGTATAGCAACATGATACTTTCAGATATTGTTCTATACAAATTAAAAAAAGGCATCAGTTTACATGTTGGGCATAATTTCCATGTTGATATTGTGTCTGCTAATCTTGAGTTCAATATTTATGTAGTTTTGTGCATGGCCTTTTTAGGCAAGAACAACGGCGGTTTGCACTGTTTAGTAGTTTCTACTTCCTCCTAAAGCCGTAAATCTTTGTACTGAAGAAACATATAATCGTATTATATGCCAACACAAGTTATTGAAGAATAAATCAGTTGATTGTCTTATTCTTAATATGTTTATTCATTTTGAAATATTGGGAGGGATTATCCGGTTACTCAAGTCAGTGCCCTCAAATTTGAGTTGTCCCAAGTGCCATTCTACGAACGTGAAGTTTGCTTACTACAACAATCTTGACCGATCACAACCCCACTATCATTGTAAGTCTTGTAAACGGTACTAGCTAAGGGTGTAATAGCCTAATTCTGGGAATTGGACTTAGCCTTTACACGATGTGTTTAGAATGTTCAAGACAGTGAATAATAACTAACAAGACAATTTAGCGTGGAAAACTTTTGAATAGGTTAAAAACCACGACCTCTATTGAGGATTTTGAGAAAGAGAAGATAATATTATTGAGATTGCTAGCTTATTACAATGACCGTTCTGAGTATGTGGAATATTACAGTGAGAATTCCTCTCCCCTTCATCTCGAATTCTCTAGTCCTATTTATAGGTCTTATAATATGATCGTTTAATGACCATTAAGATTCTTAATGATGGACATTACAAAATATATGTTTGATTATTCTTTGACCATATTGTGTATCGTTCTGATTCTTGTTGCTGCATAACGGCTTTATGGATGACTGTACATCTGCTTAACTCGAACTGTTGATATAGAGGTCGAAAGTGATGATTCGAACTTAGGGATATTGAATATGTCTTTAGTGGTGCTTTATGTATGTTGATGAGTTCGAGGATGAAGTATGAGTCCGAGATGCGAAATAAGCTTATTACAAGACGACTCTCAACCAAGAGTACGAGGAACATCATGGGCGAGTGGTGTTGGTTGAGAAACTCGTGTTGTTACCTGTTTCTTGATGTTGTTGTCTTGATTCTGATTGTGCCATGTGCTCAGTTGATGAGGTCGAAAGTTCGTATGTTGGTCGAAGATGAAGCATGAGTTCGAGATGCAGAATAAATCACTACAACCGCCCCCTCTCAGCCAACAGTACGATAAACCTTGTGGGCGAGTGGTGTTGGTTGAGAAGTGTTATTAATGCTGTAGTTAATATCTGGGAATCATTTCTAACATATATTCATTAATATATGTTGGTGTCTTTTGGGTTTCATAGAACCAATGGTTCTAGTCAATGTCGTTTGTATGGGAAATCCTTCGAATGTTGGGAATCTGAAAAGCCGGTTTAAATATTGATCACAGTATAAAGAGCACTCTGAGTTGTGTATGAAGAACCAAGTCTTCATCTCTAAACTATTTCTTCTCTGTGTTTGTTTCTGTACATGAAATCTTTTGTTGTTGAAAGGATGGTGACAACAAGGAATCAGGCTTGAAAGTCTGGGATTCGGAGGAAGATGGAAGAACTGCATATCAGATATTTTGGATACCAACCTTTGCATCTGCCAACGCCAATTCCTGTGTCTCCCACTAATCCACAATACGAATTGAGAAACCCTAAATAGACGAAATAGTACGAAGAACACGCAATGGGTGGGAGAATTCTCTTTTAGAGCTTCAATTACTTAATCAAAATCAATTAGAATCAAATTCCTCTCAAACCCTAAGTCTCTCCTAGAATTTCCACTAATCTCCCCTCCCTCATCTTGCCTAGCCTTACCCCCTTTTTATAAGGGTTACAAGTTCCTAGTTCCAATAGGACTTGCTTAGCCTTGCCCCTTTTATAAGGGTTACAAGTTCCAAGTTACAATAGGACTTGCCTAGCCTTGCCCCTTTTATAAGGGTTACAAGTTTCTAGTTACAATTGGACTCCTATTGCTAAATTAGAGTAATAATCTAAATAGAAGTAGGACACTAAATTAATGATACTTCATAGATCCTCCTGGATCATGGCTTCTCCCTTTAGGAGCCTTGAGTTCCTGCTCAAGCTAGAACTAGAGATGTGGGAACTAGGAATCTCCCGTATTACGAGTGTACCACTTCGATTTGTTGAGAAGCTTGCCCTTTCAACCGCTCTTGGTCAAAGTTATCCCCCTCTTTAGAATATTGTACTCTTTCAAAGGACTTTCTCCCTTAATCCATATATTTTTAACCGATGGTAGTCGAGTGTCTTCTGTGGAGTCTTCATCTAGTAGAGATAAGAATATATAATCGCTTCCAGATCTAATAATAGTTAATACTCCCTTAAAATCTATCGTACTCTTCTAATGGTCATTAAGTACTGTTAATTAAAGATCCAGTCCCAACTCCTGATTGGAAGACTTCAGCTGGTACTCGCAATTCTTCCTCCGTAGTAGGTTCTTTTTAATCACCCCAATCTTTAGACTTGTATCATACTCGTGAGGTACAATCGGTTGAATATGCATAACCTCCAATAATGCGGAACTTACTAGTATTGGCCATCTACCAAAACGATTATCTTCTTTTTCGACATCCACAAATCCATAAAAAAAATGGTGATATAAATCTTAAAATCAATTTTAAGATCTTTTCTAGGATTCGTAAACTTACCAACATCCATGATTTCTTCGAATTCGACATTTTTGGAATCTCTAGATTCATCATCATCTCCCTCCTTTTCTTTGCTCCTTTTCTTCTCTTCACGATCATGTCGTCTCTTTGAAGTAGAAGCTTTTGAGATCTTGGCGATAGACATGATGTTCTTCTTCTTCTTCTAATTAGATCTCTTCAAGTACTTGCCTTCAATAGCAATTTCCTTCATGGTAGCATCCTCTATAGTGGCCACAGTAAAGAACTTCAACACTCTTCTAATGGACTCCGACAAACCCCCCGTGTACTTCATGAACACCTCATACTCGTCCATATCAATATCCAAAACCAAAGCTTGGTTATGAAACGCTGTAGCGTACTCCTGTACAGATTGCTCAAATTTTTGGCGCAAATTGTGCCATTTATACCATCTCTCTTGCTCATACCCAATTGGACAAAATTATTTTCGTAGTAATACCTTGAATTCTTTTCAACTCAAACTTCCTACATCGTGGCGTTTACAATAAGATTTCTACCACGTGAGTGTATGACTTGTAATTTTTAACGTAAAAAAGTATATTTTATGAGCATTGGAGTATTCATAAATGGAAAAATAGGTCTCTAACCTATCTAACCGATTATCTAACTTCTCGGCATCGATTAAAACGTCGAATACCAGAATTTTAATTTTAAAATTGATACAAAGATTATGTAAAGGATTTGATGACTTACCAATACCCGATCATTCCTTGACGAATTCGGCATCATTAAAATTGTTATATATCTTCGCAGTACCCTCGTTTCCATCCACCTCCAGAACCCATTTCTTCCTCGAGTAGCCTCCCTGTTTCACCGAGGCAGAAGCCTTCGCGAGATTCGTGAGACATAATTGTTCTACCAACTCCCCTACAGTAGTAGTTAGGTCAGAAACTGTCATATCAAAAGTTGTGAGTCGATGTCAGAATTACTCATTTCCAAATTGACCTTCATCTTTGAGTTAGGCTTATGATAAATTGTCAACGGACTCACTAGCTTCTCATTCTTTAAGTTAGGTTTCTGGAAAACTGATACCACTTAATCCACAATACAAATTGTGAAACCCTAAATAGAAGAAATAGTACAAAAAATACACAATAGGTGGGAGAATTCCCTTTTAGAGCTTCAATTGCTTAATCAAAATCAATTACAATCGAATTCCCCTCAAACCCTAAATTTTCCATTGATCTCCCCTCCCTCGTCAATCCTAGCCTTGCCCACTTTTTATAAGGGTTAGAAGTTATTAGTTCCAATATGATTTGCCTTGCCTTATCCCTTTTATAAGGGTTACAAGTTCCTAGTTACAATAGGACTTGCCTAGCCTTACCCCTTTTATAAGGGTTACAATAGGACTCCTACTGCTAAATTAGAGTAATACTCTAAATGGAAGTAGGACACTAAATTAGTGACACTTCATAGATCCTTTTGGATCACCACCTATCATCATATGTCATCTAAAGAAATGATGGAGGCGGGGCATGACCATTATCAGATGGTACGCTTCTACTATCTGTTGACATCTGAGGCAGAGCGCCAAAATAGGCTTCAATTACTGGCGGAGGAGGCTGTGACAACTGAAGATGAAGCGGCAGGTGTTCTTTTAAGGGTGTCTCATCGGTACCCTGCTAATGAATGGGTCTTGTTGAAGAAATAAGACCTTTCGTCTATATCTAGCATGCGGGGAGGTAGGGTTATGGTGGAAGAGGTGGTAATGTTAGAGGTTTTTCTTTTAGGGACCATAGATATTGGCCCTGAAGAAGATCTTTCATCTGTGATAATTCTACTATTTCTTATTCTTTACAACATGGGATTAGAGTTTAGAAGTTACTTTAATTTTTCATCTTCTTCCTCGTTGACTGCTGATAGGCATTACAAACTTTTATTTGATGTAACTTAGAAAGTAATCTATATATTGTCTGGAGTGATAGTGTATCTGTAAAGTAATATGTAAGAAAATTTACTAACTAATGAAATGTTGTCGTTCTGGTATCTTGATTCTTTGTATTGAACTTGTTTGTGCAGTTTTCTATTATAAAATAGGAGTCAGCAAATAGGTACTAGTTTATCATGAGGTATGATGAGGAAAATCGAGCTGTAAGGATTTCAGGGTGTATGGTAATAAATGGTAGCAATAGGTGAGGTTTGAGTTCAAAAATGTGATGATAGGAAGTAGATCATTTCTGTAAGATGACTGGGTTGTTAAAAATGTATATAATTTTTCTGCGATTTGTGTCTTTGAACTAGATGAAAAAAATGTCTCAAACTATGGAAAAAATTGATAAGGGTTGTAGGTGCTACCGCTGGACTTGCTTGACTTTGTATGTTGCCATCTGCATATTTGCTCATATAAAATCTTAGGAGATAATTTCATAATATAGAAACAATGACCTGTCATAATATTTTGGATTTTCTTATTGATACTCTGCTGTCCCAAAAATTTTCTTAGAAAAATATACCCTTCAGCAAAATCTGTGGGGCGACCTGGATTTGTAAAGATCTTCCTGGTGGCAATAAAGTAGTGATTCTCGGCTGTTATGACTTGTATCTTCTGCAGGGATAATTTTGTGGTGGAGGTAGTGTGATTAACCATGGTGAGGACTCGTTCTCAGCGTGCTCATCAGGCAGCAGATGGTCGGTTCCATATCAATGTTGCTAAACTTCGTGAGCAGTATTTTCGTCAACTGCCTTATGATGTTGTGTTACCGGAATGACCATTGAATCTGATTGGACTAGATGAGGAAGTGAAGCGTACAGAGTATGATCGCTTTTTATGGTGCAATGTGTTTTGTAGGTCGCTGCTGAGTACCACGATACGAGAACTGACTATTCGACAGCTCGCGTATAACAAGATTATTAAAGAGGATGCAAGGGCAACAAGAGGAGAGATAATTTTGTGTGGGGAGGCAAACCATCGATGCTGCTTTAGATGTAACTGGAGAGCTCAGTAAGCTCGAAATGTGAGAGCTCGTAATAAATAATCTATTTTTAGTATTCTATGTTGGTATCTTAATAAATGTAAGATGAGGTATAGTTGATGCATCGATCTGATTGAATAAGAATAAAGTATTATCTTTTACTGTATGTGTACGGATATTGTGGATGACAGCTGTAGGATTTTGACATATGTATGAATTTCTTCGAATTTTGAATATTGAACTATTTTAGGAATGTTGTACGCTATTGGAAAAGTATAAAAGTAAGATGATTGGTCGTTTGTACTGTGTTGAGGAAGAGGTACTGAATTTTTAATGGCAGATAATAGAGATAGTCGTGATGACAGTAGACGTTATCACAGAAGTTATGATAATGTTGTTACCCGAAAAAATGTGCCTGTAGAGATAGTAGGGATGGCTAATAAATATCAGAAGGAGCCGTCATTTCAAAGATCGAGGAAGAGTATAAATACTCGTATATCTCTCCCTCATAAATAATTAACAGTGTAGAGAGGGTGAAAGGGTGTGCAAATGCAATCTCCAAGAGAGGAATCATTTGAGTTCTAAATTTGGTCTGAGAGAGAAAGGATCATTGGGTGAGATAAAACTTGTGGAAAAGTGACGGGAACGATCAATCGTGGTAAAACGTCTAGGTAAAGCAGATGATTGTTGTTCTTCAAATACTGGTTGGTGATTTGTTTCTCTTTTTTATTTGCTTTTTCCTAGTAATTTGTATGGTAATGTCCTTGTATCATTTTAGATTGAGGGATTTTGAAGTTTGATAATGTAGTGGTTTTAAAATTTCTTGGTAATTGATAAAAGAACTTTGTAATGTAGAAGCTTTGATATATATGAATAGATTATAGATAGAGAAAATGTTTGTTAGTGGAAGAAGAGCGAAACTTGAAATGAATGCGTTTTGTTTTTGGGAAATTTTAAAGTAAATGTGTAGACTAGGTAATAATATGGGTGGGGTTGTTTTTACTGTATGTGGGGTTAAATATGGAAAGTAGAGATAATGATAAAATATTTTGTGTATCTGTAGGTCCAGTATGCATTCCAAACCTAGTATTCCCGCGAGTAAATTTGTAGTATTTTTAAGTTTAGAAGAAGCCTCCTCGTCGGGGAGGGAGGACGAGTGCAGTATCAGAAAAAAAAAAACTATAAATAGTATAGAGGTTACTGAAGAAGTTGGGGAAACCAGTAAGATAGAGGAAAAGATAGAGGATAGAAAAGAGAAAGAAAAATTATTTGTTATATACCCAGAGGGAGTAGAAGTAGGAAAAAAAATTGAAATACAAAAATAAATTGCAAGGAGAATGGGGAAGTTAACTTAAGGACCAAGGTCGCTGGTTTAGGGCCTATATCCCAGGAAGAAGGGAGGAGGCAGTATATTACCAAGTCCCTTGTTTGGAGAAGTGGAAGAAGGAGATAGGGATCAGTGAGGATGTGAATCTCTCGTACTATAATGGCCTCGGGTTATCAAGCCCGAGTGATGGGTTTTTATGTTATTTGAATAAGGCCGTGTATGGCCTTAAGATTCTTTTGACCTTCTTTCAAAAAGGGGTCATGAATGTATTACAGTGTTGCTCTGCCCAGCAGAATGGGAATATATATGAGATGATAAGGGTATGAGAGGCACTGAATGAGAATTGGAGAAAAGAAGTGACTGCCAAGCACTTCAAAGCCAATGATGTATTAAAATTCTATAAATAGAAATATGTCAAAGGTCGAAGTAGTGGTTACCTGTATAGTGATTCATCGAGGCCAACATTTTTCGATTTTGAATCTGCGGGTAGACCCTGGAACAATCACCTTGTATGGGTAGGGGGTAACTCTATGCAGGTTCCAGATGAACCAGTGCTCGTTCTGAACCATAATATTATAACCCGAGTAAGTAACGTTGATCAATATTTTATTGACCAATATCCTGTCTTCGAACTGTAAATTAATGTTATGCCCTCCTTTTTTGTCAGAACCCAATCCTTCATCCGTGCCTGACACGACCAGCCTGTTCGACTGTATTGCTCGATATCAGGATGAGCTAAAGTAAGTGCTTGGTTAGTTGGGTATTCATCGGGATAAGAGGGTAGATTATGTAGTACCCAAGGTTCAGCGAGCTCACGAAAAATGAGCTATGGCTGAAGGGAAAGCTCGCCTGACTGTAGATGATGTTCTTAGTATTCTACCTCCTACTCATAAAAATATGAAATGGATTACTCGGAGGCCGAGAATGTCAGCTCGGCAGAATACATCTGCTACTGCGGTGGTGACCATAGAATTAGAGATCACAAAACCTGTTTCTGGAGATGTAGAGGAGGGATAGGAAGTGATTGTGATTACTCCTGCAGAAGCTGAGAAGAACGTGTTAAAGAGGAAATGGCGTGAGGATGTGGGTAGCTCTCGTACTAATCCTCATGCTGCGGCTAAGATAAAAGAGTTTGAGCAGAAGTACTTCATGGTGGCTAGGGCTTATCCAAAGCAGCTTAATGCAGAATACCAAGAACACTCTTTCTTTGTATGTGTTTAAAATGCTTTAATTGTCTTGTATTCAAACTAAGAGTTGTTGTTTTGAGCTTGTGTTGTAATTTTTTTTATTGTATTGGAAACTCTCCGTGCTAATGAAGGGGCCAGCAAAGTACCTTGATAAGAGGAGCCAGGAGTTCAGGGATCTTACTCTAAGTTTTATTCCCAATCGCCTCGTATGAAGGAGCTTAAAGGTGAGCTCGAGCTAACTAAAGAGAAGAGAGTTGAAGATGCCAAAGCTGCTGCAGAGTTCGCAGATAAGTATAGATTGCTGGCTGAGCATGATGACGTTATGTCAGAATCAGTCAAGGTATTGAAAGTTGAAAGAAATCACTTTGTCCAATCTTACTATAATTTTGGACAAACTAAAGCTGACATGGAGCTAGGCCGAACTAGCAGATATGATAAAATAGTTCTTCCTTCAGAGGTTGCGGATGAAGTGATGGCTGATGTGGTTGTTTCTCCTGAGAAAATGTTGGACCTTCTACCATAAAGTACCGAGCCAGTCCGATCGGCTGAAAAATTATTGGATCCTCTGTTGGAACGTACTGATCCAGTCCATCCAGTTGAGAAAACGTTGAAGCCTCCATCTGAGGTAGAAATCAATAAGAATCTCTAAACGATTTGTGGTATTTTGTTTTTAACTTTATATAGTTTACTTGATTTTGATGTGATTGTACTCTGTATTCTTTTAAATTGCTTAAGTTTGATTGATATTTTGAAATATGCTCTTCTTGAATGTCTGTATGATAACAAAATATTTGCAATCTGTATAGGAGATAGAGCGATTGAGAAAAACTAATTCTGAACTGGAGAGAATATTGAGTAGAGTAAGGGATTTTGTGGCTCGTATTCAGCAGGTACATAATAAAACTGAATATGAGATAAGGCAATTTAAATTCAATTATGAGAAAACATTTAAAGAGATATATGACCACCAGTATAGATATGCTAAGATAAAAATAGGAAGGGATGAGGTGTTAAGAAAGGAAGAGGAAAGAGGGGTATTAGTTCAAAAACCAAAAGAATTGACTAATTTAAATGACCCGAGTGATAGAGCTAGGTGTCAAAGTATACTGATAGCTCTGATATTGTATTTCGAGATCGAAGTTGATAGTGAACGGGGTTTAAAAGAAGTTTATGAAGAACTTTTGAAGGAAAGAGGTGTAGTATCTGACCCAGCTCGAGTTATGTTTCTAACTCCTGAAGTACGTAATCATTATAGTATGGAGGCGAGAAAATATTCAGCTCGAGCTGGTGTGTATGTTATATGGGGCGATATAGAGCCTTTAGCAAATGTGTTTTGCTTTATGTAGAATCGAAAGGCCATGAGACTTGTATTTTTCAGGATAAGAAAGGAGCAAATAAATATTCAACAGCGATTAGAGGGTGAGTTAATAGAGTTGCAGGATGTGATATCGCAACATGTTGAGTAAAAAATGTCTTTAGCAACGCGATTATCAAAAGAAGTGTCTGTTCGAATAAAGGTAAAAACTAATGTGAGGGCATTAGGTGTATTGCAAAAAGAAATGCGCAGGTGGCTGTACAAGGCGCATATTCAATTGAATGAGTATCTGAATCTGTCGCGAGCAAAATTCGTAGCTCGAACATAGCATGAGCGTCATATAGCAAGTGTCTTTGATTTTTATGGGGGGGGGGGGAACTGGCGAGGGTAGAGATCAAATTTAGGAAGTTCATAATAGAATGTGGGAAGGATTTTGATGTTGAGAATGCCAAAGCTGAAAATATGTGGTTTACCAAAGATGAAGAGGAAATTATTGGTGAAAAACCCAATCTAAGATCGAAGGAGTTGTCACAAAAAGAGGAGGTCGATAGTTTGATACCCCGAACATGACGAAAGTAACGCCAGCAGGAGGTGGTAACTTTTACAGCTCCTATAGATGTGCAAGTAACAAATAGAAAGTATTCTAGAGATAAAGGGCAACCCTCTCATATCTCGAAGAAGTAAAAATAGGGTATTCCAAATTTGTTTACCTGCCCTGCATATTTGTTAAATCTTTATATACTATTTTTTTATGATAAATGAAATATGTTCTTTGTGATGATAAATAGAACGATGTATCGATATTACTCAAATAGCATATTCTTGATTAATCTTGTTAACTGTGATATGTAATATATTTGTATGATCGAACTATTATAAATGTTAACTGTCATGACAGGGAGAACTGGTAGCTACCCAGAGTCAATGCGACGTGTTGCGTATTCGAAACAAAAAATTGAACGCTGAATTAAATTCATGTCAGGGGGCACTAAAGAGTGCTACTTACTTAGAAGAAAAAGCGAAGGTAAAGATTTTAAAAGAGCGAAGTACAGTAATCCGTGTAACTGAGAAACTGCTAGAGAAAGAGGTTGAACTAGCCATTGCACTGAGAAAGATAGAGGAATTAAAAGAAGTGATAAGGAATAAGAGTGTTGAAGTTGTAGGTACCTCTGAACAAGCTAGCCAATAAGGGGTTGAATTGATATTCGCTCGAACTCAAGTTACAGAACTGTTGGCAGTGTTAGAGGAGGAAAGAAATAATGTGAAAAACTTGTAATTTTAAGTAAATATGCTTGTGACGGAGATAGCTGATACGCGAGCTCGTGCTCGCAATTAAGAATTAATGTGGTTAGTTACTAATGTGATGATAAAAAAGATGGAAGAGGCCCACATTCAACAGAACGAAAACATAAACAAGGCCTGGAGAAAGGTATATACGTTAGAGCATATCATTCAATCGCGGGAGTTAGATATCTTAGAGTATAAAGCTGAGAACACAAAATTGTGTGATGTTAATACCAAGTTGGAGGCAGATTTGTTTAAGGCTGTAATAAGTCTTGACGATAGTTCGGTGATTAGAAATTATCGTGAGGCTGAAGTGGAGGGGGCAATGTCCATGGTTTTTCATATGGATGAATTTATGCCACTGTTGGAAGCTTGGAATTTTTTTACGCAAAATGAAAAAGGAACAGTTGAAAAATGTTGCAAAAGTTTGGAAGCTATGCTGAAGGAAGCTCAAGGTAAACTTGGTAAGTTTATTCTTTCGAAAGGGGTAAAAATTGAGGCAGGTGATGTATACGAGAGAGATATGATAGCAGTTATTTTGTTCTTTATAGTAGAGTTTAATAGATTGGAGGCAGAAACTAGAACTGTATATGAAGGATTAGTTGCTAAAGGTGTACAATACGAAATTAGGTTGGTTTGATCGGGGAATTTAGATCCCTTGGTGTTAAGAATTGAAGTTCTTAAAGAGAGTATGATTAGGGAAGGGAAACCAATTGATACTGGTAGAATGCCATAGTTTATGCGTGCTTGCCTAAATCTGTATCGAGAGAGTTCGAGGGGTGATGTTGTAAATGATAGTTCGAGCGATAGTGACTGATGATGTGAAATATAGTAAGAGTATAATAGATATAGAACTGTTAAAAAGTAGAGTGAATGATCTGTATGTATGTATACTAACATTTGTATGAACCAATTGTATTGTTGTCGTCTTGTTTGGCGTTTAGTTATATGATAAGAGGGTGGTTTGGCCGAAGAAATAAACAATCTGTAATGTATAGAGGATCAGTTTGGCTGAAGCAACAAATGATCTGTAATGTATAGGGGATCAGTTTGGCTTAAACAACAAACGATCTATAATGTATAGGGGATCAGTTTGGCTGAAACAACAAATGATCTATAATGTATACAGGATCAGTTTTGCTGAAACAACAAATGATCTGTAATATATAGAGGATTAGTTTAGTTGAAGCAATAAATGATCTGTAATCTGTATAGAGGATCAATTTGGTTGAAGCAATACACGATCTATAATATGTATAGAGGATCAGTTTAGCTGAAGCAATAAACGATCTGTAATCTGTATAGAGGATCAGTTTGGCTGAAGCAATAAACGATCTGTAATCTCTATAGAGGATCAGTTTGGCTGAAGCAACAAACGATCTGTAATGTATAGAGGATCAGTATGGCTGAAGCAACAAACGATTTGTAATCTGTATATAGAAGTACTTGTTTAATATATTAGAAAAATACTATAATGTAGGGCAATCAGACACAAGTATTTCATTGTTGTAAGATTGACGTACAAAGGATGTTAAATAGAGTACTGTATAAAATAGTAAAAAGTACTCAGATGTATGGGGATCAAACATACGTATTTAATTGATGTAAGATCGACATATAAGATGATAGATTTATTTAGAAAAGTACACTGTGATAGAGTATTATCTTTGATATAACTTCAATCTCCCTGTTTTCTAAGGATTAGGCACTCGTTCTCCATTTTCAGTGGCGAGATTGTAAGAACCAATACCACTTTTTCTCAACAATGATAAATGGACCTTCCCAATTTTCGGCCAATTTTCCAGCATTAATTTTTTTTTTCTGTGTTTGGGAACTTCTCGGAGGACAAGATCTATGATTTTAAACTCTCGATGAAGAATTCGCTTATTATAAGATTGGGTTAAAGCTTGGTGGTATCTTCCTAAACTGGTCACTTTAATCCAATTCATATTATATGCCAACTGAAATTCATTTTCTTCATCTATTGTGGTATGGTCGCGCAACGGGTGATGATATTGAGTGGGGATGATTGCTTCTTTACCATATTCCCGGAGGAAGGACGTGCATCCAGCTGATACCCGAAGAGTTCTACGATATGCCCATAAAACATGCAGTAATTCTTAGACCCAATTGCCCTTTTTCTCTGTTAAACGCTTTTTGATTCCATCTACAATAGCGTGATTAGTAATTTCTGCATGACCATTTCCTTGTGGGTAATATGGATTGGAAGGAGAGTGGATGATATTATGCTGGTTGAGGAATGCAACGACTCTGGAGCCAATGAATTGAGGTCTATTGTCGATTTTGATGAGATGGGGGTAGCCAAACTGGATGATGATGGTTTCTCATAAAAATTTGATGACTTCGTCTTCTCATGTGCAACAATGAGAGAATGTTTCTGCCTATTTAGTGAACTAATCTATTGCTACTATGAGATGCTTCATTTTGCCAACTACAGTAGGGAATTCTCCTACGAGGTCGAGGGCCCATTTTTTAAATGGCCAAACAACGCTACTGGAATGGAGTTCTAAGGCTAGAGCTCGAATTTAGGGGCCATGTCATTGGCAGACATCACATTTGCTTGCAAGTTCAATGGCTCAAGCTTTTATTTTAGGCCAAAAGACTCCTTGAGTAAGAACACGATTGGCTAGAGATCGTCCTGCGGCGTGGGAACCACAAGTACCTTTGTGGAGTTTGTGCAGGAAGTTGTGAACTTCTTTGTTTAATAAGCACTCGAGGTATGGCCCCGTTAATCAAAATCTTGTAAAAGAGACCATTGTCCATGACATATCGCTTAGCATTATCAAGTATGCGTCATCTTTCTGTAGGATCTTTTGGGAGTTCGCTGTCAAACTTGTTATGAGGTCCGAAATATATGAGAAAAAGTCGTCTCCAATCATCTTCGTCATCTTCAACACCCCCTATATTAGCAGAACTTGAGCTTATGCTATTAATGCTGGGGGTGGATAGTATTTTGATCTTGAGATATCGAACTTCTGTGCCAAAGACTTCCCCCAGATAGGCCATGGAATCAGAATGTCAATTTTCTCCCTCAGATATGTGTTCAATGGTAACCCTTTTGAATCTTTGCATTTTGTCGGTTACTGCTGCGGCATAATCGATCATTTTTCTATTCTTCTGAAACTTTTATGTATAATGGTTCACAATGAGTTAAGAGTATGTATATACCGATAGCTCAGATACTCCAATCTCGAGAGCCATGCCTAGTCCGTAGATTAATGCCTCATATTCAGCCTCATTTTTGGTGGCATTGAAATTTAGTCAAATTAATTTTTCAATCATGTCATTGGATGGTGTGATAATTACGGTTTCAATACCTGATCCCATAGGTCCGGCAGAACCGTCAGTTAAAAGATGCCAACAATTTTTAGTTACTCAGTCTGATTTTTCCTCGAACTGTTCTTTGTTGTTGCTCGTACTATCTTCTTCTCAGTCAGGATCTTCTGCTAGGAAGTCTGCGAGAAAATTTTCTACTACTTGCCCTTTTTCAGAATGTTGTGGTTTGAAACGGATGTTATGTTTGCCAAGAGTTACTGACCATTGTTGTACTCGTCTAGATTTTTCTCTTTTAGATAAGATCTCTCACAAAGGATAATTTGTCATTACTCGAACTGAATGGGCTTGAAAATATTGATTTAACTTTTGTGATGTATATACGAAAGCTAAAAGTAGTTTCTCGACCTTAGTATACCGAGATTCTGCTAGAGTAAGAGTTTTGCTGATGAAGTAGACAGGTTTCTTCATTTTCTCATTAAGCTGAATAAGAATAGAACTTAATGATTCCTCAGTAACGGCAAGATATATGGTGAGTTCTTCCCCTTCTGTTGGTATACTCATCACCGGTGGTTTTCCTAAATAACATTTGAGTTCCTGAAATGCTGTTTTGCATTCTACTGTCCACTCGATCTCAAGATCCTTCTTAGATTTTTTTTTGTTCCCTCGCGCAATTGGTTGAATAACCATCGACATCAATCTGTGGACTTGGAGACAAAATGATTTATCGTAGCAATCTAGCCTGCTAACTTCTGTACGTCTTTCTTTGTTTTTTGAGAAGACATAGACAGCAGTGCAAGAATACGATCTAGATCAGCTTCGATTCCTCGCTTGCTGATCAATTATCCCAAGAATTTACCTGACTGAGCTCCGAACTGGTACTTGTCGGGATTGAGTCTCATTTTGTAAAAACGGAGAATTTTGAAGGTAATGTATAAATTTGTAATATGGTTCTCCCTTTTGAGACTTTTACACAACATATCATCAATGTAGACTTCCATCATTTTTCTGAGGTGATCTTTGAACATCTGTGTCATCAATCTTTGATAAGTAGCTATTGTATTCCTGTGACCAAAAGGCATAACCTTATAGCAGTACAAGCCATGCTCTGTAATAAAAGTTGCTTTCTCTTGATCGTCAGGTAGCAGAGGTGTCTGATTGTACCCTGATGTTGCATCCATTATGGATAAGAGTTTGTGTCCCGTAGTAGAATCGAGTAGGTAGTTTATGATAGGAATGGGAAACTATCCTTTGCAGGGTATTTGTTGAGGTCCATGAAATCCACGCATACTCTAATCGTGCCGTTATTTTTTGGTACGACTACGATGTTCGAGATCCATTCTGGATAATTAGATTTTTGAACAAAACTAACTTTAATGTGCTTATCAATCTCTCTGTTGACTAATTCTCAGAGTCTTGGTGCTAGAGTTCTCTATTTTTATTTGACGACTTCAGCTATATCTTTCAAATTAAGCTTATGGCAAGCCAAATTGGGATCAATGCCTGGAATTTTGTGAAAAGTTTAAGCTTAGACATCACTATTGCCTTTAAGGAACTGGATAAGAACATCCCATTCTGTTTTGGGCAAAAGAGTTCCAATGTATGTTCCTCGCTTGTCCCACTAATTTAGACGTATTATGTAATTTCTATACTTGGCGGTTGGCTTTCTGCAGAGTTTATTGTAAAGTTTTCTGTAATGTTCCCTATTATTTTCTATAATTACTATACAAAATGTGGCTGTGAGCGATCTGGTTCGAGGGCAACAGAGTTTTTACATGCTCGAGCTAGCATCTGGCTTCCTTTGATTTCGTAAATGCTGCCCACCCATTCAAATCGCAGTTCCAAATGATAGGTTGATGGAATAGCTCATATATTATATAACCAGCAACGTCCCATTATACCCAGATAATGGGATTTTGCATTGATAACATAAAAGACAACGTCAACTGTTGTTGGTCCTGCCATAGTAGGAAGTATAATCTTTCTTAAAAAAAATTCTCGAGAACCATTGAACCCACAGGTGTCAATGTCACTGGGTTGTACCTTATCGACCAGTCCCATCTGATCAATCGTACTTTGAAATAGTAGTTCAATACTACTACCAGTATCTATCATCATTGTGCATAGTATAACATTTCTCATTTTTAGCATGATTACCAAAGTATCATGGTGAGGAAAGTTGACATGACGAACATCACAGTCATCAAAAGAAATTCCTTTACGTTAGGATCTAGATACTGGAAGTAAGCGAGCTTATTTATCTTGCATGGACAACTCGTGATATTGGCCGACCCGTCGTCTTTTGCTTTTGTTCGATTGATTGATAGTCTGAGTCTTAATGAAGTGGCTGAGGGATATATGGTATAAATGCTTTTCCCATGCCGGCTCTTCGATCTGTATAGCCTCTATAGGAAGTTTGTAACTCCCTTTCTTGTAACTCTCCACGTCCACGATGAATTCATGCATTCATCCATCCGTAAAAATATACTCTAGCAGACGTTATAAAGTAAAGCAGTATTCCATCTCATGATATTAGACTTTGTGGTGAATGCAATAGGGTTTGTTCTTAATGGGTTAGAGATACTGTGCATTGCGGGAAAAAAACTTATCCTTCTGGAGTATAGGATAAATGCTGGCTATGGTTACATTCATCTTAGGAAGACATGGTTTTTGCAAGTTACTACCCTTTCGAGGTTGTTCATCATTAGATTTTGTTCGCTTCCTGTCTCCTCCATAATCTGTAGCACAGTTGAAATTTTGGCCTGTAGATTGATCTCTAGCTGTCAATGTTGATCTCTGAGTTTTATGTGTGTCGGACACCATTCTTTCGAGATCGATGAATCCATTAACTTTTTCGATCATGTCCTCCAAATTTGTAGGTTTATTTAGAACGAGGTACTCCTTCGTCATTTCATCGACGAGTAAAGCGTTGGTAAAAGCTAAAATAATAATCTTTTGATCGAGCTGATCTACTTTTTGAGCTAACTCTAGGAACTTCTTAGTGAATGTATTGAGCTTCTCTCCTAACATTTGATTAAGGTTGAAAAGAGAAAATAGATTCTCTTCTTTATCTCTATTGTACGAGTAATTCCCGACAAAGAGTTTGCGTAATTGCTCGAAAGTTGTAATGGACCCCTCAGGTAGCATGTGGAACCATCACAGGGGTTAGCCTGATAAACTGGCAGGAAAGAGCAGGCATAAAATGCGATTAAATGTTGAATGTAGGCCTAAAGCGTCCTGGAACTCTTTGACATGCTCCACTTGATCAGTTCCTTTGTATTTTTGAATCTTTAGAGTATGGAACCCAGTGGGGACCTCACCATCCAATAGCTCCTGTGCAAGAAGGCTCTTCTATAATCTGATATGGATTCCTTTGGTGGTCCGAGTCTGAGCTTTGAGTAGTTCTTTGATTCTCTTTTCAACATGTACTGAGTTACATATTATCGAGCTATAGTGGCTGGGCGTGTGACGCGTCCTTCTCCGGGATTGTAGTCACCACTCCTTTCACTTAAACGATCTTTCGATGGAACTCAAACTCTTCAAGGTGGATTCTCAGTTTGTTGAACACCTGCTAGGCTACCATCTACTTCTTGGTGGACCTCCTGGAGCGGGATACGTTCCATTTCTTGCTGATGATGGCTGGATCGAAGTGTGCCTCCTAAGTTATTACTTTTTGGTAGAGGTCAAATTCTGTCATGAATGGAAATTTGCAAGCCTTCTGGATGTACACCTTTATTCTTCTGGTCAGCGATCTGCTAACCCTGTAGAACTTTCAATACATCTTGTACACTCGCTAGTTGTTACTTCAGAGCGGCACGCCTTTCTTTTTTGGAGTTCAAATTAGCCCTCAGCTTTGTTAGGGCGATATTTTCTTCTTTTGGAGTAACCGGCATGATTTAATATGAAAGTGTCATCCTGAGAAATGATAATCAGCAGTTTCTGAGACAATGAGAATGAGAACTTCGGTTCCCACAGACGACGCCAAATGTAATAGCCTATTTTCGGGAATCAAACTTAGCTTTTACACCAGATGTGTTTATAACGCTCAAGAACAGTGAATAATAACTAACAAGACAATTTAGCGTAGAAAACATTTGAATAAGCTAAAAACCATGGTCTCTTTTGAGGATTTTGAGAAAGTGAAGATGATATTATTGAGATTGCTAGCTTATTACAATGACCGTTCTGAGTATGAAGAATATTAGAGTGAGACTTTCTCTCTCCTTCATCTCGAATTATCTGGTCTTATTTATAGATCTTATAATATGACCGTTTGACGACCATTAAGATTCTTAATGATGGACATTACAAAATTTATGCTTAATTATTCTTTGACCAGATTGTGTAACGTTCAGATTCTTACTGCTGCATAACAACTTTATGGATGACTGTACATCTGCTTAACTCAAACTGTTGATGTAAAGGTCAAAAATAATGACTCAAACTTAGGGATGCGGAATATGTCTTTAGTAGTGCTTCATGTATGTTGATGAGTTTGAGGATGAAGTATGAGTCTGAGATACGATATAAGTTTATTTCAAGACGACTCTTAACCATGAGTACGAGGAACATCATGGGCGAGTGGTGTTGGTTGAGAAACTCGTGTTGTTACCTATTTCTTGATGTTGCTGTCTTGATTCTGATTGTGCCACATGCTCTGATGATGAGGTCAAAAGTTCGTATCTTGGTCAAAGATGAAACATGAGTCCGAGCTGTGGAATAAGCCACTACAAAAGATGGTAAGCTTTGGGATGTTACTGCTATTTGTAGAGTTCGTCGGATGTACTGGTACAAGGAGGGGAAGAAGAAGAAGAAGAAGAAGAAGAAGAAGAAGAAGAGAGGAGGAGGAGGAGGAGGAGGAGGAGGAGGAGAAGAAGAAGAAGAAGAAGAAGAAGAAGAAGAAGAAGAAGAAGAAGAAGATGAAGGGCAGCAATTATTAAAGTGAAAGCAATACCGTAAACACAGTGCAACAATAACTACTTCCTCTTTCAGTTAAAGAACTGATCTGTCCGTCAACATCTCTAAAAAATCAAAAGTGTTTCAACTTCGTGGATATTCTTCTTAACGATGTTTTCACTTGTAGGGTTAAGAATAAAAAGCTTCCCACTACAACTAACAGAAACATAGGTAGCATTTGAGAAAGCAGTACCATTGGTGTGGTAGAATAACAATAACGACTTCCTCCGGCAGTTAAGGAGAACTATTTCAGCTTCAAATATTTAACAATGGGGAAGTTTTTGATTTTTCGATACTTCTCTTCCGAGCTTTCCCTTGGCAGGATTAATTTATTCGGGCAACAACCATTTATCTTCTCGGTACAATGGTGAGATTCAGTCCTTGATGCCGTATAATTATCACAGAGAAACTGAAGTTGGTGAAGACCTTCCCCATTGCCACAACTGTAATGGCCTAATTTTGTAGTAGCTCAAAATTAGCTCTTACTCCAAATGTACATTTGACAAGAATTAGTATAACTCAATAAAAATGATATAGGTGATTAGTGCAGAAACCTTGAAATATGTGAAAACCATAACCTCTTGTTTAAGGATTTAATAAATGTAACTTTATTGCTTGAGGTTGATATTTGATTACAAGTTTTAATCTCCTGAGTTAGAAAATCTTAGTCTTGTAATCTAAAATTCTCTACTCTTGCTCCTCTAGAACTCATCCTTTTTTAGACCTCACTCTCAGATTGTTATCTTGTAGAGGCGCGTTCTCCTAAAAATGGAGCAAGGGGTAGTTGAATGTATAACTGCCAGTTCGTGGGAGGCAGGTGTCTTTGACTTGTTCATATTTTTTATAGTACTTGATCCATGTTCTTTATCAGTTTGTGGTTCAGGTGTAATTGTTGATTGTGTATGTCACATGTATAATACGTAAGTCTGGTATTAAGGTGGCTCGAGTTTGGCATTGGTCGAGGGACAGGTCCCTACAATTTCCCCCTCGCAACTAAAGGCATAGGTGGCTTTAGTTCTGAAATGTCTGGTGAATGCATGTGTTTTGGAATTTGGAGAAGTATACGGTAGAATTGGAATGGTTTGGGACTTGTGATGTTTGTATAGAAGATTGAATTTGGAATTAATGGCATTGGAAAGGATGGATGTATTTGGCTGTTGGGTTTCCAAGTAAGTAATGCATTGAATGATGACTACTTTAGAAATTCTTCCTTGCATTGAATGTTATTCTTCTACAAATACTGTTGATACGGTATCATTAGTTATTCCTCTAAAACTACTTTGTCTCTGTTGTCCTGTATGATAATGGTGACTACTAGACATCAAGTATACAAAGCAAGGGTTTTTGCTAAAGTACAGAAGCTCCAGTTGCGATATTTTGGTAACCAACCTTTGGATTTGCCCACTCCTATACCTACTCCTCTAACGTATTATGGGATGAAAGACGAGGAAGTAGCGGATGCTGAGAATGACTATTATCAGATGTGATCCTGTCAGATGAGCAGCGCCGAGTTTGTCTTCGTATTCTTACAAAGGATTTCATTAATGAGGTGAATAAGGAAGCCAGTGTACGTCCCAGGAAGTATTGTCGTTATCCTATGAGCGATTAGGCTCTGTAGAAGGTGATCCATTCTTATTTCTCTATCTTTCTGAGATGGCGGAGGTTACGGAGGAAGTGACGGTGATGGTGGCTGCAGATTGGAAATATGTTTCTGGTCTTCGGATTAGAAATATGCCTCTGTTTCAACCATTTTCATTTTCTTGAAGGAGTATTTCATGTGGGAGAAGCTTTTGGTTTCGGAGTGGAAGTACTGTTGATAATTGTTATATAGTGTAACTTGTAGATCGATCTGTAGGAAGTTTGTGATATATTGTGTTATCTGTAAAGTATGTTGTAAGGAATTTTTGAGCTAATGAAAAAGTTTTGTCATAATTCTGTGTAGATACATCGAACTTGAAATTAGCTTGGTGAATTGAAAATTTGAAAGATCGAGCGGTGTGTAAAAAAATATATGGAATTTACAAAATAATTAATTGCATCGAACTTAATAGTCTATGTGACCGAGCTTGTAACATAAAATTTGATCTGTGTGGATATGTGGGTAAAGAAGATAAAACATGTGTAATAGAGTTTAAGATTAGTTTGCAAAACATAAGGTCAGAAATCTCATATATGATGAGCTCGTACTAAGAAGATGAAATTAAATAAATTTTAGTTAGATTTTAGCGTGTAGAATTTTAGGATAAGGGGGATGTGATACATATAATCCTATATGTTGAATTGGGGGGATTTGACGTAATCAAAATAGTTGGGTATAAATAAGTTGGAAGCAGTAGTTTTAAGGAGAAAAGATGGTGAGGACTCGTTCTCAGAAAGCTTGACATGCATTCGAGGGGAGCTTAGCGATAAAGGTTGCTGAAATTCGCTAGAGGATATTTGGGAGGCTAGATTATGATGCCAATTTACCCAAATCTATAATACAGTTTGACGGTTTGACTTTGAGGGTGAGGGAGAACGAGGTTGGGCGTTACTTTTGGTGTGAGGTATATCGTGAATTGATTCTGGAGCCTGGAGCTCGAAAAACTATGGTAAAGGAAATTGCCATGGAAAAAATAGTTGAGGAAGATGAGAGAATTACTGGGAATGTACTATTAGGTGTGGCACACCATGGTATCTTAGGTATTTTATGTGTGACTATGTTTGAGAGGGCGAACTTTTGTTAGTTCGAATAAAAATGAGAACATATATGTGTTGAATTTGCTTCTTGGTTGTTGTGAATGTTGTTGTAAATAAACATTTGAATTTTGAAATGGTTTAGTATTGGAAATGACGTCATATGTGGTATAAGTAATAGGAGTTAGAGAATAGGAATCAGAGTAGCAAGTTTTGCTTTGTTGGAGATAAAGTTTGATTGCGTGTAATTAGAGTGATGAAGTGTGGGAAGTTGTGAGAGTGATTTGGGTAGGAGAGAGAGAGATAGACATTTTAATATAAGACTTAGGGTAATGATGGAAAGACGTCTTTACCCAAAAGGTACGAATAGTCTGACATGAATAGTGGAAGAGATGCTTTGGTTCCAAAATGGAGGGTGGGTTGTGTGAACCCCAATCACTGCTAGCGGTTGGAAAGATAAAGTATAAATAGTCGTTCTTCTTCGCCATTCAAACGTTTACAAAATGCAGGGAGATGAAAAACTACAGATAAAAAAATGAGTTACAGAGATTTTAGAGAGAGTACACGAAAGTAGCCATCGAAACCAAAGGGAAAATGGGGTTCCATTTTGGAGTTGAATAAAAAACTCTTTTTTGCAAAGTTCTGGTGTAAAAGCGGAGGCGTGCGATATCCTAGATTCGTATTCTTAAATTGAAGGTTAGTGGGTCATTGTTAATTTTTTTGTTTTTGTGTTGTTATGATTTAGAAGAATCGTATGGTGATGGATGTGAAGTTTACTATTTCTGTGTGTATTTAAAATTTCAAAATTTACTATTTTTAGGAAACTTGTGAAAAGTAGAATTGTGATTTGGTGTTTTGCATGGGAAAAGCATATATATTGTTGTATGATGTATATATATGCATATATATAAAAAAATATATAAAGAAATTTGATTGTAATACCTGGACCTGTGTGTAGGTAAAGGCGTGAGAAGACTTTATTTTAGAAATAAGCCTCAATCTCAAGCCTACCCTTGACATAGAGACTTCGATCTATGGCCATTTGATTGAGGTTGTACCTGAAAAAATTGATAATATAGTATTTATGGGGGCGAGTTAAGATCGGAGAGGTCTGATACGGTAAAGTTTGAGGTTAAAGATAAGGATAAATTAGAGTTTCCAGATTTCCCTGGGAACTTCGTACCATATCTTATAGATTCTAATGTGTTCAAGGAGTGTTGCAAAATTAAAGGCAGTTTAGGTAGTGTATGGGGTGAAGTGATATAACATGCCAGGAGGTCGTTTAGGGGGTGTACATTTGAAATGGCGATGAATACTTTTTTTATTGCCTGATTTGGAGCATAAGAAATCTGAGAGGGAAGTAGATGAGTCTATCTTTATTGAGTACTTTAATGGGGGTGTCAATAGTGATATGAACCAGGGATTATTGTGTTATCTGTCCCAGCTTGACTTTATACTGATGGTACCTTTAAGCAATCTTGATAAAGGTATTTTGAATGCCATTGAGGCTTGTCCTGCCTAACTAAATGGGAATATGTGGAAATGATAAATGTGTGCGATAATCTGAAAAGAAGATAGGCTTTTAAGGGGGTGGAGAGGAGAATATCTCCTTTAGATGTTGTATAGTATTATACTGTAAAATACTATGCGGCGACTGGGGGCGCACACCTTTTTCTAGTTCGTCTCGACCTCAGTTCTTCGATCTGAATTCGGTAGAACGAGTATGGAATGATAATTTGATATGGGTGAAGGGCGATTGTTTCCAAAGAGTGGACGAGGAACCCATGGATCTTATAAATAAAACTTTGAAGAAAAGTAAGTAATTGTTTGCGATATATCGAACTGCTATTTTTGTGCTAGTGTTATGTCTGTATGTAACAATATATTTTGTTTGCACAGATCCTCGATCTCAAGTGGCGAGAAAGGAATCGTTGATTGATACCATAGCTCAATAAGGATTGGATCTCGAGATTGTACCGAGAGAGCTCAAAATAAGCAAATTTAAAAGGGCTAACAGCAGGTCGGAAAAAGTGCAAAAGTCTCAAGCTAAGAAAAAAATGACTAGAACTGACGCAACCTCGGGAGATGGGAGGAAAGGCAGCGTCAGACGTTGAAGGACGTCCAATACTAGTAAAGGTGGTCCTGATTTCTCTGAAGTCAAAGCCTTTGAGGGTTGTATCGAGTCAATTAATTCAATGACACCCAAAAAGGAAGAATATGAAAGTTGATGGGTCGAACTCGGAAACCACAAATAGTGGAGAGGTCAGAATGAGTTTTAAAAAAAAGAGGTGGACGTTCCTGCTTCAGTGAGCGAGGTGAAGGATTCTGGGAGTAGTCTCATTATAGAGGGTGAGTTGTTGGCTGTGATGAACAAGCTGAGGGTGACAACTCGAGAAGGTTTTGAGGATCTGGGAATGTCTGTAAAGTTAGAGCTTTGTAAGGTAACTAAAATACTTCATTTTTTTTTAATCTTGTGCTATTTTCGAACTTAAATGTTTCCTTTTTGTTATAGGTTTCTCGTGTGTTGAAAGGAATTCGTCTTGGGTTCGAGGATGGGAGGACTGAGCTCGAGAAGAGGGCTGCTCAACTCGAGGCCGATTTAGCACAAGAGAAGGAGTTTTAGAGTTCTGTAATATCCGTCCTGAAGGATTCGTTACGGGCCACGATGCTCAAACTCGCAGAAAAGTCAAAGAAGAATGTAGAGAAAGTTTTAGTTTCTCGTGACAACCTCGGTCAGAAGCTTCTCAAAGTTGGATACTCTGTGCCCGATATTGGGGCTATTATAGAGGGGCATTTTATCAAAGTTGAGAAGGCTGATGTTGAAGAGGAGCCTGATGTCGAAGGCGACTCTCCTCAAGAGACTGTGAATGGGTTAGATTTCACAGTCTCGACGAGAACTGATTTAGATAACAATGGAGGAGAGGATGAGAAAGTAGAGTAAACTTTGAAGATTTGTTTTTTGTGAGTTGAAGACTGTTATTGTATGAGATACATTTAGAGGATAATTATGAAGTAGCCTAAGAGATGTTGTAAATATTGATTTGTAGGAACTTAAAGATTTACGCCTTTGAATTGAGAATTTAGAGAAAGAGCTCGCTAAGGAGCAAAACTCTTCAGCAACTTTGTTGACTTCGCACACGGAGCTACTAGTTAGAAAATAGGTCAATATATTTGATTTGTTTATTTTTTAACTTTCGTGAGTTGGCATAAGAGAAAAGATAAAAGTAATGTAAGCAGGTAGATAAAAATCATGTTAATGAAAATAATCCAAGAAGTATAATAAGACCGTTTTAGAATTAGAGAGAATGAGAATATAGAAAATGTGTACCTTGAAATATTATAGAATCAACGGTGTCATTTGATTCTGAGATGTGGATAGTATGGTCATCAATGTGAGATAATTTCGTAACTAGAGGGTTAAGTATCATCTCATTTTGGTGGCTTATGCTAGATAAAACTGTATATAGATATATGTATAACAAACTGTAGCTTATTGACCGTATCTGTGAAGTATTGTTCAATCGAGTTATTTGTGCAGGCTGAGTTAAAAGTTGTTCGAGCTAGTGAAGAATATGCTCAGAAATACAATTATGAGTATAAACTCAATTCTAAAAAGATGAAAGAGGCAAGTGAAGATAGCGCGGATCAGTATGTTAAAGTGGAGATCAAGCTTGCTAAAGTGGAGAAGACTATGAATAAAATGACCCAGCAGATCAAAAGTAAAGATGTCGAAAAGGAAAAATTGTAGAAGGAGCTTGCTATTGTGCAAAATGAAGTAACAAAGTTAAATAGTAAGGCAGAATTATTGGGAGTAAGAGGTAAGGATACAGATGTCGCGCAATGCTATATCAGAATGCTAGAGGTTGAAGCAAAAGACCTGAAGGATAGTTTGACCAGTTTGGGGGGGCAAGTGGATAAGAAGGAATGTGAACTGGTGAACACATGAGCTGATTTGGCTAGTGCAAAAAGTGAAGTAGAGAACCTAAGTGAGGCCGTGCAAGTAAAAGATATTAATATGTGGGTCACCCAAAATTAATGTGACAAACTGAATGAGCGAGTGGCAAAGTTGAAGGTGGACTTGACCAAGTTCGCATGGCAAGAAGGTCGAGGTTGGAGAGAGGTCGAAGAAGACAAAGAATGACGCCGAGGTTGAGACTGCGAAGGGTGATGTTTATAATACCCAAGCTTGAATTAAAGAGTTGGAGGAAAATTTAATCTTTATTCGAGCTTCCTTAAGGAAAGCAAATGAATGAGCTAGAGAGACTGGTGATAGGTTAGAGGTTTCATTTCTCAAAGAGAAAGAGTTAAATAAAGCTATCAAGATAAATGATGAGATGTTGAAGAACGCTAGTGCCGGGGGACGTGATGTAAATGATGTGGAGATAGCAACACTACGCAGTAAATTGGAGGAGTTAAAAAAGAAAAATCGAGCTGAGCAAAAAAATCGATGGGATTGGTATCGCAATTGACTGGTGCCATATCGAACTTTGAGAGATGTTTAGAGTGAGCTAATGCCCATTACACTCATTTGGACAAAACATCATAAGAAACTAAAGGTTAATTTTGTTGAGTTGGCCGTTCGGAACCGACATAAGATTTCAATGGAGGAGGTGTACTCGAGGGAGATAATGGCAGTAATTGTCTATTTTATAAAAGTAAAGATGTTGGAGTTTGAAAGGGATACCTTGCATGATTATTTGATACTCAAAGGTTGTATTTGCAATGCTGAAGTAGATCATGGGAATTGCCTAAACTCTATGGAAACCGATATAGGCCTAGTACTGCAGAACGAGTAGAGCGAGGAAGAGATATTGTAGCTGTTCGAGCATCAGAGTTTATGGCTTCACGACCTCTTACGGTAGGGGAATGTGCAGCCGACCTTCCGTAAGAAAAATCTATATAAGTGACCTATTCCTTCTATATGTTACCTATGCTTTATCTTGTATTTTAGATATAGTAGAGATCATTGATTGAAAACTAGTATTACCTTTGTTTTAATCGCTGATATTTTTATAGATGTATTGATTGAAAGCTAGTGTTACCTATGCTTTTATCTGTGAGTATAGATGCATCAATTGAAAGCTAGTGTTACCTTTACTTTAATCTTGGATATTTATTAGATACTACATATATATCTGTAGAGAATAATGTGGAAAAAAAACTTAAAAGTTTTCATTGAGTAGAAAAGAATGTACAAATTGTTGGAGATTGGAATCTCGCTTTTGGAATATAAAGAAGGAAAATAGGGTTACTTTGTGAGCTAGGGACTTAGCGATAATATCGTTTCAATCTCCTAGTGTTCTAGGGGTTTGGTATGCGGACGCCTTTCTATGTCATAAGGTAGTAAGATCCAAGACTAGTGTGGCCAACGATCAGAAAGGGACCCTCCCAATTTTCTGCAAGCTTTCCAGCATTTAACTCCTTTATGTTCTTGGGGATTTCTCTGAGGACTGGATCATCGATTTGGAACTTACAACTTCAAACTCCTCTATTGTACGAGTTGGCTAGCGTATGATGACAGCGACCCAGGTTGGCAATAACTTGAGCTCGGGTCTTATTGATCCATTTCATATTGTAAGGTAGCTCAAACTCATTTGCCTCGTCTGTTAGCTCGTGATCTTTGGAAGGGTGGTGGGATTCTGTTGGAATGATGGCTTCAGTCTCGAAAGTCAAGAGGAAGGGGGAACTTCCAGTTGATTTTCGTGGTGTAGTACGGTATGCTCATAAGACATGAGGCAGTTCCTATATTCAATTTCCTTTCTTTGGTGATTGAAGTCTCTTCTTGATTTCATCCACTATCGTCTTGTTAGTGATTTTAGCCTATCCATTTCTTTGGGGGTAGTATGGATTAGATGGAGAATGAATGATGTTATGTTTGTTGAGAAAAGCCACGACCTTTTCTCCAATGAACTGCTGCCCGTTATCAATCCGAATCAGGTGGGGGCATCTATTCCATGTGATGATATGTTCCCAGATAAACGAGATGATTACTTCTTCTCTAGTTTAACAAAGGGGAACTGCTTCCATCCATTTTGTAAAGTAATCTGTTACCACAAGTAAGAATTTTCTATTACCTGGCGTATTAGGAAATTTGTCAACTAGATCAAGCTTCCACCTCTTGAAAGGCCATAATACCTTGCTCGCATGGAGTTCGAGTGCAGGTACTCGTATCATGTTTCCATGTCACTGACATGTGTCGCATCTTCGTGAGTACTCCTCCGCTTGTTTTCGCATTCCCGGCCAGAATACTCCTTGTCAAATCGCTTTGTTTACAAGTGACCGACATATGGCATGGGAGTTATAAGTTCCTTCATGTAAGTCTTTGAGCATTCCATCGGCTTGTTGCTTAGAGAGGCACTTTAAATAAGTCCCTGTTACTGATCTTCGATATAAATGGTCGGTCTGAACTGTATAATATTTTGAATTTTCAATCAACTGTCGGCGTTCTTTTGGATCTTCTGGATACATAGGGCCCGTCACATTCATTCTTCGGGTCGAGATAGGTGATAAAAGGTTTCCTCTAATCGTCCTCCTCCACTTTATCGCCCCCAGTGTTGATCACGTATACATAATGTAGATCAATGTTGGGGGTTGAGATCACTTCAATATTTGGATGTATCGTGCTTTTGTACCCAAGACCTCGGCTAAGTAAGCCATAGAATCAGCGTGTCTATTTTCCCCTCGTAGTAAATAGTCGAGAGTAGCTTTTGTAAATCTGTTTATTCTATCGGCAAAAAGGGCGACATAATCAACCATCTTGCCATTCTTTCCATTTTACTCGGAGTAGTGGTGAACTATGAGTAATGAATCTGTATAGACTGACGGCTCGGGCACTCTGAGATTGAGCACTAAATTAAGCCCAGGAATCAAAGCTTCATATTCTGTGACATTATTCGAGGCTTAAAATTTAAGCAGATTAATTTCTCGATTCTATCATTTGATAGAGTTATCAGTATGATTCCAATACCTGACCCTGCGGGTCCTAGTGAGCCATCTATAAGAAGTCTCTATCCTTTTCTTGTAACCCATTCAGCTCGTTCATCAAAGGGTTTAGTAGGTGAATCTTCTGCAATTTCATCTCTAAGATCAGGGTCGTACTCCTCCCAATCTGGATCTTCTACAGGAAAATTTACAAGAAAATAAGCAATTGCTTGACCTTTTTCTGAATGGTACTGCCCAAATTTGATATCATGTTCTCCCAGTCTTATAAACCATTATTATACTCTTCTTGATTTCACATTTTTAGATAGAATTTCCTAGAGTGGGTAGTTTGTCATAACTTTCACGAAATGAGCTTGGAAGTAATCCTTGAGCTTCTGTGAAGTGTAAACGAGAGTTAGAAGGAGTCGCTCGATCTTGGAATATCTTGTTTCTGTTGGAGTGATGGTTTTCCTGATGAAATATACCAATTTTTTAACCTTTCCATCAAGTCGAATGAGGACCGAGCTAAAAGGTTTTTCTATAACAGCGAAGTAAATAATCAATTCCTCATTGTCTATTGGGGTACTCATTATGGGAGACTTTCCCAAATAGGTTTTTTGTTCTTGAAAAGCTGTTTTGCATTCTTCAGTCCAATCGATCTCTTCGTTGGGTCAAATCTTTCCTCATGTAGTATATCCTCAAAGTAACATGATCAACCATCAGCATCGATCTGAAGAGTTAGAGACGAACCGATTAATAGCGACAATCTTGCCAGCGAGCTTCTGAACGTCTTTCTTTGTTGTTGGAGACGGCATATTGAGTAGAGCTCGAATTTGATCTGGATTGGCTTCAATTCCATTTTAGCTGGTGAGATATGCCCAAAATTTTCCTAAGTACACTCCGAATTGACATTTATCAAGGTTGAACTTCATTTTGTATGAGCGTAAAATATGGAAGATTTTAATGAGATCTGTGATATGATCCTTCTTCTGCAAGCTTTTGCAGAATAAGTCATCGATGTATACTTCAATAATCTTTCCTAAGTGTGTTTTGAACATTGTTGTCATTAAATGTTGATACGTTGCTTCGGCGTTCTTTAGTCCAAAAGGTATGATTCTACTACATTAGAGCCCTCTTTCAGTAATAAATGTGGTTTTTTCCTAATTGTCGTCTTGAAGGGGTATTTGATTGTATTTGGAAGCATCATCCATCATAGATAAGAGCTCGCGTCATGTCATTGAATCGAGAATTTGATGAATGATTGGAAGAGGAAAACTATCATTTAGAGTGAATTTGCTTAGATATGTGAAATCCACACAAACTCGGGCCTTCCCATTCTTCTTTGGAATGGCGACAATGTTGAAGATCCAATCTGGATACTTTGCTTCTCGAATGAATCAGACTTCGATCAATTTATCGATTTCATTGTTGACTTCATCCCGAAGACGAGGTGATAGTCTTCTCTATTTCTGTTTGACTACCGTGGCTTTGTTGTTGACGCTCAATCTGTGACATGCCTTGGTTGGGTCTACTCCAGGCATTTCTTTAAAAGTCGAAGCGAAGACGCCCCAGTTCATTCATTAAAAGTGAACGAGGGACTCCTTTTCGTGTTGGACCAGCTTGGTACCAATATAAGTACTTCTGCTAGGTCTAATAATGTTTATGTATTCTGTACGTTCTTCTGTTGAAAGTTGGTCATCTATTTGACTAGCTTTCTGTAATTGATATGCATCAAATCTGTCAGATGTATCGAGTATAGCAGAGATGGTATTTTTGTAAGCTCGTGAAAGCTTTTGACTACCTTTAATTTCATAGATACCACTGATGTACTTGAACTGAAGTGCTTGATGGTACGTGGAAGTGATTGCTTCTATGTTATGAATCCAGCAGCGGCCCATAATCCCTAAGTAATGAGATTTGGTATTGATGTTGCAAAAAACAACATCAATTGTGCTAGGTCCAGCAGTAACGGGTAGGATGATCTTACCTACTCATTCTTCCTTAGAGCCATTAAACCTACTGATATCGATGTCGTTTGGTATAACTTGATCGGTTAGTCTCATTTGCTCGATTGTACTCTGAAAGAAGATTTCAATACCGCTACCAGTATCAATCATCATGGTATGCATGATAAATATCTTCATCTTCAGCATGATAACCAGAGTGTCATGATGAGGAAACTTGACGTGAATGATATCGCAATCTTCAAATGAAATCACAAGTCATCGATTGCTTGATTCAGGAAGGAGTTTAGCTTCCTTATCCTTAATGGTAAGGTCGCAACATTCCGTTAATCTCTTTCGCTTAAATCTGGTTGAGTTGTTAATTTCATGAATCTCTATCATGTTGCTGTGGTATATATGGTATAAGTATTTTTCCTCAGACTGATCTTTGACTTAAACTACTTCGACATTCATCTTATAACTTTTATTTTTGTATCTTTCCAGGTTGATAATATACTCGTGCATTCTCCTGACTTTAAAGATATATTCTACTAACCTCTGTAAAGCATAACAGTTGTCAGTTTCATGATGAGTTACCTTAAAATACATGCAATACGATTTGCCTTCAATTGGCTCTAGTGATTAAGATGTACGATAGAACTTGTCTTTCGCCAGTATGGGAAAAATGGATGATATCTGGACATTCATCTTGGGGAAAACTGACTTGGGTAATAAATTACATTTCCGAGATTTGCCTGTGTTTGCTTTAGCACGCTTTTGATCACCCTGGTCCTTCTTTGGTTCATTGTTGCGATCTGTATTTCGACCTTTCGTAGTGAAGATGGATTTGGTATATTTATGCATTTCGGTCATCATCCTTTCCAGGTCAACATACCTATTGACCTTGGTAATCATGTCTTCTAAGGTCGTGGGTTTGTTCAAGAAGAGATGTTCCTTCGCTTTGCAATCTATCTATACTGCATTGGTAAATGCATAAATGGCTATTTTCTTCTCGAGATTGTCAACCTTTCGTACGAGTTCTAGACACTTCTTTGTAAATACCTCGAGATTATCTCCTTGAGACTGTTTAAGACTGATAGGAGTGTATAAATTCTCATCCTTGTCTTTATTATAAGCATACATTTTGTTAAAGATCTTCTGAAGTTGATCAAATGGGATAATAGAATCTTCAGGTAAAGATTAGAACCACCGCAGCTGTAGTAGTGCATTTTCCAGAAGAAGAATCTTCGCCAGTACTTATTCGTAAAGAGAATACAATAAAGACTAGATAAACAAGATTTTACGTAGAAAACTCAGTAAAAGCTAAGAAAAACCCTCAAGGAGGATTGTGATGTAAAATCCAGTATATTGCTAGATATTACAAATTTTAGAGTGATAGTAGGGTTAAGAGGTAATGATGGTAAAGTTTATGGATTTTCGGTTGTGTTTAATCATCTATTATCTGCCTGTATTTATAATAAACACATGCAGTTTACAAAAAAAAAGAAATAGTCTCTTATTCCGGGGGAAGTGGGCGAACTTCGCGGATCTCTAACTCTTTTCTTGACCAGGCACAACGACTACTTTTGGTAGGCCGATGGCTTGTGGTAACTTCTCGAATGTTGGCCTTCGATCATGTATGACTGTCTTCGACTATACTTTGTTGGCTTACTCTTGTCGAATCTGGGGAATATGTCAAGAAGAAGTTGGAAGCTGAAAAGGTTGCCGAATGTTATTATGAGTCGTCATTGTCATTTCTGAGGTCAAAGTGAATTGTATCTGGTCAGATCATTCTCGAGGAGTAGTTAATGTGGTACAATGAACCTGGCAGACCGAAGTTGGGTGTAAATAGGCGGTATAAGGAAGGTGTTAGGGTTATGGTTTATAAGGATGCTGCCCCAAGTGTGGCGTAATATGTCGCCGGGGGATGAATATGGTGAGGAATTTGAGGTAAAGTGATTTCCCATACTAGGACTTGGTAATGTTTCCTTTGATCCTGTCATGATATGGAGGGTGGGGGAAGGTATTGTCAAAGGATGTTTGTATCTGTTGGAACCATTTTGCTTACGATGCAGTTTTGAAGGTACTGGATTGTATCATTTTGGGGGAGAAGTCAACTGTGAGTAAAGTGAGTGTTGGAATGTCTAAATAACTCGAAGTTCAGTTGGTCGAGTGGGTCCAGGAATGGATTTCGAGGTTCATTAAGGTGACTGTTGAAAATGTATAGTTCTGAGGTAAATTAAAAGTTGGTTGGTAAACTTTAACTATGGAGTGCTATAAATAGCACCTGTTGTTTGAAAGAGAGTCATTTTGGTTTGAAGAAATGGTGAAGACAAGATCGCAGGTGCGTAATGAGGTATGTAGTCATGTGTAAGCAAAGTATTGGGAAATATATGTAAAGTATATCGGACTCCTACGAAATATTGATGTTCACTTAGAGGATCCTATTGAACCTGATTATGATGGTATGAGCGAAGCAGAGGATAAGGACACTGAGGAGGATTATATGCTTCGTTGCCAATTGCAATATTGGACTCCTCTTGAGCATGTTAGTTTTATGTGGACTCGTGTAAAAAAGTTGGTGAAGAGAGAAGATGATGTTGCAGCTAAGGGTTTGTAAATATGATGATTTTGGAAAAATGCATGTAATGGTCGAATTACAATTAACATGAAAAATGAAAATCGAATTTGATGTGATGAAAAAATTGTCGATATTTTGTTGTATTGTTTTTTTCTTTTTTCTTTTTTCTTTTATTTGCTTCTTGTCGAATGAATTGTGAGTTGGAAAATGTTTGAAAGGTAAGAATGACTTAGTAATGTAATTGTATGTTGATTGAAATTTGAATTGGGGATTTTGAGGAATGTGTGCCCAAAATATAGGGGTGTATAAATTAAATAACAATCGGGCGGGGGGGGGGGAGATGAGGGTAATCAATTATGGCAAGATGTGCTCCTTTAGGTGAAATTTGGGAGTATAAAGAAAATGAGGTGTTGTATCTTTGCAATAAAATTGGATGTGCATTGTTAAGTACGAACGTTTCAGAAGAAATTCTTCGAGATATAGAGGGGTTGGAACAAGAATGTAAGGGTTTGTTGATGTTGAGAAGGTGAAGGGTCAAGGATGTCGAGAAAAGATGTACGAGGCGTTACGTTCGAGTAGTGGAACGGTCGCGAAGTGGTGCGACGAACAGTCACGTGGGGTCTATGATAGTTTGGAGGTAGACAATTGTTCGTACTTTGCAAACTCATATAAAAAATTTTCCAGTGCGAATTGTTCGTGTTCATTGTTGGATTTGTTGGCTACAATTGGGAAAGAGGAGATCAGCGTATTGATTGCGAGAGCAAAGCGGGCTTAAGAGAGGGATACGAAGGCAGCGAGGTTACAAGGTTAGTAACTGTTATAATGTAATTTTCTCTTTTCTTAGTTGTTGTTATATTATTGTAGATGGAGACATATATAGGGTAATTGTAAAAGGAAGTTGTGTATTGTGAGGAGGATTTGTTTTAGAAAAAATGGGGTTAGGGTTTATGACAGAGGTATAGTCAACGACTATGAACGATGTGTTTTTGAGGATAATGGAGTTGCAGTGGTTTAATAAATGGGATTGCAGGGGATGGGGGGAGTAATTGGTGGTTAGTGATGGAGAGAGAACGGTTTGTTTCGCGGTGAAGACGGCGTGAGTGTATGGGATCAGTTGGGTTCACGACGAGGATGTAGGGATTTTTTTGCCAAAGTAGGTTAGATATGGCTGGAATTTTTACCGGTAAAGGCGATATCCATTTTTTGAATGAGAGTAGTTTTGGCGGGAAACAGTTCAAATTTCATCGTGATCTCTTGATATTCCTGAAAGCGTAGAAACGGACATTAAATAGTTGCTCGATGTTTATAATTATAATAAATAAAAAGTTATCGAGAACTGAACGTAGTACAGTAAGCGATGCATATGACTAGGAAAAGTCATATAAATGTATCAAGAACTTCATGTAGTAAATCAAACTGTAATAATGATAGTAGCAGATAGTAAATTGAGAATGATGTGTTGGAGAGCAATCTTGACAACTATATGAAAATGAATATATGAACTTATGAACATATATATGTATCAAATATAATAGATACTAACTTTGTAAAAAATATGGAATCTGATTGATAGGTTCTTTAAAATAGCTAAACCAATTCAAAATTATGATAAATATATATACACGAATCTTGAAGACGTAGTGCCCCTGATGATTGACGTAAGGACATGTGTACAACAGTTGGGAGGGAAATATAGAATAGGGTGGAGTAGTGCAAATATAGGTAGCGTGGAACAGTTTAGGGTGGCACCTAGGGTTATCGAACTATCCGATGGAGAGGCTACGGAGACGGATGTGGATCACGAGCCCCAAGCTAGTAATCGTAAAGGTAGTGGGGCTGGGGAAGAAGATATGGAGGAGGGTGAGGAGGCATGTTATGGAAAGGGTCCAGAGACCAAAGAAATATTAGGTTTTAAGAAGAAGTATAGTATTCTAGTGGACATAAGGTTAGAGGAGTATCAGTATGAAATGATTGATCAGGAAATACCCTTGAATGGGATTCTGGTTCATCGAGAACAAATTAAGAAGGGGTTGAAGCTTCCCCTTAAAGCCGACAAAAAAATTAATAAACTTTTTTGATATGGCACCTGGTCAGTTCAATCCGAATGTATATAATTTGTTTAGGGTATATGGGGCAATAAATAGTCGACTTATGGCCAGGGAGAGGAGTTAATAACAGTTGATGATTTATGTGTGTGTACTACACACTCAAGACGAACCCGCAGAAGTTAGGCTACCGTTACTTGGCGAGGTTTCTAAAAAGGGCATTGTTTTACGATATGGTATCAAATAAGGGGCAATATACCGATGAACGCTTACTTGTCTCTGGGAACTATGAGTTCGACAAGAAGGACCCCGGGGAGCCCTTAAAGAGAAAACCTTTCACTTAGGTTTGTGGTTAGGTAATTATAATTATCGATGTTCGAAGTGTTGAATGTGATGTTAATTGTTTCTAACTGTGTTTGTATGTTTACAGCTTTGAAAGAGGTCGATAGGAATTCGGAAGTTAAGGAAGAGTTGTATAGGATCAGGAAAAAATTCTTTGGTAGGATCAATAATATGGTCATCGACCAAGATCATGTAAGCACCTTATTTCAAGAGGCTAGTTTAAAGAGGTCGAGGGCTAAAGGTGCTGAGGTATCTGTTATTGATGGAAAGATGTCGGCGAAGAACAAGAGGGCTACAGAGGCTAGTTTGCCACTGGAAAATCCTTTGTTGGCCAGGTACAATACTGATACAGAGATAGATGCCACGTTTGAAGAATCTCTGGGAAAGAATAAGAAGAAAAGGGTGGCGAGCTCTGATATTCCTCCGTTGCTTCCTCACAAGAAAACTACTCAAAAGTCGACAATGGAGGAGGTGGCTGGTACCATGAAACCAGTTACTGTGGTGGACGGGCGTCCTCCATGGGGTGTTGGAAGTATGCCTTCGAAGAATAAAGGGAGTGGTGAGACTTCGAAGGACAAATTTGTTGAAGAGTCTGAGACTGAAGTTCAGAGAAAACTAGACTCATATATGTCTGGGACGGATGCACTATCAGTGTAGTTAGATGATTGTTTGGTGGGGATTGAGAGCTTGAATACCTTTCTTGGTGAGAGTCAGTGAAACATGTCGAAGGTGTGAAATTTTACTGCTTTGCTTCATTTGAAACTTTTGTTAGGTCATTCGAATACAGATTAAGAAGTTGTTGACTGAAGCGAAAGATCGCATTGTTGGCAGCAGTGATCTAGCAAACCAAGTGTGGGCGTATAAGAATATAGAGAAATAGTTGATCGAGGAGATGGATGATCTGAATGCAACGCTGAATACCTATAAAATGGAGGCAAAGAAGGCAAGGGATGTTACGCATCGCGAAGCAAAGAAAATGTCGGAGAAATAAAAAAATGGAGGCTTTCGCGCTCTGAATGCGAATGAAGTAAAATCTCCTCCTGTAGTGTAAAACATTTGTGTAACCAGTAATATTTTTGTGGAGGTATGTATAAATGATCAGTGGGACCTAAACAATTTTAATCTTTGTAATGTGCAATGAATATTTGTTTTTTGGAAAAAAAATTATTGTGAAAACTTGTTGCATGTGTTTCATAGATAATGTTTAAGTAGTAGATTCGATAAAGTGATATTGTTGAATGTGAATGGAGATCATAGCAGATAAGTAAGGAACGGTTATTTGCGTGATATGTGGAAGATGGTCATGCAATGGCAAGTAATGAGAATGAGTACCAGATGTGTATCCTTAGATGGGTATCTGGATTTTAAGAATAACAAGAACTATTTTGAGAGTTTGTTCAATAAGTAAGGAATACGATGTAGAATATTATGTAGTTTGATAGTGTTTGCGTAAAATGGAATGACAGTCTGAATGCGTACTTAAAAAGTATGGATCGAGATCAAGTCAAGATAGCAAGGATGATTGTTTGTCTGATGCATACTTGTCAAGTATGGGTCGAGATCAAATCAAAATAGTAAGGATGATTGTTTGTCTGATGCATACTTGTCAAGTATGGATCGAGATCAAATCAAAATAGTAAGAATTTTGTTTGTCTAATGCATATTTGTCAAGTATGGATCGAGATCAAATTAAAATAGTAAGGATTTTGTTTGCCTGATGCATACTTGTCAAGTATAGATCAAGATCAAATTAAAATAGTAAAGATTTTGTTTGTCTGATACATACTTGTCAAGTATGGATCGAGATCAAATCAAAATAGTAAAGATGATTGACTGTCTGATGCATACTTGTAAAGTAGGGATCGAGATCAAGTTAAAAGTAAAGATGATTGATTGTATGATGCATACTTGCGAAGTATAAATCGAGATCAAGTCAAAAGTAAATAGTAATTTGAAAGTAAAGAATGTTTATTTAAATCGATAAGATGGTTACAGTGGTTATCTGTAAAACAGTTTCAGTTAGGCAGTATTCCATAGATATTCAAGTTGTATTTCATCTTCAGCCATCAGCCAGTAAGTTCCACTATCTATTTTATCACAAACAATGTATGGCCCTTCCCAGTTTTCTGATAATTTTTTAGAATTTTTAGGCCGAGTACTATCTTAGATCCGTCGTAGGATAAGGTCTCTAATACAAAATTTCTATTTTTAATCTTTTTTGTTTTATGTTTTTTTCAATGTGTCATAGTATCATCCCAAATTTGTAATGGCCTTGTTGCGGGTTTCTTCGATCCAATTAAGGTTGCAGAGGAGACCGAGTTCATTATCTTCGTCTGGAATTTTCCTTCGGGTACTTGGTAAATCGAGGTCTGAAGGTATGACTGCTTAGGTACCGAAAGCCATCATGAATGGAGTGCAGCCTGTTAAAACTTGAGGAGTGGTTCGGTAGGCCCAGAGAACACTGAGTTGTTCATCGACCCATCTTCCTTTTTTTGTCATCGAGACGTTTACGTAAATCTGATTTAATGCTTTTGTTAATGGCTTTGACTTGTCTGTTGCCTTGAGGATAGTATGGTGTAGATGCTGATAGCTGGATCTTGTACTTATGGAGGAAAACAGGTACTTTTGCGCTGATAAATTGCTTATCGTTATCAGAGCATATCATTTGTGGGCAGCCAAACCTGGTGATGATGTACTCCCAAAGGAACTTGATGACCTCATTTTCATCGGTATGGCATAGGGGAACTGCTTCAACCCATTCTGTGAAGTAATCAGTGGTGACTAGGACGAATCTTCAGTTTCCCGATGCTGGGTGAAAAGGTCCAATGATGTCGATTCCCCATTGCATGAATGGCCAGAAGACATTGCTAATATACAAGTCGAGGGCTGGACTTTTGATGCCTTGAGCTTGGATTTGGTATTTGTAGCATTTACGCACAAATTCTTTGCAATCTTGTCTCATCTTGGGCCAGTATATTCCTTGCGTGAATGTACGTTGGGCTAATGATCTTCCTGAAAAATGTGTGCCAAATATACCTTTGTGAAGTTCTCAGATTTTGATCTGAGCTTGTTTTTACGATATGCATTCGATAAGAGGTCCTCCTCCGGTGATACGGTAGAGGACTTTTCCTTGTACTGTGAATCTTGGGCATTTGGCCAAAAGTGAACGGGGTTCCTCTTTATTATCTGAGAGAATGTTGGAGTTGAGGTAGGCATAAAACGGTTTTCTCCAGTCTGCAGGGTCGCCGTCTTCAGTAATGGTAATTTGGAGTGTTGACAGTATATCGAGACTAGAATGCTCGATGATTTTGATTTCCAAATATCTTTTTACACTGTCTCCCAGCATGGCAACGATATAAGTAAAGGCGTCGACATGCTAGTTTTCTTGTCAAGGTAGGTAAGAGATTGTTGCGTGTTTGAATTTTTGCATCTTTCCCGCTACCAGAGCTGCGTAATCAACCATTTTTCTTGTTGTTTTGAATGTCTTATTGTAATGATTTGCTACAAGTAAAGAATCGACGTAGACTGTAAATTCGTCCGCTCCGAGTACAGATGCGAGATCGAGACCATGTAAGATTCCTTCATATTCGGTCTCATTATTTGTGGCATAGAAGTTTAGTTTGATCGCTTTCTTGATGCGATGGTTGGAGGGTGTAATGAGAATGATGTCAATACCTGATCTTTCTGATCCAGCTGATCTATCTATAAAAAGTCACCAACCCAAGCTTTTGGACCATGCGTCTAGTTCTGCTATGGAGTCATATGTAAAGATTTCTTTGAGTTCTTCCCAATCGGGGTTATCGACTGGAAAGTTTGCCAAAAAGTCAGCCACTGCTTATCCCTTGACTGATATTTGGGGTTCGAAGGAAATGTCGTATTCGTCAAGGAAAATAGACCATTGCAGGATTCTTCGAGAGTTTTCTTTCTTGGAGAGTATCAGTTTGAAGGGGCTCTTGGTGATGATTTTGATGGGATGAGCTTGAAAGTAAGGACGAAGCTTTTGAGAACTGTAGACCAAGGCGAGTAGCTATTTTTATGTCATTGTGTATCTTTTTTTGCAGGCATGAGTATTTTGTTGATGAAGTAGATTGGTTTTTCTACTCTGCCATCTTCTCAAAAAAGGACAGAACTAATTGAGTCTTCAGTTGTGGATAAGTACATTTTAAGTGATTCGTCATCAACTGGAGTACTCATTATATGAGGATACCCCAAGTATCGTTTAAGATCTTAGAAGGCTAACTTACAGTCAGGAGTCCAAATGATTTCCTTTGGCTATTTGTTTGAAAGAGGAGTGGGATTGCCACGAAGAAAAAGGCAAAGAAGTTTGCATTGATCAGATGACTTTGAGATGAATCTGTATAGAGTGGTGATTTTGCCTACAAATTTTTGGACATCTTTTTTCGTTCACGGAGATGGCATCGCGATGAACGCTTTGATTAGTGCAGGATCAATTTTAATCCCTATTTTGCAGATGAGGTATCCCAGAAATTTACCAGATGCAACTCCAAATTGGCATTTTTCTGGGTTGAGCTTCATCTGGTATTTACGAAGGATATCGAAGATGGTTTGGAGATTGCTGGAGTAATTTTCGTGTTTCAAGCTTTTGCAGATCATATCATCGATGTAGACTTCCATAATTATGCCGAGATGATCTTTGAACATTTTAGTCACAAGTCTTTGGTAAGTAGCACATGCATTCTTTAACCCAAAAGGCATTACTGTGCAATAGTAGAGACCTCTTTCGGTAATGAAGGTTATTTTTTCGTAATCTTCTTCGGCGAGTGGAACTTGGTTGTAGCCAGAGGCTGCATCCATCATTGAAAGAAGTTCGTGCCCTACGAAAGAGTCGAGAAGTTGTGGAATCAGTGGTAGCGGAAAACTGTCCTTGGGTGTAAACTTGTTGGGTTCTGTGAAATCTACATAGACCCAGATCTTTTTATTTTTCTTCAATACTGCTACGATATTAGAAACCCACTTCGGATACTTAGCTTTCTAAATAAATCCTACCCAAAGGAGTTGATCAATCTCTTCGTTCACTGGATCGCAGTGGTGGGGAGCTAAATTCTGTCATTTCTGAATGATAGATTTATTGTCTGGAAGGAGGTTAAGTCGATGGCATACGATTGATGGATCGATGCCAGACATTTATTGGAAAGTCCAGGAAAAGATGTCAATATTTTTCTTAAGTAGCTGGGTCATGGCTTCTTATTCGTCGGTTAATAGCTTGGAGCTGATGAAAGTGGTACGTCCAGGACCATCGAGTTCAATAGATTCGACCATCTCGGTGTCATGCTACTCGAATATGGGTGAATCCCCTTGCTGTAGTTGCTATGCCTTGAGAAGTTTTGTTGTATAAGGGTTGGCTGTGGTATTTTTGCACATACGTGCAACCGCTTGGCTACCTTTGATTTTGTAGATTCCATGATCTATTGGAAAACGCAATGTTATATGATAAGTAGAAGGTACTGCTTTGATTGAATGTAACCAGCTGCGTCCTAAAATTCCTAAATATTTGGACTCAGCATCAATGACAAGGAATTTTACGAATATTGTTTCCAATCCTGCCTGAACTGGCAGAGTAATTTCCCCTGTGGCTGATTCTTTTAAACCATTGAAGCCAGTAATTATTGTTGTCAAAGCTTTGACTGAGTCTGTGAGGCCTAGGACTCCAATTGCTCTTCTGAACAATACATATGTCGCGCTTCCTGTATCGATGTGAAGCGTATGTAAGTAGTCCTATCCAACCTTGAGTATAATGACGAGAGGGTCATCATGAAGGTATTTAACGTGACTGGTGTCATAGTCCTCGAAGGTAATATGGTAAGGACGCTTCGATTTACTTGAGCTTGGAGAAGTTTTGCTGATTTATCTAAGGAGATCATTTTACAACAGGATGTAATTCGATCATCTTGTTTTCTTTTTTGATCAGAACCTCGCCATTGTAAAAAAAACTAAATCTGAGTTATTCAAGAATGAATTCCATCTCTATAGTATTAGAACTGGAGATTAAAGATGGGGCTATGTCATGGTTATATTGCAGTGTATATCTGAGATGGATTTATTGTCCAATTATAGTAAAAAAGATTATCAATTTGAATTTTCTCAAACTATTTTCATCATTTTATCTTATTATGGATTATATCGTATTTAACAAATGGTTTTCTCTCTCTCTCTCAATCCGTTTCTCCTTCATGGTAAATAGTAGGCATTGAAGATCCTCCAAAGTCTTATTTTACAGACGATGAGACAAAAGGGTTTGATTGTCCTTAAATACTATTAAGTATTATGCACATTCATAACAATTAGGATAAGCAAAAACACATGTGCATAATTTATAATAGTCTTATGTAGAGAGGCATTCTCCGCAGTCGATCTTTGTGAAGATATTAGGGCTCAGTTTGGTTCGCTGTAAGTATTTGCAATGATTTACATTGCATTAAAAGTCGGGGGATTTTTTTTAGTAAAGGCAGGAATGCAATACATTGTGCAAGTGCAACTAATTGCATATTGATGTTTATGTTTGGTTAGGTGCAGTGTTATGCAAATGCAAATGACAACAACCATTTTTTATCCCTTAAAAGGTTCTTATTTTCCTCCTATTTTCTCTCCAAGTAGAAAGCCAAAATGTAAACTCTGTTGCAAAAAAAATTTAGTGCAACCAAATATAAGCAAAAAGAGAAACTTCTGCATGGAAATACAAGTTGTATCTTTTGCAAAAAGTGAACCAAACACATACAAGTATTTTGAAAGCACCACATTGTAATTGCAAATCGACCCAAACACATGGAAACAGTTAGAAATACAAATAGCTTGCATTTACATCATGTTTGCACTGAACCAGAACTGACGATGACCATGAAATGAGTTGCTTCCATAACACTTTACGCCCACTAGACAGATTGTCGTAGATAGAAAGTGTCACATAGGGCTTAAATTTGGAGAGATGGAGAGAGACTGCCTCCTTGGACATGATGCTCTATTGTAAATGTGTATAAATGAATTTTGACACTAAATAATTTCTCATAGATGCATGTGTGCCACAAATGCACCAACGTTGTTAATGTGATTCAAAGATTCGAGCATTCACGAGGCATAATACATGAGCCTTTGGCTTTATTAGTATGCGGAGGTGATTGTTCAAGTGAATGTGCCTTAAGGGAATCTAGGTCAAGTTCAAAACTAAACAGTGAAGATTCGTAACAGCTATGTTAGCTTTAGGTATAGGATCTTACCAAGCTGCTTTATATCATTTGATCACTCATGCCTATTGAAAGTATAAGGGCTTATTCCGAATCTCGAGCTCAAGTCTCTCCATTCGACCATTACACATTTACTCAACCTTATCAACATACATGTAGCACATTTATGACACATTATGGAGGAGTTACAAAAAAGATGAGTTACTCAAGCCATTACACAATCATTATGAAGACTCGTCAAAACCATATATTGTAACGTTCATCATTAAAGCCGATAATGGTCATAAAATGGTCATAATATAAGACCTATAAATAGGACCAAGGAGCAACATGTTAGGGACACAAAAAATCCTAGGCAGACTTTTCCTATCAAGAAAGTTTGAAGATGAATAAATATTCACTCAACACTCTATACAGAACTACTCAGAACATCTCTTATAATAGCTGGCAACGATCAATACCATTTTTCTTTCTAAATCCTCAAGAGAGGTCATGGTTTTTAACCTATTCAAAGATTTTCCATGCTAAACTTTGTGCTAGTATTCGTTCATTATTCATTTAGACGCTCTAAAACTCCTTGGTGTAAAGACTAAGTTTGAGATATGAAATTAGGCTATAACATTTGGTGCCGAGAGTGGGAATCGAGACAGCTATCCACGATTCTCGAAGTACTAGATATCATTTCATCACTATGAAATGTCGAGCCCAAGTCACAATCCTCTAACGGGGCCGACAAAGTAAACATATAGCAAACAAAATCTCCCACTCTCTCTCTCTCTTTCTCACTTCAGATTGACCATTTCAGCTTCAGCTCTAATTCATCTCTAATGGCATCGAAAACCTGAAACCTCTCTCCCCCATCAGATTCAGATTCAGATTATGACAACACCAATCCTTCACATTCATGAAGGACAATGCGGGAACCATATTGGTTCAAAGTTTTAAAGGTAGTTTGCGATGAACATGGCATAGATCCAAGTGAACATGGTCAACCCTTGGGTGTTGTTCATCACATCAACAATCTGGATCCAAAAATAAAAAATAGAGAATATATGAGCTCGATATTTGCGTATGATCTACAATTCAATAATATGATCCACGATTCAATGGTATGATCCACGATTCACTACTATTGATACAACTTTTGTTGATCACCAAGCTAATATGTAAACTTTGGTGAGGCCTCTTCAACAATAAGATCTACAACAACCACATCAACAACGAGAAAACGTTGCTCCTATTTTCCAGCATAAACAATATCAAGTTGTTCATCAGTTTGCAAATCAAATCCACGGTTTCAATTACAGGGGCGTTCTACTCGTATTGATTTTCTTTTATTCGACGGCAGTGATCTAGAAGATTGGGTTTTTCTGGTGGAACAATATGAATCCCTTCATGGGTTCTTTTGCGGTCAACACCGGGTTTTCTCGCGGTTGCGTCGTTGTCTTGGGTGCACATTGGATCCGTTCTTTAGGCGTAATTAATTTGGATTTCGCCAATTTGATCATGAAATTTTGCTCTTTGGTTTGCATTCAACAAAATTCTCTCGCTCGATCTCCATCGCTTTGACGATACAAACAATCGCCTCAACGATACTGATGCTGCTGATAGGGGTTAACTTTTTGATCTTATTCCTTGGATGGGAGGGAGTCGGTCTTGCTTCCTACTTGCTCATCCAAATTTGTGCCTTGTTTACGACAGATTTTGTGTGCTGACTGGAATCTCGGCTCTACTCAACTATTGGCCAATACGCATATAAAGCGGAATTGGTCTACTATTGCATGGCTTTGCCCTTCTTCTGAGTGTACAGATTGCTTATGAATGTTGGCTTGTGCCTCTTTTGGATCAGCCAGCATTCCAACTATAGCAGCATCTATCGCGTCCTGGTTTTCACAGCGGGATGCTCGAGCCGCCATTAAAACAACGGTATCTGGGTGTACACTTTTTTGAACATTAATTTCTCCCCCTGCTTGCAACTTGCAACAAAATTGTAGATTTTGCGAACAAAGTATTTTGTGGATTTATATGTGAATTGACTAACGGAGATATACTCGACTTATTCTATTTCAATAACGCAAACATCATTGATGACACACTTCGCAACTCACCTATTCTTCTTTAAAAGTTTCCAGGCTCTACAGAGAATACCTTCATAAATCAAGCTGATCATATCCAATAAGGTGTTCGAGGTCGGGGTATTCGAGCTGATTCATTCTTGAAATTGGGCCAAAAACTATTGCTTGCTTCTGTCAACATACAAACCCCAAGTGTTGGATTCAGTCAATCGACTTAAATCGTACTTGGGGGTGAGTTTAACCTCAGCTTCAGGCACAGTACTCGACCTCATTATTAATCTAATAGACTTGAATCGTACTTGGGGGTGAGCTCAACCTTAGCTTCAGACACAGTACTTGACCTCATTATTTATTTAATCAACCTAAATCATACTTAAGGGCAAGCTCAACCTCATCTTCAAACACAGTGCTCGACCTCATCTTCAAACACAGTGCTCGACCTCATATTATGTTAAAATCACAGGTTACCAGTGGGTTCACCCCATTCTACCATTACAGATTGTTTGTTGCTTCGGCCAATCTGATCTTCTATTACGCTACAGATCATTTGTTGCTTCCGCCAATCTGATCTTCTATTACGTTACAGATCGTTTGTTGCTTCAGCCAAACTGATATTCTATTACATTGCAGATCGTGTGTTGCTTCGGCCACTCTAATCTTCTATTACACAATAGATTGTTTGTTACTTCAGCCAAATTGATCTTATATTATGTGACATGTCAACAATTGGTTTATCCCAATTCGACCAACAAATTTAATATATTACGGGTTGAATTGGTTCATCTCAATTCGACCAACCCATCTAAAACATTACAGGTCGGTTATTGGTTCGTCCAATTCGACCAAACAGATTACATATTATAGGTCGGTTATTGGTTCGCCCAATTCGACCAACAGATTACATAATCTAATATATTACAGGTTGGTTATTAGTTCTCCCAATTCGACCAAACAGATTACATATTACAGGTTGGTTATTGGTTCGCCCAATTCGACCAACAGATTACATAATCTAATATATTACAGGTTGATTATTGGTTCGTCCAATTCGACCAAACAGAATGCATATTACAAGGCGGTTATTGGTTCGTCCAATTTGACCAACAGATAACATAATCTAATACATTACAGGTCAACAATTGGTTTATCCCAATTCAACCAAACAGACAATATATTATAGGTTGGTTATTGGTTCGTCCAATTCGACCAAACAAATTACATATTACAGATTCACAATTGGTTTATCCAATGCGACCAACACATCTACTATATTACAAAACATTTCATATTGGCAACATGTTCATTCAAATTGGCCAACAAATTACAAGTTACTCGACTTAAATTGTACTCAGGGGGACCACAAAGCCTTAAAATCTCGAAAACAAGCATCGACAACTTCGGTAATAAACTGCATCATAATCAAGATAGCAACGTCAGGTAACGGATATAGAATGCACTTCTCAACCAACACTACTCGCCTATGATGTTTCTCGTGCTCTTGGCTGATAGGGGGTGGATGTAAGGGCATATTCCAAATTTTGATCCCAAGTCTCTCTATTCGACCATCACATATTTACTCGACCTTGTCAATATACACGTGACACATTTAGGGCACATCATGGAGCAGTTACAAAAAAGATAGGTTACTCAAGCCGTTACACAATCATTATAAAGACTCATCAAAACCATGTATTGTAGCGTTCATCATTAAAGCAGATAACGGTAATAAAATAATCATAATATAAGACCTATAAATATGACCAATGAGCAACCGGTTAGGGATACAGAAAATCCTAGACATATTTTTTCTATCAAGAAAGTCTGGAGACGGATGAATACTCACTCAACACTCGATACAGAACTACTAGCAACGATCAATACCATTTATCTTTCTAAATCCTCAATAAAGGTCATGGTTTTTAACCTATTCAAAAGTTTTTCACGCTAAACTTTGTGCTACTATTCGTTCATTATTCATTTAGACGCTTTGAATATTCTTGGTGTAAAAACTAAGTTCGAGATACGAAATTAGGCTATTACAGAAAGCATTATTATTTTTTGAATCCGGATCAATTATTCATTTAATGAAAACCATTGTTGGATATTCTCAAGAGCGCGATGGCAAGAAATGGTAATATTGAAACAAATTGCTCAAAAATACTATTGAAACAAATAATAGCGTGTGTCCAACTGCTAGTGACCACGAACGACCACGTGTGTCCATTGAACCATTTTTGAAAACCAAAGTAAAGTATGAAATGTGATTTAAGGACAAGCAAGAGGTACTTGACCTTTACATTCAACTTGGGGACACACACCCTTAATAACTCTACCAGCTAACATTCATGTCTATCTCTTCCCATAATTTAATTCATCCAAATATAAATATATAATATTTTTTATTAGAAGCAATATCCATTTTTATAATTATAAATTTGTATTTTACTAGCTTTCAGTAACTCCCGGCACATCAACTTGCATAACCGTTGAAACGTCTTTGATTAAGAAGCCAACATTGAGTATAGTGGTAAAATCCTGGAGCCATCCCACACAAGAGATTACGATTCCCGCTACGCGCGCGAGTGTTCAATAAGTTTTTTAATTCATAATGAGATGGCATATTCATTGGAATATTTCTCATGATAGCACAGTTAAATATGAAGAATATCCATGCTTATATGCACAAAACCCTATTAGATGATAATATATATTATTATAACTAAAAAGGAATATGTCCTCAGGATATTTAGAAGGGACAATGTTTACTTATATTATCCAAAGCATCTCTTTGTTTTATGTACAATATTCTTACATTGTGTACGGTGACATAACATAATATTCTTTGACTAGTCTTCAATTAATAACTTTTGATGAATCTTTTTTTTTATTTTAAGAACAAATAATAGCCTAAAACAAATTTATGTGTTTATGCCATTTTAATTTCTAAATTTGAATTTGTGTATTTCGTAATTATCTTGGTTGACACAAATGGTACGAAAAATTAGTCAATCAAATGATTTGTATAATGTTTTTTTCATTGATTTAAACAAATGTTGAGTATTTGATTAGCTAAGCTTTCCTCTTTTACATAAATCATAGAGTTTTTTTTTTTTTTTTGAAGGGTAACCTTGGGTTGAAAGCAGACCCCCTACATAAATCATAGAGTTAGTATATGTTTAAAGACTCTAAACCACCGGAAAAAAGTGGTGCCTAAATCCATTCAAACTCTTAAAACTTGCAAATATTTATATGCCTAGTTAAACTGTCCATCAGGTGTAACTTGATTAACGAAGTGTATACATCAATTTCATAAACATCGTGTCGGCAGGAGAGTTACGCGCGTAACAGTGATAAGAAGGTTATTTTGTATACGTAGCGTGGTGAAGCTACATCACTATTAACTCAATTAATATGCGATAAATGAGTTTCCATGAATAAATGAGTAACTTTGAGGGCTATTTTGGGGGATTTTTTATGATTAATTAGTGAGCTAACTTGAGTTGGGACTTTGGGAGTGCATTGGGTGAGCTTAGTCTCTAAATTATGCAAAATAATAGAGTTTTTGATATATAGATACATTTTTCCACTTATAAAAAAGCTTATTTTTTACAAAAATGAAGGAGTAGCCCCCCTTGTAAGCCTATAAATCCGCCTCTGGCAGCGTGCAAAGCAAGTAAAAAGTAAATTACATATCAAGTAATTAAAATTTTCTCTTATTTCTTCTTCTCCATCCTTCTCCTAAAGAAGAATATTTATTTTTAGACGGCGGAAAACATAGAAGTTATTGGTAAGCGATTTTATCTATTTGTATGATGTTATTCCAATATAATCAAACAAACAAATAGAGAGAATCTTCCAATCGAATATCCTTTCTCTCATCTCATTAAGGCATGAGGCATCCAAGATTCGAATTATGTAAAATTCTACCTCAATTTTTTATTTGTGTGGTTAAATTAGACACATTTTTATTAGTAGAACCAGAATGCAAGTAACAATAAGAAAAACTGACTACGTCTACAAGCCATTATCACCCAAACACAATAGCTTAAAAAAATCTAAAAATAATCTTGCATGAGAACTCAATGCAATTGTGAAACAAAATGGAGGTTGATAAACGTATTATATTATTAATAATTAAACCTCCAATGTGAACCTTTTAAATATCTGAATAGAACCATTAAACAATTCAAATTACTTATGATAAGATTGTACACAATGAGGTTACACTTGTAATTATCGCACTTAGTATGATTGTAAAGAAAGTTGGAGGAGATACCAATTGATGGTTTATTTGAGTGAAGAAGTATTCATCTTAAGGCTTGTTTGTTTTTCGGTCAACCCTATGAAGTGGTGAGAAGTGAAGATAACTTTTTCAGTTTTGGTGTTCTTGGCTTCTATCAATCTGTTAGAAGAATTAATGAAGTTTTCAAAAAAGTGCCAAAAGTGTGAAGTTCGGAGGCAATCTTCACACTTTTAACTCCCCCTCTACCCTACACACACATACAAAAAACGAAATTCCTTATTTTGGTGTGAATTTTGCTTCCCAAGTTAACTTTCGCCGTTCACACACCATCGTCGTCATCGTAACTATTATCTTTTATATTTGGTTTGGCTTATTTCACTATTTCAACATATCATTTGGCACATGTCAACATATCTCTTCCTTTACTCAACATATTGTTTGGCTCTTTTCCCCCTCCCATATGTACTCTCTCTGGTGTAGCTAGAGAGAGGTGGGGATGTAATAAGACATCTCAACATCTGTCCATTACGTACCACAGATACATCGTGTTGACATGGGAGTTATGTAAATAGAAGTAAAAACATATAATCTGGAGCGTTGAAAAAAAGAGTCATCGATCTTATCTAGTTTGTCTGACGTCATTTCCAATCTCACAAAGTCACAAACAAACAGAGAGAATCCTTCACCCGAATATCCTCTCTTTCTTCTTAATCAAGGCATCAGAGATTCGATTTATGCAGCTACCCGACCTTGTGCCTTCCCTATTTTTTTTCTTTTTTTCTCTCTCTCTCTCTCTTCTTAACCTAAACCATAAAATTATCTCTCTCAAACAAAACAAGCTTCATATGGATCGATCTGTTGATTTCATGGATACCATTAACAACAATAATAGATTTCATGATTACATGGAAGCCTTACAACAAGAGAAGAAGAAGATCCAAGTGTTTCAACGCGAGCTCCCCCTCTGTTTAGACCTTGTTAACCAAGGTTTGTTTCCATCTCTACTCTCTCTCTCTCTCTCTCTCTCTCTCTCTCTATGTTTCTCACTTGTTGTTTCATTTGCAGCGATTGAGAATTGCAAGAGAAACATGTATTTCGGATCTGAATGTGAAGAAGAAGAGCAGACATCAAATGAAGAACCAGTTTTGGAGGAATTTATACCAATCAAACATAACTCATCATCATCATCAGAGATGGAGGAACAAAGGGTATCTCAGAAAGTCGATGAGAAAGTTGATTGGTTGAGATCTGTACAATTGTGGAACCAAAACCCAGATCCGCCATTAAAGCAGGTACAAATAAAAATCTTTTTTTTTTTAACCCCCAATTTGATTTGAGTAAAGTTTGATGATGGGGTTGTTTTTGTTTTTTAGGTGATTGAAACTAAGGATTTTCTTAAAGAGAAATCGGAGACGACGACGATGAAATCTGTACAATCTTCACCACCAGCACTGCCAACTACAGCAGTAGTGGCGAAGACGACGACGAGCTCGACGGGCGACAATGGGAGTCGAAGGCGATTAGAAGAGAGGGAGAGAGAGATTTCTAATAGTAGAAAAGCAAGGAGATGTTGGTCTCCTGAACTCCATCGTCGATTCTTACAAGCTCTACAACAACTTGGTGGATCTCATGGTTTGTACTAATCCATTTTTTTCGATTTGGGAGTTTGATTTTGAACTTAGATTTGATGATTTACTTTGATTTGAATTTCAGCTGCAACGCCTAAGCAAATTAGGGAACTAATGAAGGTTGATGGTCTAACAAATGATGAAGTCAAAAGCCATCTTCAGGTTTGTGTGCTTCTCTTTCACTAGTTGCTGCATCTCTGTTGACATTTTATTGCCCTTTTTGGCCTCCACCTTTGATTGAAATGACACTATTTGTGGTATAATTAAGGGCAGAAATAGTAATTTAATTGGAGATTAGAGTCTTTTTAGATAAAATGTTCATTAATTTTTTCTATGTTTCAGAACTTAAGGATCCAACCAACTTGTCTGAGCAAAAATTGTTTTGGGTTAATAAAATAAATAATTGTAATATTAAGAAATGTGGGTCGATCTTAGCCTACTAGGTTCCACAAGTTTTTGAGGTAGATAATCAATGATCGATAGGCTTTCTGGAGTTGTACTTGATGAAGTCCACGTCCACTGGCTAGAAACCAACTTGGAAAGCTCGAGCTTGAAGGATTAATCCCAATTTTTCTTTTTTATGAAAAGGGACTTCAAGGATTTACCAGAAATGTGGTTTTGCTAGCTTTGCACTAATGTGTACTGCAATGTCAAAAGGTCACTTGGAGAATTCGACTATTTACTTTTATGTGCACATTACATAGTTGAATAATATCAGTCAAAAGCTGTTCTCATACTAAGGCAGGAATGGTATTTCTAGATAGCTTTCAGTTTGGCACATATTGATGGTCATACCCATCATTTTGGCATAAGTAAAAAAACATGTCCATTTTTCCGGTCATCATTTTCCACGGAAAATTGCAAGTTTTTTTTTTTTCTTGGAATCCAGAAGTTCGTTGGGTTCATTATTTTTCACCATTCTCCTAACTAGTATTCTGGGGCTCGCCACGGTACCTCTGCAAGCCACATGCTCCATTTTAAGTCGAGATAAATCTTGGCGAATGACCCCCGGTGTTGGGTTTCGAACTCGTGACCTCTCTCTCATCTCTCCAAGAGGGAGGGCTTTTGTTTTTTTTTAACCTCTATTAGCATTCTCTGCAGATAAGTAAATACATTGTAAATTACACAATTTTGGCATTAAAAGTCATTTCTGCATCAAACCATTGCCCAAATAAAAGACACCAGGAAAAAATCATTTCTGCATCACGCCATAGCCCTAAAAAAAGTGACCTAAAAAAAGTCATTTCTACGTCACACCATTTCCCATATTTGCCTAGTAAAAGTCACCTGAAGAACCCATTTCCGCATCACACCATTTCCCTGGGTTAGTAAAAGTCATCCAAAAAGCCATTTTTGCATCACACTATTGCCCTAACAAAAGTCACCTAAGAAATCTTGTATGTATCACACTGTTTCTTCCTCTAAAGTTTGTTTCTTCAACCGTTTGTTTAATACTAGTTCTTCTGCGTGTTTTTCAGAAATATCGCCTACATACCCGCAGGCCTAGTCCAATAACCGCTCACAACAACGGAAACACCCAGCCCACTCAGTTCGTCGTAGTCGGAGGGTTGTGGGTCCCACCACAAGAATATACCCATGGGGAATCAACTACTACAAATACTACTACTACAACCAATACCCCCCCTAGGGGAATATATGTTCCAGTTGCCACTCGGCCACAATTAGCTATGACGTCTCCTACTACATATTCGTTACACTCGCAAGAAACAAATAGCAAGGGCAATCATAGCATTGTCGTTGGTGATGTTGCTAATCGCAATTGTTCTAGTTCTCCAGCCTCTTCTTCTTCTACACGCACAACAACAGCTTCTCCTATCTTCTGACTTCATGTTCAAAGTTACTGAAAGTTTTGTTACGGATTATTGTTCAATTTTGTTATTTGTAGTGAGTGTTACAAAATTGAAAATAATATATTTGTATTTATTTTCGTGCTTTTAACATTTTTGTTAGGCTGACACTTTTTTGCATCTCAAATGGTGCTCTTATCATTGTTGTAATATATGGTTTAAACCGTTCCAAACTTTTACTCCAGGGAATGAAATTGTGTTTGTGTTTCAGTCTATAGGGTGTGTTTGGTTTGTGGAAAACGACGGAAATGGCGAACGTGATTTCCATGAAATTTATTTTCCACAAGATGGAAAACAAAAGATGGAAAATGTGTTTTTCATGGTTTTTAATAAATTACGAGGTTATTCGATTTCACCACGGAGTGTCGGGGGTTGACAATTTTGTTATTCTCGACTTAAGAAAAAAAATGACGCTGAAAATCTTGCGTCTCTCTTTGAAATAACAAGGAACAAAAGTTGCTCTCAATGTCATGGTGTAGGGTGGACATGTTTATTTGTGCCATGATGGTGTCGGGTGGACTTGTGTGAAATTATCCTAACCTCCCTCAAGGGATTTCAATTGTCTTAAAGTTTATGAAGTGATTTTACGATAGTTTATAGCTCACTTTTTAAGTGAAAATGTGCCAACATTTTTATAGTTTAAACCTATTTTATAAAAAATTTCCTCATTTTTCATGCCCAACCAAACAATGGAAGTTAGTTAATGAAAAATGGGTTTTCCGTAGTTTTGATAAAAACCATAGAAATTCAAATCCAGTTCACCATTTACGCCATTTTTCCGAACCAAACACACCTTATGTTTGTCCCCTATGATACTAATTATTCTGATCGAAGGTCAAAGATTATACGAAAAGTAAAGCTAATTTAGAATATGGCTGAAAGTCATATCTAAATCACGGTTAAAAGTCAGGGACACTAATTAGAGATCAATTGGGAATTGACTTAGTCTTATTTTCTAAAACTTGTTGTATGAGGAACCAATTTCCTGTATCTAGGTTTATAAAAATGACTAAAAAGTATCCCAATGATAGTTGATAATATAAATAACGCAAAGAACCAGGATCATCACTCTAGGGATGACAATTTGCCCCGCCCCGCTGGGAATCTGCCCCGCCCCGCCCCGAACGGGGCAAATTTGGTATGGGTTAACCGGGTATGGGGGTGGGGATGGTATAAGCTACCCAAAATTCGCCGGGGATCGGGGTGGATTTGGGCCTGCTCACCTAAAATCCGTTATCCGCCTCATTAAATACCTATAATTTTACTATTATACCTCCAATGATTTGAGATTCAGATTTCAGAAACCCTTACCCTGTAACCCTATCTGATAATTCTTCTCTTCACTTTTCAACACACAACATCCAAGTTGGGACGTGAACAACTCTCCTCTTTCATTCTTTCAACAAATCTTAATCGATTTGAGATTGGGTCATTGGGTGAAGCTCTTCAATTGGGTGATTATGAAGAAGCAACAAGCTCTCTTTAATTTTCAAGCAGCAACAAGCTCTCTTAATTTTCAATTGGGTTTTCAACAAACAGCAATAAACATCTGATTTCAAGCTCTCTTTAATCAGCAGACCTTTTTAATCAGCTCTTAATCGAGATTTCAAGCTCTCTTTAATCAGCTCTTAATCGAGATTTCAAGGAGCAACAACAACAGCAGTAACTCAGTGATTTCAAGGTATGATTACTAATTATGGTTTAGGGGGAACTCATTAGGAACAACAATGTCCATTTCCATACTATTGGGGTACAGGGCTTGGTATTGCCATGGTCTTTACCTACCCCCACCAAAACTCATGGTAAAAGAGCATGATTTGTAAAGGGTATGCGGGTGATTATAATGTTGAAAGTTCAAAGTTCTGTATGTGTTGGTATGGTGTGGGCAGGTCTGTTTATGGCTTTACAGCCAAGTATCACAACATTGGGGAATACTATAACACCTTTTTCTATGGCTGTGAGATTTTGTATAGGTTAGCTCTTATAGCAACCTATTATTTTCAACTAGCTGTGCATATTGTCTTGCCATTGATAATGTTTGATACTTGCTCTAGGTATCAAACTTGTAGAATAACAAGTGATGTATATATATATATATATATATATATATATATAGATATGTGGGAATATTTTTGTATCTTGAATATTACTCTTGTTTTAGTTTATTTCAGGCTATTTTTGTATCTTGGATATTTTTTGTATCTTGTATTTTGGATATTTTTGTATCTTGGATTTATGTGAGAAGATGCTTAAGACTAATGTTATTAATGCTTGAATAATGGATGCCTTTTTTGTCAATGAATGGAATAATGGATGTCTTTTTTTTTTGAACATATGTTTATATTAATGCTTGAATAATCAATAATGGATGTTATGTTAGAAATGTTTTTTTTTTCATGGATGTTAGTAATGCTTGAAATTGTCTAAATGTCGATGTGTTTCAAATGGTTTTGCTTAGATTTTAATGCCATAAAGTTGCATCTATGTAGTCATGAGTGATGAGGTGAGAGGACTATTTTTTTCATGTTCAATATTAAAGTGTCAAAAGGAATCTGTATGGGGGATGAACTGATCAGTGAAGTACTAGTTAGAAGGATTCAAAGATGGGGTAATGGAGTATGGAGTTAGTTATTACTAGAGTAGAACATTAATGAAGCTAGATTTCAAGCTCCCAAAGCACATAATTCAAGTTTTTTAAAAGGTAGGTTAACCTGATAGCTTGGTTTGCTTTCTGGGAAAATCTCTATATGTAAGTCTTTTATGTGTTCAAGTGTGGGTGGTGGTCTTGTAGACTGTAGTCATCCCCTATCTAGAATCTAGGCTATCTATAATGTAAGTCATGAATGATTTGGTAATAATAATGAGATTTGTTTGTTTGTTTGTTTTTTAAATTTGAGATAGTTTTTCAGTTTTAAGTGAAACTGTATGTAAGTCTTTAAATGGGGCGGGGATGGGGCGGATTCGAGGATCCCCGCTTATTTTAAATGGGGATCGGGGGGGGGGGGGGGGGATGGTATTGGCTCCCCCGCCCCAAATCCGCCCCATTGCCATCCCTACATCACTCCACATAACCTATGAGATATGACATATCATCAAAATAGTAACGTTTCTTCAATTCCTCAACTGCGGATCCCTTAAACACAACAATCTTTATACGAGAAACCAAATTTAGCACTTCAGTATCAGTAGGCAAATCTATAGTGCTAGTAGTACGACTGCAATATTTAGAATCCGCGGGAGAAAGCTTGGGACACTTGTAATCCCCAATGTCCAAAAATTCAAGCTTAACACAACCCTTCAAGTGCTTCAACACAAGTATGAGGTACTCATGCGTAGGAAACATTTTCTTAATCTCAAGAACTTGACATTTTGCAACATGGCGAGGCCTAAAGCTTCCTATCTCGTGATATAAGTATTTGCCATGAAAAATGCTTCCAAGTTCTTGCAGTTAAGGCTAATTTCATTGATAATATTTTTATTTATATACACACCTGCAATTGTCAAGCACTCGAGATATTTCCATTTAGCCTTCTCAAGTTGGGGCACCTGCAAAAGCATTTACTTATAAATTTTTGAGAGTTAGATATTAAGTATAAACTACAATGAAATTAACCCGTCTTATTGCATCCTATATAATATTGCACATTTTTTGGCGGTCCCAAAGGGTGTGTGCATTTATCTAGGTTTCACTGTAATATACCTGCCCTTTCGCGATGTATTCCTAGGTATCGTTCTTGCACCAAACAGGTAGGGCAACAATGGTAACAAATCCCTGGCTACGATTAACAACAAACTTTACAAACTTATCAACCGAGAAATTCTCCACTTTGTACTTATCGACATACTTCTCCGAAATAGGCTTTATGGTTTTGACAAAAGAAACATCACAAAAATTTAGTGACTTCAAACATTGGGGATCAAGAGAAGCTTTGTACCATGACTTGCACACAAAGGCTACATCAAAGATCAAATCTTTGATACCCAATCTTCCAAAGATGTTAAGCAAACAATCTTTGTGCAAGTTTTTCCATTTTCTTGCCTTCATCACTCCCTTCGATACCTAACAGAGTCCTACTTTGTGATGTTTATATTACATGAGATGCATGCCCGATTGAGAGTTTGAAACAAGTCCTATTTTTTCTCCCCAAAAAAACAAGTTACTTGTAGTCTACATTCGTGGAGAGTTCTACTTGTGTCACCTAATAGTAGGTGAGGGATACCTCAATCCCTTCACAATTCATGACCTGTGTAAAAAGAAAACCGGGTGACTTGGAGTACCGGTTCTATTTTCTACTACTTTCTCTCTATTCCCTAACCCGGTATCATCTGATCTCTCCTAAAAATCTCCCATCATCATCGAATATATAAGAAATATATAGTTAATTTTGGTTACATGGGAACTAAACACACTTTGGGCTTGTCCAAATTTGAAGGGAGAAAGATGAAAATTTTATTGTTCTTAAAGATGATAGAGTGAGAAAATTGCTTGACATTCAATTAAAGCAGAAGATATTGATTCAGCAAAGATGAGTTTTCTTTTAATGGACCTAGTTTTCCAATTCGAGGAGAGAGGGAAAAGTATGTTTTAGATGTGAGAATTGAGAGCCTGAGGGAGGAATGGGTTTAAAATTAAACTGGTAAACGGAGGGGAAAATGACCGGGATGAGAAAGAGAGAGCTTGGTTTGGGAGATAGAGATGAATAAAAAGATTAATGATACGAATAGGAGATGGGTAAAAATAGGGGAAATAGAGAAATAGTATGAATAAGAAGAGGAAGAAGAAGAGATTGAAGATGGAGAAGAGATGAAAGGAGAAGAAAGAAATAGAGGTTAAGAAAAAGAAGGCTATGACGGACGGAAATACACATTTTGTGACATCTTTAGCTTTTTACTGTGTCTAGTATAAAACATTCCCTTCGGTCGTTTGACAAATTTGAGAAGATCGGATTCACATATCATGGCCAATTTCATATTTAAGAGATGAGTTTTAAGATTCAAAGAGAGAGAGAGAGAGAAATAGTTATTTGAGGAGAAGGGAGAGAGGAGTTTTAAGAGAGTGAGAGAGTACCGGCCTTCGGTCGTTTGACAAATTTGAGAAGATCGGATTCACATATCATGGCCAATTTCATATTTAAGAGATGAGTTTTAAGATTCAAAGAGAGAGAGAGAGAGAAATAGTTATTTGAGGAGAAGGGAGAGAGGAGTTTTAAGAGAGTGAGAGAGTACCGGTTGCTAGTTTTCCTCTACCACATGTAATTTAAATTGGAGAGGATAACTCTCTCTTAAACTATGGGGGATGAGCAAAGTATTTTTGTAAACAGATACAGAGATTACAAAAAGAGAAGAGAAGAGGAATCACAAGGAGCAGCAGACAACTCTTGCAACTCTGGGCATAATTGTAGCCCAGAACTAAAGCATAGGTCTTAAATAAAACCTTGTGCCACTAAAAGTTGCTTAAGTAGTCATGTGGGTATCACATTATTGCAACGAGAAAATAATTTGCAAAAGGTATTCTCTGTCAAAGTAATTGTGGAAAACATAGTAATGTAAACGCACGACACGGAAACAAGATCGTGTTACGTTTAACACTAACATAATCTCAATTAGGGTTTTCTTCTCAACTCTAAAAATAGATTAATAAAACTAAAACTTATTCTTAACTTGAATTTCAACTCAAACGATCTAATTAAAACATAGAACTAGTCTCCACTTTTATAGAACATAAGGGGATTAGAATTAACAACCCTAATTTTAATCTAAATAGAAATCTACAAAAATTGGGAATTTTTATTATTTAATATTGCGCTCTTAAACAAGAAGTCCATAAATTCTACTTAGTATCTCGAGCAATGGAGATGCTTGAATCAAAAGAGCATAAATATAAATGGTCCATTGACGGTAAGAACGACCGTTAGAGGACAATTTACATAAAAGAAATTTTTAATACACTCCATTTATTAATTAGCTTACCCCAGTTTAATCTCACCCCACTTGTATTTCTCTAGGTTAATTAGCTCACCTCATCTTTTTTAGAAATACAAAATTAAGTTAAGGAAAAAATAAATAGATAGCTCACCCCACTCTAGTTCTTTTAGCATTTTCTTCATTTTTAGGATTTGTAAGCCTTCAAGTAAGAACCCCACCCCAAACGTTGTGTTGTACTCTTAATTATGCTTTACTTGCTTTATTTAATTAGATATAGAGACTAATAAAATTTATATAAAATTAAAAATGTATTTTGTTCTTCTCTCATCACTAAACTAGGGTAGAGAAACTCGTTTGGTTTAACCGTTTAAGAGAAATTAAGGCCATAAGAACTAGGGAGGGGTGAGCTTTTAGATTAAAAAATAGTGATGTTTTTATTTGGGGGTATACTTGTCTTAAACTACTTAGAAGTGTAATGAACTTAAAAATAATAGGATGGGGTGGGCTTTTAGAGTTTGGGGTGTATTTAAAATTACTTTTTACATAATATATAGTACCCTATTCAAATTCAAAGCTGGAGAGTTTCTGGTTTGTCTCGTTACCAAACTATTGTAGACGGAAGAATATCCAACATAAAATCCTTGGGAAACCAATGTGGAACCAAATCTCTAAAAAAAGGCCATGTCTCCTGAATACCAGCAAGAAAACAAACAACATTTGAAGCACCTACACGACTTCATGAGAACATTATTTACGGAGATATGGAACAAGTTAATGTTGATAGTTAATCATGGAATCAGGTAACAACCCACCCAGTATATCGTTTAATCATGGACATAAAAAAAAAAAAAAACTTGTGCTACAACCTCAAAATTACAAGAAAAGTACACCAATAACAATTCATGATATAAAGATTACGTCAATCAAAGTAAAATTAACTCCGATTTTATGAATAAAGGTAACCTATGAGATAGCTTGTATCATCAACACAATATTGCTGAGTCGTAAGCCTGAAAGCCGAAACTCTAACTCGATTTAGTTAGCCACAAACAAGCAACAATCAAAGAAATGCACAGTACACCAAGTTTAAGGCGGTTCTGCAAATTGCCTACATCTACCGTGCGAAAGAGAGAGATAAAGAGTTTATTCAAGATCCCGGTTACAATTACTCAAAACCAATTAGAGGTTCTTATTTTAGAAAATCCTCCCCAATTTGATCTCACCAAAGGATTGACTCAAGGATAGCTATAAAAAAACCTAAGTTTCTCTTTATATACTAGGGAAACTCTTTACAATCGCTCAAATCTCGAGGCAAGCAAGTGGTTATAAAATCATAAAAAAAAATAGAGTTCCGCCTTTTCGTTTGAACGAAATCTAAAGTCGTTCGAACGAAATCTAAAGTCGTTCGAACGAATTGGGCATCTGGGCCAAAATTCCAGGGAGTTGCTCAAGGGTCGTTCGAACGACTATCATCATCGTTCGAACGACCAAGGCAACATGCAACCCCCACAATTCTCTACCTCGGTGAAGATTTCCCCAGCCAAACACACCAAAATTTGAGTCGAACATAAAAACCATCCAAGCAGACCCAACCAAACACTCTCCACTATCAAATGTCCTCAAAGACCCAAACACATAAACGACCCAAAGGAACTAACTAAAACCAACCATCCCAAATGACCAAATTCAAAATCAAGCGTCCCAAAGGACCGAATCCAAACCAAGTGTCCCAAGGAACCAAATCCAAACCAAGCGTCCTAAGGAACCAAAAAACAAACCAAATGTCCCAAGGAACCAAAATCGAACCAAACATCCCAAGAAACCAAAATCGAACACATGTCTCAAGAAACCCAAACCAACCAAATGTCCCAAAGAACCTAAATCGACTCTACCAAATCAATGGTTGTCTTCGTACCGCCATGGATCAAGTCGCTCGTAGTTCCCATCAATCCCCGTGAGAGGCCAAATAAATCCATAGGAAAGAAATGCACCGTTCCCTTCTCTATATCTTTATGAATCTCTATATTAAGAGTCTGTTTGTAGTGTTGTCTTGAAGACCTCTTCAAACAGTACAGCGATCTCTTCATCAATTGATACACATAGTCCTCTCAAGCAACAATAAACCCACTTGGCATAGTTATATTGATCTCTTCCTTCAACTTCCCATGTAAGAACACCGTCTTAACATCGAGTTGTTACAACTCCAATTCAAATGTGCTACCAAGGCCAATAGAATACGAATGGAGAAGTATTTTACCACTAGACTTTCCTTGAAGCGTAACACCATCTTGAGATTCTTGTTTCTTTTTGTAAACCCATTTACCACCAATCGCCTTTTTTCCTTAGTCAACTTTGAAAGTTGCCAAGTTTCATTCTTGTGAAGAGAATACATCTCTTCCATCCTTGCTCCTTCCCAATGTTTAGCCGTGGAAGAAATATCTTCAACAATCAGTAGTGCTAGGCTACCATGGCCTTCGCCTTTGGAAGTACCATGTCCTTTGTAAGCTATTCCGGCTTACCCATATTCCTCTTTGGTTTACTAGTTACAATTGACTTCACAACTAGAGTTTCATCATCCGTACTACCAAATACTTTACCATCGCCTGTGTCTTCATCATTTGGAACATGAACAAATAGCTCATCATCCGTTGTCACACCGGTAGATGACTCCCCCTCTAGTACAGACCTCTCTGGCCAATGTAAAGACGTATCAATCTTCACCCGCTGTAAAACCTCATTTGTCGTCTTCTCTATGTGCTCAGAGCCATGTGACTTCATCATAAAAGCCTTATCAAAAGTGACATCTCTGCTAAGAATGATCTTCCGGTCTCTCGTATCCCATAACTTATAGCCTTTCACACCCTTCTTCTTGCCCAGAAAATGGCCTTCCTCGCTCGTAGATCGAACTTACCATCCTTAACATGATAGTATGTCAGACACCCAAATATACAAAGAGTATCATAATCTGTAGCAGGTTCTCCCGACCAAGCTTCCATTGGTGTTTTACACTCAATTGCAGCTGAAGGCAACCTATTAACGAGGTAGTATGCATATGTCAAAGCCTCAGCCCAAAATGCCTTGCCCAACCCAGAATTGGACAACATACACTGCACCTTCATACACCACACCTTCTCTAGTAAAGTACGGTTTATGCGCTCTACTACCCCATTTTGTTGTGGCGTCTCTCTAACCGTGAAGTATCGAACTATCCCCTCATCCTGACATACTTGCAAGAATGGATTACTATTATACTCCCCACCATTATCCGAACGAAGTAATTTGATCTTTCTACCAGTCTGAGTCTCAATCAACTTTTTCCACGTCATGAAAATTTCTATGACTTTATCTTTCATCTTCATGGTATATACCTATACCCGCCTAGAAAAGTCATCCACAAAAGACACAAAGTAATGCTTCCCCCCTAGCGATGCATTCTTGGAGGGTCCCTACACATCAGAGTGAGCATAATCAAGGGTTCTACGAGTACAGTGGACAACGGTGCCGAACTTTACCCTTGTCTGCTTGCCTAGAATACAGTGTTCACAAAATTTCAATTTGTACACCTTGGCACCCTTCAATATCCCCTGGTTCGTGAGAACTCTCAAAGACTTTTCCCAAGCATACGCCAAATGCATGTGCCATAGCTGAGTGGTATCTATGGAAGTTATCTCCTCCCTTCCCGCGACAGTAACCTCACCAAGAACAGTTGTACTATCCAAATAATACAAGTTATTACTTCTTTTGTGGGCCTTCAATACAACTATGGCTCCCTTAAGAACCCTCTTTACCCCATTCTTATACACAACCTTGTAGCCTTTCGCTTCAAGTAAACCGGTCGAGATAATATTCTTTCTCATCGTCAGAATATACCGAACCTCATCAATCTCTTTAACTAACCCATTGTGCAACTTTAGACGAATGATACCTATCCCCATGATGCAGTAAGGATTATCGTTTCCCATCAACACCGCTCCATCTTCTAGTATTTTCAAACTAGAAAAATAAACCCCTTTCGAGACAAATGTTATAAGTAGCACCCAAATCTAAAATCCATTCTTTTGTATTAATAACACATGTACTAAATATTATAGTGAAAGAGAAATCAGAACCATTACCTTCCATTTCCGTGTCCTGAGCCACATTAACAGAAAAACCCATTTTCCCCCCTTTCTTCTTCTTAAGAAATGTAGGACATTCATTTTTCCAATGACCCGTTTCTTTGCAAAATACGTATTGGTCCTTACCCAATTTGTTGTTATTTAAACTGTAGCATTTCAATTTCGATCGAAGGTTGTTATCACTCGACTTCTTTTGGTCCGAAGACTTCCCTCTAGTCATCAATACTTTGGATGTCGACTCCTCAGACTTACATTTTTCCTTCCTCCGGTACTCCTCGTTTACAACCGCCATAGTCACATCCGAGTATTGCAATAAATTAAACTCTTTCCGTACGTTATCATCGTAACGAAATGCTCGTACTCTTTAGGAAGCGAGTTCAAGAACAATAGTACTTTGTCTTCATCGCCAATCATTTCTTCTAGATTTGCCAAGTCAGCTAATAACTTGGTAAAATCATTCAAGTGCTCCGACCTACTAATCCCTTGCCTCATAGTAAAGCGATAAAACATCATCTTCAAATGGAGTCGATTTTGGATGCTCTTCACCAAATACTTCTCCTCTAGAATCCTCCAAATTTTCTTTGCCGAGGTTTTATTCATTATAAGGTATTTAATGTCTTGAACCAAACACGAGCGAATTTGACCACAAGTTCTCTTGTTCATCTTCTTCCAAATACTCTCCTCTACTTCATCCAGATTGTCCTCCAATACCTCATCTAAGTCTAATTGACTTAGCGCATCAATAACCTCGCATCGCTACATGACAAAGTTATTGGTGCCATTGAATTTCTCAACTTTAATCATTGCATTGTTGAACATTGTTGTATCCCTTTTTGGGGCCGAAGAACTAGATTCAACTGCGTCTCCCATGTTTATCCTAATTTTCACGAACTAACCAAATCCCAAAACCAAATTAAAATTGAGAAACCCTAAGTTACCTCAAATTCGCGTACCACCGAAGAATCGACCTCGCTCTGATACCAATTATTGAGTCGCAAGCCCGGAAGCTAAAACTCTAACTCGATTTGGTTAGCCACAAACAAACAACAATCAAAGAAATACACAATACACCAAGTTTAAGGTGGTTTAGCAAATTGCCTACGTCCATCGTGCGAGAGAGAGAGAGAGAGAGAGAGAGAGAGAGAGAGAGAGAGAGAGAGAGAGAGAGAGAGAGAGAGTTTATTCAAGATCTCGGTTACAATCACTCAAAACAAATTAGAGATTCTCACTCTAGAAAATCCTCCCCAATTTGATCTCGCCAAAGGATTGACTCAAGGATAGCTCTAAAAGAACCTAAGTTTCCCTTTATTTACTAGGGAAACTCTTTACAATCGCTCAATTCTCGAGGCAAGCAAGTGGTTATAAAACTATCAAAAAAATAGAGTTTCGCCCTTTCATTCGAACGAAATCTGAAATCGTTCGAATAAAATTTGTGTTTGGGCCAAAATTCCAAGGAGTTGTTCAAAGGTCGTTTGAATAAAATATGAAGTCGTTCGAACGACTTGGGCACCTGGGCCAAAATTCCAAGGAGCTGTTCAAGGGTCGTTCGAACGACTATCATCCTCATTCGAACGACCAAGGCAACTTACAACCCCCACAACAACTCCCACAAATACTCCATTTGCTTAACTTCATTCTGTTTAAAAACCCAGTCTTGATACGAGAAACCAAATTTAGTACTTCCCTATCATTATCCAAATCAGTGAGAGAAATTTCTTTCTCAAGACACTCAATAAGATAATACTCCCCAAGGTCAAGAAACTCAAGCTCAGCGCAACCCTTCATCACCAAAATATGGTCATCCTAAAATGTAATACATCCCCTTAGTGCCAAGAATTTAAGTTTTGGCAATATAGCGAGGGTAATGCATCTTCTTGATGAATTCAGTTGTAATAAATAATGCTTCCAAGTTCTTGCAGTTACGACTGACTTCTTCGATAATGTATTCCTGCCCCATATGGAGCAATTGTTAAACACTCGAGATATTTTCAATTAACAAGTTTTGAAACCAAGGTTCAAATCCAAAGAGCAAGGCACTACAAGCCTTCTCAACTTTGGGCACCTGAATATAGGCAACACTTGAAAGTTTCAATACTAGAAACATATATACCAATTGTTGTACGTACATATATTAAGAGCGGAACGCTTACCCGGTGGAGATGATTTCAAATGCATCATTTATGCAGAAACTAGGTAAGATGATACTGTAGTCAATATTTGGCTACGATTGACAACAAACCTATTAAACGAGCTGCATTGATTAATGTTCTTATTAGAACTAGGGGTTCCATCTCAAAACCAATTGGTAATGAGAGGAGTAGACCCATACTGTTATATTATTGAAGTGCAATGCTTGAATACCCGATGTGGGACTATATATCTCAACACACCCCCTCGTATAGAGGTATTGGGTAATCTTTGAGCTCAAATATTTGGGTGACGTGGTGACACAGACCAACTTACACACAAGCTTAGTACATGCGGCATTCAAGGCGCGTGCCTCAAGTAAGCCTAATTATTCGTCTCTTTTAATCGTCTTTTTAGCATTATATCACATAAGATCATATAATATCAAGGCAACACAAACACTGTACAAAGGGTCATTACAAACTTCATTTTATTCATTTATCAACAACAATTACAAAGCTTTATTGTTAGGTCCTGAACCCCGATTGCACCGATATTATCCCCACCTTTACCACCTACTTGGGTTGGGCTAGGTGTAGGGTTTTATTCTTAAAAGGCCTCGATACAATTTAATAGTCCATATCTTCTTATATCCTTGTGTGAACTACATCTTTTACCCGATGTGAGACTAACTTTGATCCACCGTTCTTAACAATCTCCACCTTGGATCAAACACCGTTAGTCAATAAACGTCCATTTTGAGCTTTACAAAAGCGAACATGAGCTCCACCTCGAACCATAACCGTTCACCACTACCGTACATCTATGCCAGAACAATCGTTCATTTTAAGATTCACGGAGAGAGAACATGAGCTCCACCTTGAACGATTGGAGAGACATGCCGATACGTTAAAATACACCCAGCCAAACCATCGGCTTTGACACCACTTGTTAGGGACCGAACCCCTATTGCACCGATATTGTCCCCACCTTTACCACTTAGTTGGGTTGGGCTAGGTATGAGGTTTTATTCTTAAAAGGCCTCGGTGCAATTTAGTAGTCCGTATCTTATTGTATCCTTCTGTGAACTACATCTTCTACCCGATGTGGGACTAACTTTGATCTACCAATCTTAACATTATTTCCTTCTCGGGTATATTAGAGTCATGTCCTCTACATAATAACCACTAAGTAAATAGCTTACAACCAAAAGGAAACATCCAAGTTGGAGACAAAGCGTACTCCCCCTTTTGGCTAACCTAAACTTTATAGAAATAAGCAAAACTTTTTACAAGGCTTTATTATATTCTAGAGTTACTATTTACAAAATATTGGCTTGATCCGCTGAGTCGTCATACACTCTCCCACTCAGCTTGGAGACGCCATCGTCAACTTCTTCTTCTTCCACATCTGACTCTTCTCTTTCCTCTCCTGCTTGGCCTTAATCTTCCTGAATCAGACCAGTAGGGGATGCGAATCTTGATGCTCCAAGCTGGCTTCTGTCTTTGGCAGATCCTTCCACTTTACTAAGTACTCGTAGACTTCCTCCTTGGTGTCCGAGTTAACATAGGTCATTATGTGAGCAAGAACACTCTCTGGAGCTTGGTCTGGGTTGACTGGCTTGAGAGGAATCTGAGGTCTGACGGTACTTCGGCTTGGATCTTCCTTGTATTCGTGGTAAGGCTTTAGGGCGCTGGCATAAAACACTGGATGGGTGAAGCAAAGATGGGGTGGCAGTTGAAGCTTGTAGAAAACCTTTCCAACTTTGCCAATGATCGACATCAGACCTATATGCTTGGGTACCAGGCCTTTGTGTGCTCTGTCACTTTGGTGCTGGAGGTGGGAGGTCTTGATCAGAATAAGATCTCCAACCTGAAAAGGATATGGTCGTCTCTTATGATCTGCCCATTTCTTTATTCTGGCAGACACTTTTTCCAAATAGGCCCAAGCAGTATCAGTATTTTTCAACCATTCCCTTACAAACTGGTAGGCTCTCAGAATGTTTCCTTTATAACCGGAGACCATTGTGTGCGGTGTGAGGGGTTGCTGTCTCAATAAAGGGACTCTTGTTTGTTGATGAACTCTTCTGTAGATTAATGAAAAATTGTGCTACATCCAAGAGTTTGGCCTAATTCTTCTTGTTTGCCCTGACGAAGTGCCAAATATATTCTTCCAAAATTGCGTTGAAGCATTCGGTCTGACCATCTAATTGTGGGTGGCTACTGGTTGAGAAGTTGAGAGTGGATCCCAGTAATTTGAACACTTCCTTCCAAAACTTCCTAGTGAATCTCGGATCTCTATCGCTGACAATGTCCTATGGCACGCCCCAATACTTGACAATGTGTTTCACAAAGAGACGTGCTCTTTCATCTGCCAGGCAAATAATTGGGTCTGGAATGAACATTGCATAGTTAGTGAATCTGTCAATGATCATGAGAATGGAACCATATCTTTCAGTCTTAGGTAACTCGGAGATAAAGTCCAGAGAAACGCTTTCCCAAGGTCGTGTCGGTATATGAAGTGGTTCAAACTGTCCAAGTCAAGTCCCGATCAACTTTGTCTTGTTAGCAAATGTGACAAGTTCGCGTATAATCTATCACTTCGTTTTGGTTATTGGGCCAATAGTAACCTCTGTACAATAGGGATAGTGTTCTCCGCCAATCTGGATGGCCTACCCAAAGAGTGCCATGACACTCCTTTATCAGCTCCTGTCTTAGTCCTGCGAACGGAGGAACATAAATTTGTTGTCCCTTCGTATTAAAGACCATTTTCTACCCAGAACCGTTTGGTCTTCCCCTGTTTTACCAAGTTAATGATGACCTGGGTCTGAGGATCTACCGTCAGCCCTTCGCGGAACCTATCTTGGAGAGTACTGGTAATATGAGAGTGAGACTGCTCGGCGACTATAGAGATGACCGCTAGTTCAGCTTTACGGCTCAACGCATCTGGTACATTGTTCATCCTCTCTAGCTTGTGCTCGAGATCTAAATCAAACTCTACTAGAAACTCTTACCAACGAGCCTGCTTTGTGGTCAACTTCTTCTGTGTAAGGAAATGGCTTGCCGCACTGTTATCGGTCTTCACTAGAACCTTTATTCCCAACAGATATTCTCATCATACTCGTAGACAATGCACAATAGCTAGGAGTTCCTTCTGTTGTGCTGAATACAACTTCTCTATGTCATTCAGCTTTTTACTTTCATATGTAATCGGATACTCTTCTTGTAACAATACTCTATCAATAGCATAATCAAATGTATCAGTATATACTTTAAACAGCTTGGTAATATCTAGCAAGGCTAAGACTGGGTTGCTAATCACCGCATCTTTGAGATCACCTGCTTGACATTTCTCAGACCATAACCAAGATAAGTCATTCTTAAGAAGATCTGTAAGGGGTATCATACGCTTCGAATATCCTTAGATAAACTTGCGGTAGTAGTTCACGAGGCCAAGAAAGGAACGAACTTCTGTAACCTCCGTAGGAGCTTTCCACTCCTCAATAGCGTAGACCTTTTCCATATCCATACAGATTTGTCCTCCAGCAATAATGTGTCCAAGAAACATAACTTGTTCCTAGGCAAATGAGCATTTCTCCAACTTAACATAGAGCTGGTATGTTAAAGGACTTGGAATATCAGGCGAAGATGTTCAAGGTGCTCCTCCATAGTGTGGCTGTAGATAACAATATCATCTAGGTACACCACCACAAACTTGCCAATATATTTCCAAAAGAGCTCATTCATAAGAGTATAGAATGTTACAGGAGCGTTGGTCAGGTCGAATGACATGACAAGAAATTTGTATGCCCCATACCGAGTAGAACAAGTCGTCTTCGGTTCATCCCCGGTAACAATCCTAACTTGATCGTAACCCGATCTCAAATCAAGTTTAGAGAAGTACTTCGCGGATGTATGTTGGTCAAATAAGTCGGCAATGAGCGGTATTGGATACTTTTTCTTCACCGTATACCTTGTTCAGGGCTCGATAGTCGACATATAATCACAGACTTCATCCGTATTTCTTCTGAAATAAGATCGGGGCACCATATGACCCCTTTGAGGGGCAAAAAGCCCGATTCCAACAGTCCATCAAGTTGTTTCTGAAGCTCTGCTAGTTCAGGCAGACTCATTCTATACGGTCCTTTGGCAGGAGGTTTGGTTCCAGGTACTAACTCGATCTGATGATAGATAGACCTTTCTGGTGGTAATACCTTTGGCAGTTCCTTCGGCATCACATCCTTGAACTCAGTAAGTACCCGTGAGACTTCTTTCGGCATGACACTGTAATTCTGATCATCTGGCTCTAACCGTAAGGTAGCAAGGTAAGTCAACTCCCCTTGCTTCAATCCCTTTTCCAACTGAAGAGCTGATAATATTCTACCCCCATCTCTATACGTGGACATCTATATGATTGAGGGATTGTTACCAAAAATCCCCAAGGAATTGACAAACGGCATCAACACTACTTTGTGGTAGCGAAGAAAGTCCATTCCCAAAATAATCTTAAAATTATCCAACGTCACTGCGAGAAGGTTAACCTTCCTACTCCACTGTCCCATCTTAACTGGAACCAACTTGGCAACACCATGTATCAACATTGCGGTGGAGTTGATAGCTTTCATCTTGCTAGAATCTTTCACCAAACGCAGTCCCAAACGATTCGCTTCCTGAATGACAATAAAGCTATGGGTAACACTTGTATCAACCATCACCAAAGTGTTCTGCCCATTAATACTAAGGTCCACGTTCATGAGTCCTTTATTGGGCTAAGTCTCTGCCAACTGAGTGGTCAAAACATTGAGCAAGTAAAAAGAGCCCATGTGAGTTTCGCCGCTATTATTTCCTTGTGCGGTGTCATTGGTTTGGTCTCCTTGCGACGCCACGAGAGTATTCAAGGCCATCTTGTGAGAACATTGGAAAGCTTTGTGATTCCCTCCACAAAGAAAATACTTCAAGTTCCCTGAACGTCCTTAAAACTTGGATGAGGAGGAAGCACCACCACTGTTATGTGGCCTGTGGTACTCTCTCCCAGGATTGGATCTCGAGGCACCTCCCGTACTTGCTCCACCACTTCTGCCCTTACCATGGCCTTGGCTTTGATCTTGGTCTACCCCACTTTTAGCTTGGTATCCCCCAATCTTACCCTTATTGTAATTATAGGAGGATCTCGTTCTCTGCTGTGACTGGGAATTAGACTGAGACTGGGTCGGTCGATGCTCACCTTACATAGGAGTACAGTCGTTGATGCGCTCAGCGGAGGCCATTTTGGATGCCAAATCTTAAATTTGTTGCCTTTGTATTCTGGAACCATGGTTTCAAACCTTCCAAGAAACAAAACAACTTGTCCTTTTCAGACATGTTGTGGATATCCAACATTAGGGTTGAAAACCGCTTCACATACTCACGAATGTTGTATGTCTTCTTTAGTTGCCTTAAACTTCTCCGAACAATGAACTCAACATTCTCAGGTAGGAACTTATTCTTCAACTATTTCTTCAAGTCATCCTATGTGCTAGTAGTACCGTGACCGCTCTGGATCTCGGCAGGGCCGACGCTGGGGTAAGGCCTCCAAAGCGGTTGCTTTGGGCCCCCAACTTTGGAGGGGCCCCCAAATTTATTTCATGTTTGGGCCTTACTATTAGGGCTAACATACAACTTATATAATTAAACACGTAAAGTTGTTTGGGGCCTCACTATTAGGGATGGCTTTAGGCTACCAAAACCCTAGTACTGACCCTGGATCTCGGTATACTTGGTGCGCCACCATAGTTTAGCGTCACGTGCAAGGTACATGGTTGCCATCAACACCTTCTCACCTTCACTCTCAGGCCTGACTACATTGAAGTATGTCTCCATATCAAAAAGGAAGTTCTCCACCTCCTTTGCGTCTCTCGCCCCCTCGTACGCATTGGGTTCGGGGACTTTGATTCTGGACCGTTCTATATCGCCGCCCAAAGGTGTTGGTTTACCAGTCCAAACAACCTTAACTAGGAGATTCACCTTCGAAGATAGTTCAGCCACCAAATCCAGAAGTGTAACCATATTTCTCTCAACTACTTCTTCAAGCGTAACGAGACGTTCGCCCATATGTGCCTGATCATCTGTGAACCCGTCCAATCATTCCTCCAAAGTTGTTACTTGATCAATAATCCCACCTAGAGCTTGCATCTTATACTATAATTGGTCCAACCGCGTTCGGGTGTTCGACCTGGGATTAACGGGTGGTCCTACCATCTGAGGAGTAGGGGAAGGGGAAGGGGAAGGGGAAGGGTCAACAATATTAGGACCCTATGCCATAGCAATAATATCGCTTTCGTACTAAAACGTAGCTCTGATACCAACTGACACAGACTAGCTTACACACAAGCTTGGTACGTGCGCCACTCAAGGCATGTGCGTCAAGTAAGCCTAATTATTCGTCTCTTTTAATTGTCTTTCTAAGACAATATCGCATAAGATCACATAATATCAAGGCAACACAAACACTGTACAAAGGGTCATTGCAAACTTCATTTCATTAATTTATCAACAACAATTACAAAGCTTTATTTCCTTCTCGAGTGTATCTGAGTCATGCCCTCTACATGATAGCCACTAAGTAAATAACTTACAACCAAAATGAAATATTAAAGTTGGAGATGAAGCATACTCCCCCTTTTGGATAACCTAAACTTTACAAAAATAAATAAAACTTTTTACAAGGCTTTATTACATCCTAGAGTTACTATTTACAAAATATTGGCTCAATCCACTGAGGCGTTACACGTGGAGTATTGATTAATGTTCTTATTAGAACTGGGGGTTCCATCTCAAAACCAATTGGCAATGAGAGGAGTAGACCCATACTATTATATTATTGAAGTGCAATGCTTGAATACCCGATGTGGGACTATATATCTCAATACGCCCCCTCGTATAGAGGTATAGGGTAATCTTTGAGCTCAACAAGTGGACAAATATTTGGGTGACGTGGAGTAGCCCCAGGATATTATAGTATTAAAGTGCAAGGTTTGAAAACCTGATGTGGGACTATATATCTCATCAGCTATCCTTTATAATGCACCTTTTGGTGAGAGAAATTGCGTATAAATTGAGAAATTTCCAACATTCGTGATCAAGAGAGGCCTTGTACCACGACTTGCAAACAAAAGGTACATTGTAAATCAAGTCCTTGATACCCAATCTTCCTAAAATGTTAATCAAACAATCCTTGTCTAAGTCTTCCCATTTTCTTCTCTCCATCTTTCTTTTTTTTTCCTCCCCAACAGAATCATATTTTTGGATGTTTATATAACAAGTAGATTTCCATTTTCTTCTCTCCAGGGGCGAACCTATCGTTTTATAGTAGGGGGGGGGGGGGGGCTGTAGTTTATCAGGGGTTTGGGGGCGAGCCCCCGAAATTTTTTATTGGGGTGTTCAAGGGTATTTCAGTAATTTTATCAAATACCCATAACATGTGCTAGTACATATCATTCTTACAAATAGTCAAAATGTCATACGAGAATATTACAGAAGCATAATTAGTTAATTTAACATAATTATTTAGATAAAATATAGAACATCATACTAACCTCACCTAAAAATTTGTCTCGCATAGTTCATAAAAGTTTTGACTTCCAAATTTTAATACTATCAAACTCGTCAATGATTGAATCTGTACTAAACTTTGTTGCGATTTCTCTTTCAATATAGATCATCATACTATCTTTAAGAAAATCATCATCCATCTTGCTGCGAAGCCTAGTCTTTATAATCTTCATTGATGAGAATATTCTTTCATTTGTAGTTGTCGAAACTGATAGAGTCAATACAAGGTGAATTAGTCGATCTACAAGAGGGTGATTTTCTGATTTCCCCGTTTGCGCCATTACTTGACAAAGTTGAGAAATACTTGATAAATTCTTAAACTCGAAATTCTCATTAATATCAATTTGATAGTGCTTCAATTAATAAGGTAGCAGATCCTTTTCGATTTCTGTAAAATCTTTGGGATAAAACTTGTCCACCAATTCACAAATATTATTAATATTAAACAAGCGGTAATTATTTTTGGGATTCAAAGCTGCAGTAAGAACCAAACGTTTCATCGTTTGCTCGTTAAACCTACTATTTAACTCCTGTAATTGCTTATCCACCGCCTCGTAAAATATATCATATCGATAATGATGTTCAGTTGTATCATGACTTTGTTGTTGATGACGAAACTGGCCTCGACCAGCAACATATTGGCTCATCATATCTGGAACAACAATATCATGTTTATTACAAAAAAGTTGTCTTCTCCAAGAGAGCATCCCAACCATCATCTCGTAATTCTTGGATTAAAATTTTTGTTGAATTAACAAATTCTGTTGCACCCACAATGTCTTGAGTCTTACTTTGTAAACTTTGGCATAATTGATGAGAAATTGACATTATCTCATGCATAATATGCATAACAAAGACAAACTCAAAAGATGTAATTTCTTCATATGATGAACCAGTTTCCCCCTTTTAACTGTAATTCGAACCACTGTCCTTGATATCTTTTAAAACCTCACATGTAGAAGTAAACATACTCATAAAACTTGAAATTGATTTAAAATGTGAGCCCCACCGTGTGTCTCCAGCTCTTTGCAAAGTACCAATCTTATTAAGCCCACTACCAGTTTCCAAATCGCCACTAGCTATTAAATCTTTCATATTCTTTGCGTGCGCCGCATGTAATTCATCTATACGTTTGGAAGACGCGCTAGCAATATTTATAGAGGTAATTAATTGTTTGAAAAATTGATATACAAGAAACACTTCTTTGGATGCAGCAACTAATGTCAATTGAAGGCGGTGAGCATAACAATGAGTGTAATAGGCATAAGGACACTCCTTAAGAATCAATGCTTGTAATCCATTCTATTCACCCCGCATATTGCTAGCTCCATCATACCCTTGGCCTCGAATATTGTGGATACTGAGATTGTTTTTATGGAGAAACTTTAATATTTTATTCTTCAAAGTAAGAACTGTAGTATCTGGAACATGAATCAGTCCAACAAAACGCTCTTACAAAAAACCATTTTCATCCACAAATCTCAACACTATACCCATATGCTCTTTCTTTGACTCATCACGTACTTCATCAACCATAATACAAAATTTTCGTTCGCCAATTTCCCTACGAATTGTTTTTCGCATTTTACCTAAAAGAATATGTAATAGTTCTTTTTGAATTGACGGTGAAGTATATTTGGCCCTTGCTGGGGCGTTATCTAAGACATTCTTCACTTCTTCATTGTAAGAACTCAATAAACTTATCATCTCGAAAAAATTTCTACGATTTGAAGAACCAATGCTCTCATCATACCCTCTAAGTGCGCACGCTTGAAATGTTAACCATCTAATAGAATCAATTGAGACTTTTAGTCGTAACCAATTTTTCGCAACTTGTTCTGGAGTTACTTGTTGAACGATATTTTAAATATGTTGTGGCTTCTTCATTAGATCTCTACAAGCTTCTTCATTTATATGATGTGTAGAATTAACTAGACCAACGTGAGATGCGAATATCTCAAGAACATTCTTCCAATTATCAAAGCCCATTGTAGTAAAGACATTTAATCCTTGGCGGTTAACTTTTGCCCTTATTAAAAACAAAGCATGGAAGACAATATGCTTTGTGGGAAGAACCAGAAAACTCTAACCATGACGGATATAACTAGTACCATGAGTCCTGAAATCGACGCTCTTGTTCATTTAACGGATATTCTGGCATTCGATGTTGATATGGTCCTTTCTTACAATGTGCAAGTCGAATTTCATCACGCCGATCTACATGATAATCATATACATGTAGTCGTTCTGTAGGATCCCATACTAAAGAACCTATATCGAAATCCTTAGATTCAATTCTTGCACGTTTCAGAGGTAGTTCTTGATTTTCTGGGATGTCTAGACTTTGTAAAGGGGAATTAGATTCTAAATTTGAAGATGCTTGTTTCTTGAAGAACGCTTGCATAGTCCAATTATTCTTATCCTTAGTGATGTTCATTTTACACAAACCTGTAAATTGTATATACTAAAATAAAGAAGAAATCTATAGATTTGGATTCGTCTATCCCATTTGCAAATAAATTTACTAGTTAGTAACAAGATGGCGTAAAGACAATCCGAGCGTGCTGACGATAACTCGCATAACAAACACCCGTACTATCTCCATAATTCCTCCATCTCATTCGCTAACAAATCTACTAGTTAGTAACAAGATGGCGTAAAGATAATTCGAGCGTGCTGACGATAACTCGCATAGCAAACACCCGTACTATCTCCACAATTCCTCCATCTCATTCGCTAACAAATCTACTAGTTAGTAACAAGATGGCGTAAAGACAACCCAAGCGTGCTGACGATAACTCGCATAGCAAACACTCATATTATCTCCACAATTCCTCCATCTTATTCGCTAACTATAAAATTATATGCACTTATATATGGTATAAACAATTCAAACAATTCAAAAATTCAAACAAACTCCATTAATCAACAATTCAAACCCCATTAATCAACCTCATTTAAATTTAAACCCCATAATTAATCAACAATTCAAACAAACCCTTTAAAAGATGAGGAAGATGATGAACAACTCACGATTAATCAGAATCAGAGAGACCCTCCCTGTCACAACCCTCGTAACAATTCACACAAACCCTTTAAAAGATGAGGAAAGTGCCTGAAATCAGAATCAGAGAGACCCTTTAAAAGAATTGGAGCTATAGAAGGAGATTTGCCTGAAATCAAAAATCAAAAATCAGAATTGGAGCAGCAACTATAAATCAGATTCTGATTTATTGGAGGAGATTTGGAGCACAACTATCAACAAGAATTGGAGCAGCAACTATAAATCAGATTCTTGAGATTCTGATTTATCTCAGGAATTGGAGCAGCAACTATAAATCTAATAATTGGAGCAGCAACTATAATTATTGGGGGGAGGGGGGAAGAATGAGAATTTGTTCTTTGAGAATTGGAGGAGAGGGAGTTTGGAAGCTTGAAGAAGAGTACGAGTCATGTTGTGTGTTGAGGAGAATTTAGTAAATAACTGGGTTAGGCTGTGGGCTGGGCTATGGGTTGGGTTTTTTTTTTTTTAAAAAAAATGCTATATATAAGCTGTTTTTTGGCAAAAATCAAGGGGGCTGCCCCCACTTCTAAGCCTATAAATCCGCCACTGCTTCTCTCCATCACTCTTTTTTTTTTCTCTCCCCAACAGAATCATATTTTCGGATGTTTATATAACAAGTAGATGAACCTGTTTGAGATCTTGAAAGGACATCTGACTCTGTCTTGAAATAAGTAAAATTTGGTGCACTTACCATTAGTAGAGCTAAAACTCATTGGAAGTTGAAACTTGAAACTAAATTAAGCAAGTAGATAGATCTCAGAATACATTTGTTTGTTTACTTGGGGATGCAAAGTCGAAAACAATAACAAATTAACAAAACGCGCATAGATTCATAGAGTATCTCCTGAAGTGCCTCACTGACTTGGTTGAAAAAAAACCAAATCCAAGTCAGTGAGGCTCTATTTCCTCCAACAGTACCTGACTTGTTTTTTTTAACAGACGCCCAACACTTGGGCACCTATTTCATTTTCTTTGAAAAAAAATAAAAAATAAAAAATCATCAGGTGGATAAGACTTGGGCGCCCAGTCTTAGGGCCCAATTTGAATTTTTTGTAAAAAAAACAATTGGTTTAGGCGCCTGATTATAAAACAAACAGGCGCCCAACACTTGGGCGCCCAATCGCGACGTAAAAAAGCAAGGATACAATGCATCATCTCTTACTTTAATACCTCTTCAACTCCATATTAGTTAAACACGACACTTAATACGAGACACCAAACGTAGTAATTATATATCATTAGCCAAATCAACTCCGAGACCCCAAAGGTATAGGAGTCTCATTGCCCTTGCACTAACATCTCCGAGTCCCGAGGTCCAAAAACTCAAGCTTATTGCAGGCATTCAATACCTGAATGAGAACGTCACGTGTTATGGCACAACTCCTTAGTCCTAAGAACTTGAGTTTAGGCAATTCAAGGATGCGACTTTGCATAAATAGGATAGTGCTTCTAAGTTCTTGCAGGTAAGACTTAGTTTTTTGATGATATCTGTTGGAGAAATCCTATATTGTGATCCTGCAAGTGTCTAGCAGTCGAAGATATTTCCAACTTGCAAGTTTTGAGCAAATACCTCCTAATAAAGACATCAACCTTCTCAACTTTGGGCACCAGCAAAACTCATGAGTTTGGACAACCTTCTCCTATATTGTAATCCCAAAACTCGTATTAAAGATATCGACACAGTATCTGAACGATATTGCACAATTGGCCATTTGTCATTTAAGCTTTCTTTGGGAGTTTTAACCAATTACGAAATTTGGAATGCATCTAATTCTAATAGCCTTGTATATGCTTTTATGTTAATTGACGGCCAATGCCAATAATTTTTCTATAATACAAACAAAAGCAATTTAATTTATCCAAACATACATCAATTCAATGCTATCCGTAAGGGAAGGTACCCCATGAGATACGATGTGCCATCAATGCAGTATTGTTTTAATGCTTCCTCAACTCCACGCCCTTTAAAAACTACACTCTTGATACTAGAAACCAAATTTAGTACTTCACTATCATTTGCCAAATCTGTAGTAATATCACCCCAAAGTCTAGGACTCCCGATAGAAGTACAATTGCCAAGGTCTAGAAACTCAAGCTTAACGCAACCCTTCAACACCAGAAGGAGATCCTCATGATATATGAGACATCCCCTTAATCCCAAGTAATTGAGTTTTGGCATTGTGCCTAAGGCTAATGCATCTTCTTTGTTGATTTGAGTTCCGATAAATAATGCTTTTAAGTTCTTGCAGTTAAGACTGATTTGTTTGATAACTTCTGTTTGAGAAATCCCATATCCTACAATGGTTAAGCACTCGAGATGTTTCCATTCGACAAGTTTCGAGCCTAGATCATTTAAAGACATAGGCACATTTAGCATTCTCAACTTGGGGCACCTGCGAACATATATCAGTACACTAGACTTTAGACTTGAGATCAAAATATATATTATCTAATTCACGGGATAGGAGAGAAAATTAAATCTGACCCGTCTACGATATATTCCAAGGTCTTATTGGTTGTGGAGTACTCTGGTAAGGCTACACTGGTAGCAGATCCTCGGCTACGATTGACAACAAACTCTACAAAGCGATCCACCATGAAATTCCCGACTTTGTAGTGATCAATATATTTCTTTTTAAATGACTTACCTAGAAAACTAAAATTATCGATGAAAGAGACTTCATAGAAATTCAGGGATTTCCAACATTCTGGGTCAAGAGATGTTTTGTACCATGACTTGCATACAAAGGGTATGTCGAAAACCAACTCTTCGATACCCAATCTCCCTAAAATGTTAACTAAACAATCCCTGTTTAACTCCTCCCATTTTCTTCGCTCCATCTTTCACTATTTGTTTCTTTTTGCCCAACTTTATGAAGTTTTATCATGAGAGATGGATCAGATTGGGAGCTTGGAAGATCAACAAACTATGATTCTACAACTTTCGATAAAGTCATGTATGCAACATTGGTGTGATATTGGTGAATTATAGACTTGTCTCATATTTATATTGTGATCAGTTCTATCACAAAATATGTGTGTGTAAGAGCAAATATGTGCTCTTGGGCTTAGTCCTTGATTACCCTTTATCTGCTATATTTTTCACAAGAATAAATTTGAATGATTTGGAGAACATTTAACATTTTGATGACTCAAAAACCTATCCCGTCTTCAGGTTGTCCCTGAAAATGGATATTTTGACAGAAGTAGAGCTTCACCAGGCCCTATAATATCTTCTCTTGATGTGCGAAAACTATTTGATTCTTCGGTATTGTTGGTATTCTTAGAATAATTTATAGACTCAAAAAATATTACAATGCGTTAGTTAAGAGATTTAATTGACATATTCGTGATCCTTGTTCTGGTCCATTTTACGCCTCCATTTCTCCTTTTTGTTGTGCTAACACCTCCGCGGATATCAACAGTATAGTATCAAGACTAGCATATTAATCACTAGTCGTAACATGCAAATCCTGCTGGTATATCAGCTCTAAGTTGGGTTGACGAAATGGCCTTGCAAGGCGAGGTGTATCAGTAATAGGAAAAGGGAAAGCTACTGAACGGTAGCTTCTTATGGGAGTAAAACTTACTTTCTGGTAAATCATTGATCAGATAACAACTTACACCAAATAACAAATCACGAACATTTGTACTAATGAAGAAAGCTTCAGAAGATTTATCTGATTCCCGGGTAAGACTGTTGGTAATTTTAGAGTAATCCCACAACTAAAAAACGAGATTTTTGGTATTAAGTGAAAAATATTTCAACTTAAATTAGAGATTTATTATTTTATTATGTTCAATGACATTTAATTTAGACAGATCGAACTAGAACAAATGAAATGCGTTGTTTAGAGAATTAAATTCTTTATCAAAATCGATGCAAGAGCTCTCGGTTCTGCTTAGCAAACTTATTTGTACATCTGCTGGAGATATTTTTTTCAAAAACATTTCGTTTGGCGCCATAATTATTCTTGAATAGTTGAACTAAAATTTGTTTTAATATTTCATTTTTTTTAAATTTTCGCGCCAAATAAATTGAAATGAAAGATTACAAAACAAATGAAATCTCCAACAAAACCCTAAAAACTAATGGTGATTCTTGCTCAATCAAACCCAGATGGAGTTGAATCTTCACTAGATTCAGAGATGAAGCAAAGTTGTCACCAGGTAAACATAATTTCTTCAATTTCCCAATATTTGCTCTGCTTGTTTCGATAATTTTGGTTTGATGTAGTGTCGGCAAAGGACGAATGCGTTCGTGGTTACATGCAAGAATCAGAGGAATAATAAGCCTTGCCCGCTTAAATTCTGTAAAAAGTGCCTCCATCATTGGTATGATCTGATTTAATTCTGTGAATGAAATTTTTGACCTAGATTTTTTTTTGTAATGTTTGATTATTGTGATTTAGGTATGGAGAGGACGCAGAAGAGATGGAACTATTGGGAGATTGGAAATGTCTTAAGTGTAGAGGGATGTGTAATTGTAGCAAGTGCAGGTAATTATGTTTTTGATATTGCTATTTGTTAATAAGCTAATTGAAGATATTTTTCCAAAAGAGGGTGAAATTTGTACTAATTTTGAAAAACCCCAGGTGATCTTTTTTGTATTTGGTGTTTTTCCAAAATAGATTTACATTTATGGTTTAAAGTGAGAAACCGTGTTATGGGGAAAAAAGAATACTTCGAATTTAAGATTTTGTGTGTTGAAAAGCACTTGTTATTTGATATCATAATATTAATAATTTCAAATTGGCTTTGAGAATTTCTCAGCAAAGTGAAATTTCTATTAGGATTTGCATTTTTGCAAGGGAAACTAGATATGAATTGTTGTTTAAAGTGAGAAATGGTGTATGAAATAGTGTTATAGGGAAAAATAGCCCACTTCAAAATTAAAATTTTGGGAGTTGAAGAACACTCGTTATTTATGATATTACTGATTTCGGGCTGGCTTTGAAGATTCTCTCATCAAAGTAAAATTTCTGTTAGGATTGCCATTTTTGCAAATTAATATGGAAGAGTTATTAGTAAGAAGTGTTATTTTATGTACATATGATTGTAACTTTGACAGACATGTGTCTTATACTCTATAGATTACAATTTCAATAATGACTGTAAAATCCATTTGTACAGGAAGTTAAAAGGCTACCAGCCTACTGGTATGTTTGTACACAATGCCAAGGCAACTGGGCTTTCTTCGGTGTCTGAAATACCGTCTACGAAAGGTGCAAAAGATGTCGGTGTCTCACAGAGAAAATCAATTGTTTTTAGCAAGGTTTGTTTGTTTGTTTTCCTCCTTTTTTGGTTGAGATATTAAAAGACCTGTCTATTAACTTGATGGGATGAATTATCGGATTTTGATTCCAAATATTTGCTTATAACAGGAACCAATTAGAGCTTCACCGACAAATTGCAGGGAAGAGAACTATGTTGTTGTAAATAATGGTTCAAATTTAATACCTAAGTTCATAGTATCAGATGGCGATGCAAAGTTGGATGGTAAACATGAGGCCATAATTGTAGGTCATACTAACAGTAGCAGTGAGCGCGAGGGAAGTACGGCGGATGAAGCTGAAATAAAGGTCTGTAAGAAAGCTCGCGTTCTTACGGAGATCATTTTAAACTCTAACATGGAAGTAGATCAACATGGTGTTATGTCAGAGTTGAGGGCTTCTAAGAAATCTCAAACAGATGGGGAGACCTATAAGAAATCTCGAATTGAAATCAAAGCGAACAGTGTAAAGAAAGATGCTGAAATAAGTGAAAGGGATGGTGACTTCTTGGCAAAGGAGTCTAATATGCAGATACATTCAGAACCCATTATAGAAGAAGAGAAAATAGATAAAAAAGATAACTCCTTGCCTGATTGTGATGAGAAAAAAGTGTCGGATGATAGATCTACAAGTGTCATCGAAGACGAGCTTAAGATAAGAGTGCTTTATAAACCTAAGAAACGCGCTTTAAAACATGATATCACAAGTTCTGTTGTTGATATCCCTTTGCCCCAGGGTACTGATCTAACAAATGTAGCTGGCATTGACTTCCCTGCCAAGGATGTTGGACCCGTCTTGCAATTCCTAGAATTTTGCAAGTCTTTTGGAAAGGTAATTGTTACTTTATTTATGCTTAGCTATTGAGTATTGAGTATTCATTGAAAATGTACGAATCTCACTGAAAATACATTTTGCATGGTTCTGAAATTATCATAATAGATGATATCCTTGGCCTGTGTATCTGAAGTGCTGTTTGTTGACTATTTCATGTGTTATCCTTCATTCTAGAAATTTGCTATGCTTTTAAAAATTATTGTTCACTACTTATAAAAATAGAACTACTGTAGTGAGAGTCATACATGGTAATCCCTCCAATTAGTAATGTGATTCTTCTAAGTTGAATCTGTTGATTAAGTTTTAAAGGTGATCTTCTCTATTCACATATTTCATGTTTATTGGTAAAAACTGGTTTCTGTTCTTTCTTTTTTGCTTGTCATTCATATTGCTAGCAGGCTTTGTGGATTTCATTTTTTTCCTTGGTTTAGTTTTCTGAGTGGCAAAAAGATCTGCTTCTGTAATTTTAGCACAATTTGTAGCCAAAATTTGCAGAAGTATGCTTAAGATGTACTTATGATTTTTTCTTTTTTTTCTATGTCTGGAACGAAAAAGAAATACTTAGGTAACAAAAATAATCATTCATTTTTGTTGGAAAAACATGGGTTTTCTTGTTGAATGTTATGGATTTATGTCTTAATTTGTTGTTGTGTCTCTATAGGTGCTCGATCTGAAGAAAGGCCAGCCTGAAATGATTCTTGGAGAGTTAACAGGCACTCTACGTCGACGGCGAGTACATTTTTCTTCAATCATTCAGTTTAAAGTCCAATTGCTGTCTTTGATACAAAAGGATTCAGGAGAAGAGTATAATTTCTTAACCATTTCTGGCTTAAAGCATTTACATATTCTTTATTTTATTTTTATCTAGAGTTATTGATTAACTTCATTTTTCTATTCTTCAGATCTCTTCCTTTAAGTGCAACAAGTAGTGGAAATTCATGGTTGCAAGCTCTTGAGAAATGCATCTCTGGTTCCCAATATGTATTGGAGGATTTGCCTCTGAATTTTGTTGACAGCAGTGGCGATGTATATGACAGGCTCAACCCCTCAAAAAAACTACGACTCTTAAATTTCTTATGTGATGAAGCTCTTGCAACCAGGTAATAATAATGTTTCTGGTGTTTCACTTTTGCACCCATCTCCTTGACAGAGTTGACCTGTTTATTATTGTTATACAGAGACTTACGGAGCTGGATTGACAAGCAGGAGTCAATGTTTGTCGAAAAAGAGAAGGAAGCAAAAATGAAAGTTCTTGCTGTAAAAGATAAGGTAACCGTTCTTTGGAACGTAATATCGATATCTTCCTCTGTAAGTCTTTATATATTATATTATAATCCAAAGTTTGTGCAGGAGAAATGTTTGAAGCAGAAGATGCAGGACGAGATTGAAAAATCTGTCCTATTGAAAGAAGGCGCCCCACTTTCTATTTCTGAGCATGATAATCTTGTTTCAAAAATGAAAACTGAAGCGGCAAATGCTCGTGCTGAGTTACTAGAAGCAATTGACATGATCCCAAAGAGTATGTCCCAATAACCTTTGCTGTAGTTGAGGTAGTATATCACTTTTATTATACTTTCTATGCATGATTCAGTTTTGTTATCACATTAGTGAAAACAGTCCCAGCTTTGAGGTTGGAGTTTCTATATATTTAAGGAGGGCTACATTTTATGAAATGACCAAGGGGAGTGTTTGAAGATGAAATAAGTAGTCATGTGGTTAGCTAACATCAACTTTTTTTGCAAGAATCTAACATCAACTTTATTATACTTTTATGCATATAATATCGCAGCTTTGTGGAACCATTTATTAAGAAGAATTTCAATGTTTGAGAGTTTGATTTTGGTTCAATCCAACAATTTCATTTTATTCTCAATCTTCGTGGCCTCATATTTTGCAGACATACATTTTTCCGGAGTTAGCTTATCAATTAAACTTGTTAACCAATGTGTCTTCAGAGAAGGAAAGATCGGATGCTGTTAGAACAGAGTCTATTCTTTCTGATGGGAACGGTCGCATGTTTTGGAGACTGAGGGGATATTCTGGTCAACCTAATATCTTGTGTCAAGGTACATTTAAAATGAATCGTCTTGTTGTTTAATACTTTAATACTGCAGTTTCAGATTTGATAAGTTTATCCTCCATCAGAAATTGGAAGCTTTGATTCTGTTACTCAAGAAGACAAGTGGTATGCTTATGGTTTTGAAGAAAACAAACCCGTGGAGGACCATATTTCTTCTCTAAGGTGCGTATAACAGTGTTATTCAAGCTATGCTACATTTCAAATACAAGGTGCAGTCGTTGTTGATGACAGTCGTAAATGTGCTTGCATTTTTCTTGCTTTTTATTACTTCAGTTCATATATTCTCTGATTCCAATCCCATTAGGTTCCTTAGAACATGATTTATGCAACCAGTATTTTGAAAGTTGGTGTGAATAATGTGCCACATTGATAGGATATCCCGTTATTTCAATCTCATTAGGTTTCTTACAAGGTCGGGGTTTCATTAATTCATTCTGTTTCATATGTTGGTTGTCCTCTGTAATTTTCCTGGTTTTCGTAGAATAACTAAAAGGAAGAATTACTTTCTATTTTAGTAACTGTAACTAGTACTCTTTTTCGTAAGCAAAAATAACTGTAAATGTTACTAGTGTAGGTACATGCATTTTCTAGGAAATAAAATAGACATATATTCATAATCATAAAATTTTCATATACTGGATTTTTTTTCTTCTTGTAAACTACACTGAACTTTAGTTATTTCGCAAGATATCTAATCTTCCTAAAGTACCCCATGTGATCATTCTTTTTGTGTCATTTCACCCATGCCGATATCTGTCAAAACCCAGCCAAACTTGATCATATACTATTGTAAACTGTAATCCTTGAAAATTAAAAAGTTGGTAAAGATAGTTTCCTGATTCATTTAAATGATTGCCCTAAACAACTTTGAAGACAAATTTACATATCTTAAAATAAAAACTAATCTAGTCACATCCATGATTGGAGTGATCTCATCTTAGTTGATTGATACTTAAATAGAGTTAACAATGTTGTGCTTCACAATGCAGCATATTTAATATGTATTCCTAGTGTTTCTATGCTCATTTACTTTCTTTTTCTTCTCTCCTTTTTGTTTTCTTTACTTTTCCTTGATTTATTGGTTCTGGGATCTTCCTCAATTCCTGCCCGCCTTAAAAAAAAAACTTTTCCTGGATGTATGATTTGCTTAAATAGTAAGATGGTTGGCTCTTTCAATATTTCTCTATTTTGGATGCAGACGGAAAAGGTGTAGGGCAGAGATGACTCCCAAAGCGCCTACATTTGGGACTAATGAAACTAAGTTACTGTGCAACACTTCTGATGATTCAATATCTCCAGTGATTATTAAAGAAGGTACTATGTGTTCATCTATTTTTCAAAACCATTGGCAGCTATCTTGTCCTTTAATCCTAAGTGCAAACACTACCTCTACTAAATGACTACCCACAGAAGGAAATTTGAACCAACTCAACATTGCTCTTGTCTTCTGATGTTTTTTCTTTACTAAAGATATTAATATCCTATGTTAAGAGCAGACTATATTTGTACATCAATCTACTGCTCTTTGAGCTAAATAGCAAATCTAAAAATCTATTACTGCTTGTCAATTAAACTAATTGCTAATTGCTAATTGAAGCCTATGAAATAACTATAGTTTTCTATCCACAAACAAAGCGTCAAGAAAAATTATCCAAGAATATCGTTTTGCAATATTTTTAAATTCCAGCCTTAGCTTGTCGTAGGATATTTTTGACTCTGTATTAAGCACATCTCCCATCTCACGAAATCGGGAAAATATAACTTGCTGTAATTATATTTTGCTCAGTTCTATCCGAAAGTCATGAAATAACACTTTACCTGTTCTTGGTTGTTTTTGAGCAGAAAACTGAAGTGATTTAAAGATCAAGCTTATGCTCTTGTGATTGTTTCAAATGTCACATTCGATATCCATGAAGACCTTTGTGTAAGTACGATTATAACACACTCAATTTGTTGATGTGCATGTGTAATAAGTATGTGAAACCTATATAATTTCCAGTAAGTTGATTAGGTTACGGCACGTTACCAGTATTGAAAGTACTCATTGTAGTTTTCCTTAACCTGTTTGAATCTAAAGTGTCGATAATCAATATGTACTTTATGGTGATCTTTATTGCTACCAGTGGAGTTTAGTGCTGCAGGTGAGTGTGGATTGTCGATTGCCGAATAGTATATACAGTACCATGTCTGTAAACAAGAGGCACAGTAAGTGAGAAAACCTAATCAATAATTTGTACAACAAATATCTGAAATGTACAAGAGGTAGGATGATGATCATCAAGCATTTGCCTGCAACTTTTGAAAGGTGAGGTGATTTGATTTTTGAACGGCATGTATTCGATGATGATGCGTGTTCATATAGACTCATGTGAAGTACTTTTGGTTCTCTGCTAACCTCAAATTGAGCCTGGCTGTTCCAAGGTTGCTCACTCAAATGTTATAGTTGAGCAGTACTAGTACATTGTCAAGTTTTGGTTCTTTTGAGGATTCGAGTTTCTGACTCTTAGCCCATAAAAAAAAAAACCCCTTGTTTTCTACAGTTGGTATTTATATGTAAATCCACATCTCCATCTCTCCTCAAGGTGGCTATATGTTTCTGATCTTTGACCACTTTGTTTCGTCATTGTAATTGGGTCTGTTTTACATCATGACATGAATGTAGAGAGCCATTTAAGATTTACCATCCCTTGCTGGAGTTGGTCTTTGGTAACTTAACTTTTATCAAGGGCAAGGGGAGTGCGAATGAGATTGAAGATGAGAGGGTGGTGTTTTGTTTATGTGTGTTGGAGGTGTTGGTAGTTGGGGTTACATGGTCCCATCCCATGCATCACCTCTCCCTCATTTGCCGGATATATGTCTGCCTCTATTCCCAAACAATGCCAAAATCCAACATATCAATCAACTTCTACATGCACCCGTGCTCTTACTAATGCTCTCTCTCTCGTTTATATTTGATGCGACCCAAATTTTCCATCTTGTCATCCGTTTTTAAGCCCTCATAGTAGAGGAAACACCTCTCTTCTCCCATATTATGTGTAGTATGAAAACCAGGATGATCGAGGTTCATAACTTATCACCATTTGCCTGACTAATCCCTATGAGTAAAGAGGCACTGACGTACCCTTTATATTAATAATAACCATGTAAGATTCAACAAGATATCATACTTGATGGAATAACAAACAATCATAGTGATTTGAGATAGTGTGCTAGTCATCCTTGGAAGATACGAACTTCAACTTCAAGTATGATACCTGAAAATATATGAGCACTAACAATCACTATAACACATGATCTTGGAAAATTTTGAGAGTCTTCTAAATAAGAATTTATGAATTTTATTCTATAATGGCGGATTTGATGCATCATTTTAGTGTCACTTAATTAAAAGGTGAAGTACTATTGAAGGCACACATGAATCTTTATAATGAGACTTATATAAGAATTAAACCTTCAGCATACATATAATTGATCGATGATACACGCCACATTAATACATGGTTAGCTCGCTAGTAACATCTAGGCACAGGTTCAAACTATTCAACTTGTACACAATTTGGTGTAGAATGTTTACCATAAGGACAACAAAATCATAAAACATATATTTCTCTTTTAAAAAAAAAGGACCAGCTTCTACAATGAAGATGAAGACTGTATTTTTGTGTTCCAAATAACCCATGGTTTTTTCTTCATTGTCTAACCATTTACTGAGGGCCAAACTGTCTCTATATACATCATTAATACAACCCAACCAATATATAGAGATCAATGTATGAACAAATAATGGTGGACCATTAACAAGTTCAGTGTTCCCCCACCAAATACAGTAAGAAAGTGATATTGCAAGTGAAAAACAACCTAAAACATTAACTGCAAAACACCATGATGAACTGCAAGCAAGTAGTTCATGATGTGGCAGGTGAAAAAGACTCTTGACCTAAGTTTGAACTCAAGTCCTTGGATTACAAGATCAATATCATTCTAACCCCAAACCCTAACTTAGATCCAAGAACTCCTTTAAAGTTTAAACCAACATGCTGAGCAAAGATCAAGAAACACATCCTACATTTATTTCTTTAAAGCCTTTATCTCTGTTATCTTTTCACTCAAAACCTCAAAACCCTCAAACCCCACTCTTCCTGCAGGTCCCAAAAACAAATCTTGACATAACCATGCACACACCTCCTCTTATTCACTTGTCATCTAGTGAGAGTGCCTGTTTGGATGAAGATCAAGAAGATGAACAATCCTTATTTCTCACTTTATCTCCTCCAGGCCAGCACATCTCCAAACCTCATTCACTCTCTCATCATCATCATCACATTTCCAATCAAACCAAATTTTTTCAAAACCCTAGTAGTTATGATGAGAGCGTAACTGTGGCTCTTCATATTGGGCCTCCAGGTGCAAGATCAAGCACAAACAATGGTACTGGTTTAGGAGAAACTCAGTATTGGATTCCTTCACCAGCTCAAATACTCGTTGGCCCGACACAATTCTCTTGTGTTGTCTGCAACAAGACCTTCAACAGATATAATAACATGCAGGTTCAAGTGAAGAACACCATACAATTGTTTGCCTAGTTATTTAGACATTTTTTCCTATAATTCTTATAGTTGAATTGGTGTTTTCAGATGCATATGTGGGGTCACGGCTCGGAGTATCGAAAGGGTCCGGAGTCTCTAAGGGAACGACACCTGCATCGCCAATGATGAGATTACCTTGTTATTGTTGTGTAAAGGGTTGTAAGAACAACATTGATCACCCGAGATCGAAACCTTTGAAGGATTTCAGAACACTTCAGACACATTACAAGAGGAAACATGGTGCGAAACCATTTGGGTGTCGTAAATGTAGCAAAACTTTTGCAGTCCGGGGAGACTGGCGTACTCATGAGAAGAATTGCGGGAAGCTATGGTTTTGTACATGTGGGTCTGATTTTAAGCACAAGAGGTCTCTCAAGGATCATATAAGGGCATTTGGTGGAGGACACGCTGCACATACTACTACTGTGGGGTTATACTACGAAGAAGATGATGATGAAGATGAAGACGATGAAGAACAAGGAAATGGAGGGCATGGGTTTGTGTACTACTAAGTGTAAGATGTTTTAGTTTCCTTGCTAATTAAGTTCAGTTTATGTGTTAGAGTTTAGGAGTGAAATTGCAAAGGAGTTGTTTATATATTAGCATTGTATTCAAGACTAATGACTCGTGTTTTCCACTCTTGAGGCTTCACTTTGATCAGCTACAAACTAATATTGGGTTTGGTTTAGTTATCGGTATTTGCAGAACCTTGGATTTTTAACTTTAACCATATTAGTCATGACTTACAACTCTCATGTATCCTATTGTTTGATAACTTCAATTAAAAACCTAGCCAGTAAATTTAGTTATTGATATATGTATCAGGCTTCATTGCCTTCCTATCTTCTAAAACTTTTCTGATGAAAGTAGTAGTTGAATCTGTAACTATGGTCTAATTATCGAATTGCATCCAAGCGATAATTAAACAGCTGGAATGATGGGACACTTAATACCTTGAATTTACTTATTAGTGCTATACATAACATATACTGATAGAAAATCTCACAAGTCCCTTAACTATACGTCTTGCTTAATTCACCAAAACAGTCACTACTTAAAAAGACTTATCTAAACATTATATTGGCTTTAGTTATCCTTTGTTTTACTAAGCTTGTTACTGTTTTGGATATGGAGAATGAAGGAGTACTGAGAACACTATTGATGTAGGGTCAGAGAGAGATGAGTCATGATCACTTTGCACTCTCATATCTCCGATTGTTTGGTATCTTCGATTTGAAACCTAGTTAGTAAATTTAGTGATTGATATATATCAGCCTGGACAGCCTTTCTATCTTCTAAAACATTTCTGATAAAAGTATTGATGAAAGTAGTAGTTGAATCTGTAACTATGGTCTGATTATCGAATTGCATTCAAGCGATAATTAGAGAGCTGGAATGATGGGACGCTTAACTATCCCTTAAGTTTACTTATTAGTGCTGCAATAGACTGATAGAAGATCTCCCAGTTCCCTTGAGAATGTATTGCTAATTAAAGACATATCTAAACATTATATTAGCTTTAGTTATATCTTCTTCTTTTTAACTAAGCTTGTAGTATGTTGTGGATATGGAGAATGAGGGAGGAGTCGGAGGACTGAGGAGGAAAATATTGATGTAGGGTCAGAGAGAGATGACATAACATGGAAATGTATGCTTTGGCTCTCTAGGCATTAATGAAGTTTCACTTCTTTTACTATTTTAAGTTATGGTACTGTTGTGTTGTTTGTCTATTGTTGTTGTGTACTCTCTATTAATTGTACAACATAGAGAGAGACTTTAAAGAGATAGAGAGATGACATAACATAAAAATGGAGTTCTAGCTCTCTCTGCTCTTGGTGAACATTTAACTTTTTTACTATGTTAGCTTGGTTATTACTTTGAGAGAGATACAGGGACATGGTAAAGTAAATAATTCAGTGACTAGAGATGATGACAAGAGACACGAGCACAGGTACTAGTTCTCAGTTTTTCTGCTAACTCATGGCTTTGCATTTGATACATCACTGCATCTCTCTCTCTCTCAAAAACTCTTTATTTTTCTCTGGAGCTTAGACTACCAGTCTCTTTTAACATATAGTTGGACTCAAATATTGTCAGTAGTACTACTTGCACCAATACATATATATTAGATGGGTCCACTTACTGTTTCTAGGGTTTCACCCAAAGGGCAACCTGTTTATTTTCCTTTCTAGACCAACAACAAACACATACTGCAAAAATATTCTGAGACTCCTGTTTTTGCCCGTTAACACTAAATAATGTGCATCTGCATGCATGGGTAGGAACAGTACGTCACAAATATCATCATCATGGTCTTTGATATGTGTGTGTATATATAAAGTATATGTCCCTGCATGCATCACGGGGTATCAAAATTAATCATCTCACGGAAAAGAAAAAGATGATGGTGATATTTACATGATGAACAGGATCCAAGGCATGTTTGGTTTAGGCCTTTGTTATCAGTATTTATTTGTATGATTCTCTATCTTGTATTCATGCCCTAGGGGTGAAACTTAGGGATTTGTTTTACACAATTTAGCTTGATGCGTGTGAACGATGCAGGTTATGAGTTATTAATGTTTTGATAGGGTTTTACAACGATAAGATATATTTTGGAGTTTGTTTAGAAGTTCTCTTTGAAGATTGAAGAAAAGCGCGAACGAAAGGGCGATTTGGGCGGAAGCTATGTTAGTTGAAAATGAAGCGGGTACGGGAAACGATACGAGAACGGAAACGGGAAATGCCCAATATTTTGTATTCATGATTCGGGAAACGGAAACGCATACAAGAGAGATGTGGCAATTGAAGCGAAATGTGAAACGAAGAGGGAAACGAGTAAACAAATCCGAACTAGGAAACGAGTAAGAAATGTCGAAATAAGCAAAGAGTGATGTTTTTTAATAGTAGGGACATCAAGATAGAGAGACAATACTTGTTAAATTAGTCAAAAGGGAGAGATGAAATATATTTTAGGCTTGCTTTCTCAAGAGATTTCGTTATAAAGCAGTAGTTATAGGTTTGAGTATTTTTTTCTTCTTCTTTTGTGGGTATAAGAGCATCAAATCACATATACGAGCGTTTCACATTCGTTTTGATATACGAAACTTAAGTTTCCCAAATCGAACCAAAATTTGCTTCAAAAAATGAATCATGTCACGTGAATCGAAAATCGAATAATGAGCATTTCTCAAACCGAATCATCAGGTTTCCAAGATCGAATCACAGTCGAATCGAAACGCGAATCATATTCGTTTCCCCTACGTTTCCCGAATTTGGGGAAATCGAAACGCACCCGTTTCCCAAACTGGCTTCCAGGAAACGTTTGGGAAGAGAGGAAACACGTTCCCCGCAACATAGGGCAGAAGAGAAGTATGTTTTGCTTAAGTTGTGAATAAGTAATATTGCTACAGAAATGATGAAAGGTGCCCATTATTAGCAAATGGCAAGGGGTGTTGGTTTGTCAGATAAAATTAAAGTGTGAACCTTCTACTATGAGGGACACCGGCCTTGTAGAGAATTCTATGTAGCCCTATCTAAGTCATAACTCCATCACTGGGGGAAAATATATTGGTCGTTTTGAGGTGATTATAGTACGGCAACAAAAATCCAGAGGTCATTAATAGGATGCAGGTTGTAATGGATAAGTATGCAACACTATAAAATGTGGTCTTTCTAATTATCATTATTTTTTTTGTTAAATTTTCTAATCATCATTATCAGTACCAGGGGGTTATTGTGCAAAGTTTTCTTTTGTGTTAATGGCTTCTGTCAATACTCTTTTCCCACCTAGTCTTGTACATGGTCAAACCCGAAAACAGAGTGGCTAAACATGATCCTAAGTTAGGTTTCTATCATAGTGACCAATATTCAAGATGGGGTTTAGGAACTAAAAAACAAAACTTGTTGGCGTTAGACAAACATTAATTCGGTTTTTTGGGTTACGGTTTTCATATGTTTTCCAGCAGAGATCTCTCTCCCTCAATAGGCTTCTCTTACAAATGTAATGATTAAAATTAACCAAGATCTAATATTGTAAAAACGTCAAGGTAATACAACACAGTACTATCTTGAGAAGATTTGATCCTTAAGATGTATATTTTATCAAGGTTAGATGGTATCTTTATAGGAATTGATCTCATTGAAGAGCAAAGAATCAGAAAGAAAATATTTCTTCAATTTCGCAGTCAGTTTGAAATAATCATGATCCATTACTGCCTTGCAAAAAGAACTATAAGATCACAATGGTATGAAAATAAAAATAAAAATAGAGCTTTAGAAGTACCCTCTTATGGTACTAGCAGCTTGGAATTGCGTTCATGTTGTATAGCTCGCAGTTTAGGACAGATCTCATGTTGTATAGCTAGCAGCTTGGTGCAGACTCACATTGTATAGCATTTCGAACTAAAGTCTGAAGCAAGAGAAAAACCCAAAGTTCAGATTCTGAGATTATTAAACCAACCATGAGCAGTGCTACATATAGGTCAATCAATTAAGTGTTGAGAATACATTGACATATAACTTTTAGCTTTATGGGAAAAGAATTATGGCTCACGTAACTTTAAATAAAAGTAACTTATAAAGGTAGATCATAAAATCAATATCAACAAATCAAAGTACCGCATCTGTCAAGCAAAGGCTTTATTCATTATGATGGAGAGAACCCCACAAAAACAACAAAATACCCATAAGAATCCAGTAAATACACCATGTTAGTTATCTAAGATAGCGAACATCTCCAAGACATCTACAAGAGTGCTTTGTTCAGGAGCACTAAAGTAACAATGTTAAGACCATAATAGCATGGAAAGTATGCCATAGCATGTGAAGTGTGAACTTCATTGACTATAAAGAAACAATCAATTGGATAACCAAAAACATGTACTTACCAGTAGTCTCTAATGTGGAAAGTGACATATTCAAGAGCAACCAAACCAGCTGCATTGGACAGGGATGATCTTTGTTGTGGACGTTCAGTAATCAAGTTTTCTAGAAATACACAAATTATTTCTTCTGCATTTAAAGGGAAGATACTGCTTGATAAAATTGGGATGAAGAAGGCTAATGACTCGATGAGTTTGGATTGAAGGTTGTTTGTTCGTTCTGTTATTTCATTTTTCTCTCTTCGTCGTCTTTCACGTTGTGCTAATACACGCCTTGACATCATTTCCGCCATCATTCAAATACCTCTAGTTTTCACTGCCTCATTTCTCTCTCTCACTCTAAGGCAAGTTCTGTTACTCTTTGTTGTGGTCCGTTCTCTTCCTCTGCTTCAATTTGTCCGTTTTTACTTTGCACAGAATGTGTTAAGCTTCTCTTTATTTCTCTTCGAGCAAGTAGTATTAAAGCACGTCATGATGATTCTTGCTCTGGACTGATTTGTGACTATTTCATTACCCTCTTTTTTCATTTGCAAAGGTTGTGCGGACATAAAAACTGATGATCCTTGCTCTGGTGTGTTTTGTGCCTCTATTTCATTCTTCTTCTTTTCTCTACCAACAGGAACTGCTAGCACACCTTTCAATCTTACATTCCCTACTCCCTCTCTCTCTTTCTCTTCGTGCGCGTTGTCCCAGCATAGATTTTGAAAAGCCTTGTTCTGGTCTGTTGGACTCCGGTCTTAAAACACTTTTTTATGTTAATTTCTCTCTTTTGTTTCTTTCTCTTTCTCTCCGTGCACGTTGTGCTAACGTAAATTTTGATGGTCCCTGCTCTGGTTTGTTTAACACTGGCTTTAACACACTTTTTGATGTTTCTTTCGCTCTTTCATTTTTCTCTTTTTCTCTCCGTGCATGTTGTGCTGACATAAGTTTTGATTGTACTTGCTCTAACCCATTATGCACCTCTACTTCATTCTTTTCCTCTTCTGTACTCACAGGTTGTCCCAGCACACCATCTTTTGTTCCTTGCTCTAACCCCTTCCGTGCTTCCATTTCAATTTTCTCTCTTTCTCTTTGCTTCATTGCACTTCTCTCTCTTTCTCTACTTGCCAGTGGTGCTAAAACAGCAGGGTATAACACTTGCAACATAGATTTAGTAGCTTTAGCTTCTTCCAATATTTCCAGAAGTTGTCTTTAGTTCCTTTCTCTTTCTCTTCGTGCACGTTGTGCTAACGCAAATTTTGACGGTCCTTGATCTCTTTCATTCTTCTCTCTTCATCTCTGTGCACGTTGTGCTAACATAGCTTTGGATAGTACTTTCTCCCCTCCATTAGGTACTTCTATTTCATTCTTCTCCCTTTCTCCACCCACAGGTTGCCCTAGTGCACATTTTAGTGTTCCTCTCTCCTGTCCCTTTTGCACCTCTATTTCATTTTTCTCTTTTTCTCTTCTTGTTAGTTGTGCAAAAATACGCAGGGATAACATTTGCAAAATCGACTCAGGAGCTTCTTCTATCACTGCATGTTGTGTGGACCTACTTTTTGATGTTCCTTGGTCTAGGTTATTCCAGGTTTCCTCTTTATCGTCCTCTTCTTTCACTAGCATATCTCTCTCTAACGCATATTTTGATATCCCAAGCCTGTCCATCTTGCCTACTTTATTTCCCTCTAAAGTGTTATGTTTACTTTCTTTCTGCCTAGATGCTGATAACACAGGTTGGTATATCCATACCTTATCCAAGATGCCAATTTCACTTTTCTCCTTACTTCTTAGCTTTGCTGTGCTTCCCTCTCTTTCGTTTCTCTCTTTTCCTCTCCATGCATGTTCTGTTAACGGTCGCTTTGATGTTTCTTGCTCTAGGCTGTTTTCCGCCACCTCTTCAATATGTTTTTCTTTAGTAAGCTTATGTTTGACACTGCGTAATAGCCCAAGATCATCCAATTTGTCTTCTCTTTCTTTCTGTACATGTTTTGACGGCGCTGGTTCTGGCGTCCTTACCTTGTCTAAGTCGCCTATTTCATATTTATCCTTTTCGCTTTGCTTTGTTGCCCTCCTTGCTCTTTCTCTTCTTGCACGTTCCGATATAACAAGCGGGTATGACATTTGCAGCATCGACCCAGCAACTTCAGCTTCTTCGGACAATTTTAGTAGTTGTCTTTCATTTTTGTCTCTCTCTCAATACACATTCTGCTGAAGCACGTTTTGACGTTCCTTCCTCTAAGCTATTTTAGGCCTCCTCCTCATTATACTCTCCTTTTATTGGCATGCGCTTTGCTAATGCTCTGTGTAATATCTCAATCTCTTCCAACTCAGCTCGTTTATCTCCCTCCTTAGCATTGTGTTCTCTCTTTTTCTGTACATATTCCGACACAGAAGTTTGTGATATCTTTCCTTTATCCAAATAACCTATAGAATCATATTTCTGCTTCTTCATGTTTGTAACCTGATGTCTAATTACAGAAGATCTAAAATTAAATTATGAATAAATAATAAAGCATGGCAAGTTTAAGGAACGAATATAACAACAATCACATTAAAAACGAGATTAAGCAAAACATTTTGAAGTTGATATCTCTACTATTATATAATGCCATAAGAAAAGAAATCAATCAAATCTTAAAATATATTATTTGTGGAAAGGATAGAAATGAGTTATATGCCTACATACCATGTCCATTTTGGGCAACTGATTGATCACCTATGAAGGTGATACCTATAAATTTGTTAACATAAATGAGTAGGGATTCCATAATTAATTTTCCTAACTACTTTGGTAGTTTTAGTAAATAATAAAGCTCCATTGTCTAGGTGACAATCTGATGGGGGAGACAGAATCCGAAAAAGTAGTTTATTTGACCTAAAATGAAAAAATCATAGGAAATAAATTTAAGGAAAGATTTAAGGAAAGAAATAACTCTCCCTGGTTAAACCACAGCCTTCCTGAAGATATTCAAAAAAAAAGGGAAGTACTACATAATAAGGTATTTCCTACCTTTGAATCCTCCTCAATCATAACATATAAATCAGAGGTCAAGGAGCTAGGGGAGAAGATACTTTCACAAAGTATACACAAAATGGGAGCATAAAACCAGCTCACATATTGGCTTTCCTAAATACAAAAATAATTTCTAAAATAACTAAGCTTTAAGATGATCTTCTCGTTTGCCTAAAAAGTGAGAATGCAGTTTCAGAATAAGTCCCTTGTATATGACTTGCATTTCATGGTAAACAACAGACTCCCCCTTGACAGCAATCCTGTAGCTGAAATGGTGCTGAAATACGTAGTCTACAAAACTCCCTCCATATCCATTCACTAGCTGTCCAAATTAACTATCAATCTTAAGCAAGATTGCCACCAATTGGGTCTCATTGACATAGAACCTTCTTAGGTAGGTAATGTGAAGTGTGCAAAGAGATTTCAAGCATGACAACGCTCTCTAGAACAGGTCAGGGACCTTGAGCATAGAATGTTTAAACCTAGTGGCAACATCATAGTATAACAACGTTAAGACAACTAAAAAAGATTCCATTCATAGCCTTCCATATGTGAGGTACAGAAGAAGAAAATGAAAGCACATAATCATTTAACTAACTTCATATTTCTTCATAGAAAAGAGCCATGGAATTTCCCCTTCTAAAACCTGGATGCGTCACACACAAACTGACAATTGTTCAGACCCACCCCAAAATTTGTTAGCAAAACTGCACTTCGTGAATAAGTGATTTGTGCTTTCAGACCCCACCAGCAAAAACAACACAGTGAGGCATTGAGAACTCTTCTTTCCACTAGATGGTATACACAGCCAAACAGCCTCTTAACATCTTCCAAGTGGCAAAACCATGCTTTAGGACACAAGATTAGACCAAGATAGGTAACAGTGTTGATCCTAGTACATGCCATTGTGAAGTTGCCTTTTACTGAGGGGGTCCATATTTTTTTGTCAATGTCTCTAGGTTAGCCAGAATTTTAAGGCATGTATTGAAGGATATTAGTAACAGCATGGTTCAGATGAGATGGATATTGGATATACAAGTTCCATTGAACATACCATTAAAAGCTTTGGCAGGGAGGTATACATGAAAGTTTTAAACAAGTCCTGGCTTGAATTTGAATTTCAAAGTACTACTGCAATGTCAAGGATCCAACCACAAACCTGGTAACCTTGCCATTGCCAATGAGGAGAAGAGTAAAGTTTATTGCTTGTTTCCTAGATTGAATTTTGAAGAATCATTTCTACGCCTAGGAGCATTGTTGAGGAATGGTGATGGCCTAGAAGTTCATTCCCTTGATGAGATATTTAACCACCCATTTGGCCCATAAATATTTTTTTTAGAAGCAATCTTTAAAGTTTGTCTCATAATAGCAGCCCTGGTTCAAAACATCAACTCTCCTAAATTCTAATACAAGGCCCCCTTTGCACAGTTCTCTCCCATCCATATGGACAATTTTTGTTGCTGGTATCATGACCATGCCAATAAAACTTCAAGCATAAAATCTCAATTTCATCAAAAATGATCTTGGGCAGTTTGAACAAACTTATTCAATACACGTGGATGCCCAATAACACAAACTGAATTAACTTGAGGTCTCCTTGAAAATGAAAGGAATCTGTTGGTCACATATGAATTCTAGCCACTATCTTGCAAACAAGAGAATTGCAGTCTTTAGATCGCGTCCTTCAAGATATCAGTGGGAGCGCCAGGTGCTTGAAGAGAAGAATCAAATCACAGAAAAACAAAATAGAGCATATCAGTTATTGCTTCAATACCTAAGAAGTACATAACTGAATGGATGTAAATATGTTATTAGCTTCAAACCTTACAATGCTTTGAAAAGACCGGAGGCAGTCTTTAACTGCATTTGCTGAAACTAATTTATAACTTAAAAACACACAAGTAGATCATCTGTAAATCCAAATGTATTCGAGTGAACTTTTTACACCTATAGTGTAAACTCAGAGACCTCACTGGCTTGTGAAGGTGTCCCATGGATTCCCTCACAAGAACAAAGAGATAGGGGGAAATTTAATCTTCATGCCTGAGACCCCTCTTCCTTTCAAAGTAACCTTCTGAAGAACCTTCTATGGAGGCTGAGTAAGATGGAGTGATTATGTAGGTTTGAAGCAGTGAAGGGATATACTGGTTAGAATAGCACTAACAACGACAAGCGCCAACATCGACTGACAAGATGACCAAGAGGTCACTTTTGCTAGTTTATGTGATCTCCAGGTTAAGGCGCCCAATAGGGCAGCACGATTCTTAGTTGAGTAGATGCCTTCCGTAACCTAGTGGACTACATTTTCACGTCATATTGTTTAGTTCACATTTACATGCATACTATCTTTTGGGGCACAACTAGAAGTTTGGGTAGCACCTGCCAAGCAACCGGGAGAGTTCTATAGTAATAGAAATGCATGTCCTACGGAGACAAAGTCCTTAACTTGATATCCCCTTGCCTAGCAGACAAAGATTTAGCTACGTGGAAAGGCTTATTCATTCGGATCGACATGAGTCCAACCAACTACATCGCTATCAGATTTTTGCCACAAATCTAAGAAAGAGTTGGAGTTGCGTATCGGGTAAAGACAACCTAGCTAGACCTACCCATTTCATGAATAGGGTAAATTAAGATGGGCCACCAAACATAATAGACTGTTAAGCCGCATGAGGTAGGAAATACTCAAGTAAGGATCTAAGGTAATGAAAGTGACACTTTTCTATTGCATCATATCTAGATTCCCTTCAGCTATTAGACTAATAACGAGCTGCTGCCATCGCCATCACTTAAGCCTTCCTAACAGAATGGCACGGTGAAGCTATTAATAGTGCACCACCCTATTCTAGCCCGACCTACTAGGCAGCCCTAGCCACCAAACAATATACTTTTATTCCAATAGCTAGCTACTCAGAAAAAAAAAAATGCTCTTTGGCTTAGATTAAATAGCAGTCGCTAATAAATCATTCATATTCATGTAAGGTGTGTATAATAGTCACTTATGCATTTTTGCACCGCCCTAGCCTAACAAAATTAAATTATTGCCTTAACACGGTAAAAAATTGCTCCAACGTGTGCTTTTCCAACTTTGCTGGGCTAAATGAAACATGTGCCAAATGAGATGAAGATTGGTCTATCGTCACTGAAGTTTGAAGGACTAGGAATTTTAGGGATAAGATTAATAGAGGTTAAGTTAACTTGTACCAACATTCTTCCACTTCGATACCTACAAAAAAAATTACACAATCTCCCAGCTGTAATTAAGAAGAAAGAATTGTAACCATCATGTTCAAGGGCCTGGGAACTCAATGTTGAAAAGAGCCATTGTGATCTCCTCAGTCACCTATATAATGAGCATTGTATGATCACTGTTGTTAAATGTAGCCTTATCTACAAGTTCATGATTCTTTGATTGTTCATTGGAGCAAAAGCATTTCCCATGATACGTTGGAAGTAATTCACAGCTGAAGAAGCAATATTAGACTCCTCAATGATCTTATTGTTACTAGTTTTTTTAATAGTCAGAATAAAGTTTCAACTCTTCTAGCCCTCACTACCTAATGAAAGAAGCTGCAATTAAAATCTCCTAGTTGTTATGTAGCATCAAAAGCCAATCTTGGTACTAAAGCATCCTCTTACTTTGAATAGGTCTCCCATGTTGGACAGTATAATTGTATCAGAGCGGTTTCGTTCTTGAAGACGCCGCTTTTGTTTCGCTTCCGCTGGCGGCGGCAGTAGTCATCGCCGGACCACTGATGTCCGGTTTCAGTCTTCTAATGAAGAGTAAATCAATCGTTCCTTGTTTCTTTGTTTTTGCGTTGAATAATTGAATCCTTTGATTCTTTTTTTTCTTTTTTTCTTTCTTGGTAGTGAGAGTTGTTCTTTCTTGCAAATCTATCAAATTTGTGATTGAGAATTCGATCTCCGGACTGGCATAATTGCTCACTCCTCCCCTAACAGCAGTTACACTAAACGGTATGATTACAATTTGGAATCTGCTTCTCTAATTGGTTCCTGCAATTTCTTCTGCGATTTTACAATAATGGAGTTGGGTTCCCATCTCTGGTGTTAATTGATCGTAGCTTCTCCTTTTTAATATTGATGATCCAGGAGGATCTAGGAATGTTTGAAGTTTTAGTAAAAGTCGTTCGAAAAAGGTTGAGAGTCGTTCGAACGACTCCCAATTTCGTTCGAACGACCTTTTTCATGCTCTCTGGAATTTGGCCCATAAAAGATTTTCGTTCGAACGAGTAGTCATGCTGTTCGAACGAGTTGTCAACTTTCTAGGGTTTTAGACCAATTAGGTGTAAAGTCGTTCGAACGACTCCCTTTTTCGTTCGAACGACTTTGGCGGTGGTTGTATTTATGAGGCGTACTTTTGCCTTGAGATGCGTTCTATGTGTAATTTTTAGTTCCCTCTATATAAATGGGACTTAGGTTATTTCTTTTCTTATGTTAGATCTAGAGAGAGTTCTGAGGAAAAAACCTAGGGTTTAGAGTAATTCATTGTAATTAACTTCGTTTTAAGCAATTGAAGCTCTTCTTTTTCCCAATCAATAAGTGTTCTTCGTACTTTTTCAGCTAACTAGAGCTTCTTCATCGTATTGTGGATTAAGTGGTATCAGTTTTCCAGTTACGATCTTCGGGGGTTAATTGTAGTTTATGGACTCTACACGTGACCGTCTCAAGCAAACGAAGGAGAAGCTAGTGAGTCCGTTAAAGATCCATCGCAAACCTAATTCGAAGAAGAAGGATGATTGGAGATGGGCGATTCTGAGGATCGACTCACGATTTTGAAACGACAGTTTCCGACCTAACTTCTACTGTAGGGGAGTTGGTAGAACAGTTGCGTCTCACGAACCTCGCGAAGGCTTCCGCTCTCATCGGCGAGGCCGCTCTTATCGGCGAGGCCGCTTAAGGAAGAAAGGGGTTATGGAGGTGGATGGAGACGACGATTTTGCGGAGATCGATAGTGATTCTAGTGATGCCGAATCCGACAAGGAGCAATCGGGTATTGGTAAGTCATCGAATCCTATGCATAATCTTTGTATCAATTTTAAGATTGAAATTCTGGTATTCGACGGTTCAATCGATGCCGAGAAGTTGGTTAATTGGTTAGATAGGTTAGAAACTTATTTTTCCGTTTACAAATACTCCAATGCTCAGCAAATATGCTTTGCTATGTTGAAATTCGCAAGTCATGCACTCACGTGGTGGAAATCTTATCGAAAACGCCACGATGTAGGAAGTTTGGGTTGGAAAGAATTCAAGGTTTTAGTGCGAAAACAGTTTTATCTGATTGGGTATGAGAAAGAGAGATGGTATAAATAGCACAATTTGCACCAAAAGTTTGAGCAATCTGTACAAGAGTACACTACGGCATTTCATAATCAAGCTTTGGTTTTAGACATTGATGTGGATGAGTATGAGGTGTTCATGAAGTACACGGGGGGTTTGTCGGAGTCCATTAGGAGAGAGTTGGAGCTCTTTACTGTGGCCAATATCGATGACGCTACCGTGAAGGCAATTGCCATTGAAGACAAGTACTTGAAGAGTGACAACGAAGACAACAAGATCAAGTCGGGGTACAAGTCTAGTTGGAAAAACGAGCATAAGGGAGAGGCCAAAGGATAGGGGTCTTCATCCAAGGAGTTTCATTGTAATCATTGTAAGGCGAGTGGGCATATTTCCAATTATTGTTGGAAACTTTACCCGGAGCTTAGGCCGAAGGAGGAGAAGAGCAAGAAAGAGAGATATGTACTAGCCACAGAGGTTGTTGACCTCCCGGATTTAGTTAAACCGAATCCTAAGCTTACACATATGTTTCAGCGGAATTTGGCTACCGAGGAGGAGAGTCGGGAAGAACTTTTTCATGTTATTCAGGTGAAGCAGAGTTTAGTCGAGGCCATTGTGGATCCGGGTAGTTAGAAAATTTTGATTTTTGAGACGTTGGTGAAGAAGATGGGTTTGACGACTACAACTCATCCTAAGCCGTATGTTTTGGGGTGAATTCAGAAAGATGCGGATTTGATGATCACGAAGCAGTGTACTTTCAAGTTTGCGATCACTGAAAGATTTATTGACGAGGTGACGTGTGAGGTGGTTCATTTGGATGTGTGTCAGGTCATCATGGGTAACCCTTATCTTTGGGACCGAGATGCGATTCATTACCGTAGAACTCGTAAGTATCGACTTGTGAAGGAGGGAAAGGAGTTCCATATAAATACTTGTAAGGAGCATGTCACTACGTCTAATTTAGTAACGACGACTCAGGTGAAGCGGTTGGTTAATGCGAGCGAAAAGTTTGTGCTATTAGTTCGACCGGTTCAAGAGGGTGCGTCGGCTAGAGTGTTGTCTACAATGACAATGTCTTATAGGCAACCAACCGACATGGGGACGTTGCAAGAGGTTGTGGTACATACTGATTACAAACCGTTCCAGTTTTTAGCTACACAGTCCAAACTACAGCAAGCTCGCCGGATGAAAGAGATGTCGCCTCTCCAACAATTTCCCTTGATTATGCAGTAAAAGAAGGGAGTAGACAACAAAATGGTTAATAGGTTATCTTGACCCCCATTACCAACTACTTCCGCTATGTTGGTTTCTATGCAGATACAACCTTTTGTTACGTCAGTGTATGTTGCAGGATATGATGATCCCAAGGGGCGTAGTGTGTTTCGCTGAAAGTTGCTGCCAGACAAGACATGTGGTGGTATTGAGTCGTTCCGAGTTGGAAAAAAGGGTCAGCTGCCTAGTAAGTCGAAGTGGCACAACAGGGTAATGGGCAGCGCCGCATTCCCACCTCTCCAGTTCTCGCTTGAGCAGGAGCTCAAGGCTCCTAAAGGGGGGAGCCATGATCCAGGAGGATCTAGGAACGTTTGAAGTTTTAGTAATTCGAACGACTCCCAATTTCGTTTGAACGACCTTTTTCATGCTCTCTAGAATTTAGCCCATAGAAGATTTTCGTTCGAACGAGTAGTCATGCCGGTCGAACGAGTTGTCAACTTTCTAGGGTTTTAGACCAATTAGGCATAAAGTCGTTCGAACGACTTTGGCAGTGGTTGTATTTCTGAGGCATGTTTTTGCCTCGAGATGCGTTCTATTTGTAATTTTTAGTTCCCTCTATATAAATGGGACTTAGGTTATTTCTTTTCTTATGTTAGTTCTAGAGAGAGTTATGAGGAAGAAACCTAGGGTTTAGAGTAATTTATTGTAATTAACTTCGTTTTAAGCAATTGAAGCTCTTCTTTTTCCCAATCAATAGGTGTTCTTCGTATTTTTTCAGCTAACTAGAGCTTCTTCATCGTATTGTGGATTAATTGAGTAGTTGGGATGTAACCTCCAAATACATACTCTTGTACTCAGAATCCCTTACATTTTTAACTAGTTGCAATTGCTTATAGAGCATTGCATTCGCAAGGGATGAGTCTTTCTCATCAAGTACATCTTTCAGTATAAATCCAGTAGTGAGAAGAGATTCAATATACGAATAATTGTAACTTTTATCTTGTGCCTCCGAAAACCAAAGAATGTGCTGCGTTTCCAGGACTTCTGTGTACACAAATCGGCGTACACGGCCCCTAAAACGAGTTAATGTGACGAATGGCGGGAACGTGAGCAAGAACCACTTTCGTAATGGGTTCTCTCTTCGACTCTAGTAACTTGAATGCGGCAAAAATATTATTATATAGCCATTCATGTAATAGTTGAATTAATTCTAGAACACTCATAATACTATTATACTCTCCAACATCCCACACTCATTATTGTTGTTGAATGGTGCATTAAAATCCCCAAGTAAGATCCAAAATAATTTAGTACCCTCACCTATTTGTATAATGTCTCCTACATTTATTGTTTCTCATTAGCCTTTTTGAGGCATATAAGAGAATTAAGAAAAATTTCCATTAACATCAGCTAGGCGATGAATAATCTGAGTTTCACTTTGATGTTTGTGACTGAAAGACCTTTCAGTTACAAAAAAAGAATTCTACCTGTTACTTCATTTTTTAAGCTTCCAACATTATTCCAACTAGAACAAATTCTTTTTGCAGTTTGATGTTCATTGAATTGAGTTAATTCTCAACAAGGCCAATCAGAGATAGTTCATTCTCTCACATACCAGTACCTAAATTCATCATTGAGAAGGTTGGTGGCAGGGTTTATACTTGTTCTTTGAATTTCTTTGTAATCAAAGATTACATTGCCTTTTAAAGGGAGATATTCTAAACTCTCAATTTCCTACTTTTGTAGAACTCTATGACATTCTAACTAGAAGTCTAGCACAAATACCCAAGATTCTGAAACTCTAAACTTTATGTTGTCCGCATAATACAACTTCGGCATTGCACTACAAATGGATGCTACAGAAAGAAAGGAACTGGCGCATTATACCTCGCCCCTTTCCCCGGAAATGTTCCTGATCCTTCAAGTTTCACATAAACTTGGGATTCTATTAAAGTTATATAAAAACCAATGGTTAAACTTCAAACCAGACAATTCTAAGTTTTCATTTATACTAATAACACAATAAAACCCGATTTCAATCGGTAACATTACAAAGTTAAACTTAACATTAGCATTTCTAATATAAAACCCTGGTCATGGGGTTTGCCTTAACCCCAGCTTGCCTTCCAAAACAAATAATAATATCAAATGTATGAATCATGGGTAGTTTTAGCCAAAAATTTCTATAATAACCAATTTAGAACACTAAACGGTATCCATAAATCACAAAAATCAAAAGATACCTCTCCTTCGTCCGTCAAAAAAATTTCTGATTGCTTGGGGTTTCAGAGCCCAAAAACAGAGGAAGAGAGAGATTGCAAGAGTGGAGTTTTCATGCATTTGTGGCTTTGTGGGAGATGACGATAATTGATTTTTCGAATGTTTACCGTGCGACCTATTTCGGAAATTATGAGAATAAATAATAGTTTTTGCCATATTTTGAAAATCAGAGCACCAAACAATAAATTCCAAAATCGGATACTGGCAAAAGGAAAAACTATATTTGCCCTTACTAAAGTTGCAATATTACAACAGACAAACACCTATTTTTTGGCTCAACAAGTACAAATGTCACATTCGGGGTAATAAAAAATTGTAAAAAACTCATTTAAAACTATTATATCAAGCCACGTGTACGAGAAAAGCTGACATTGTCACCATCTCATGAACTACTTGCTATTTGTTTTAGTACATTTTGTCATACCTTTGACCAGATTTCTTATTTATAAGAAGGCAAACTCTTTTACCAATTCTGTTACTATTTCTCATCGTTTATGGTTAAGTATCACCTGCGGTTCATAGGAGTTCCTCTGGTTTTTGGCGCCAAAAGCGATCCCGATTCATCGAACAGTTTCTTCTTCTTACTCAACCGTGAAAACTGGCCCAATTATTTGTCACAAACCGTCTGTATGACTGTTGCCTACTAAGTGTTTGATTAAAGACTGATACTCTACTCATTGGGCATGGAGGAAATGATGGTACTTGTAACTCCTGTAGATGGTACTCTACTGTACTTAACTTGTGGAATAAACGATGGTAAATTGTCTGCGCGGCTGCTGCAAACCAAACTATGTCATTTATTTAGTTAAACTCTGGCATTCTTTCAGGTATCTATGTCATTTGTAATAGTTAGTTGTTATTTGTGTTATATAACTTTGCCATTTGTTTAGTCTTCTTTGTCATTTGTTTTATACAGCGTTGCCATTTGTTCTGAAAAATATCAACTGCTTGAATATTACAGTAGGTTTCTAGGCCATGAGCTCCACAGATAAGGCACAGGTAAGACCGTGGGCTCCACTGGTTCGAATGTCACTTCCTAAATAATAATAAAAAAGTTCAAATCATTTAAAAATATTATTATCACGTCACGTGTCCAATTTTAATCGTTCCTCGATGTACATGTGTCATTACTATTTTGAGACGTGTAAGGCAGACCCTGTCACCATTACATGCATTTGTTGTCATTTGTTGAAACCAATTTGTTATGCGTTTAAACATCAGTTATATTGGCTCATGCAAACTCTGTCACCATCAGTTATATTATTTAGCATTTGTTTAATATTCTTTAAGCTTAGGTAACACGTGCGATTCACACGAGTTCGTCTGCCTTTTGGCGCCAAAAACCATCCCCTTTCCTCAAACACTTTCTTCTTACACGACCACTGAAAAGACCGCAAAAGCTGCCATTTTATACAAATCGTATGTGTGATTGACAACCGTAAAAACCGTCCCGGTCGCACAAACCATTTTCTCAAAATCGTCGTGATTCTACCCATAGTGTGTGTGTGTGTGTGCGATTTCAGTGTTATATCACTGGCAAATCATCTGTGTAACTGCTGCCTACCAGGTGTTTGATAAAAGTCTATTTTTTCTTCTTCTTTCGCAATGAAGTTTGATAGAGAAGTGAACGAGCAATTTGAGGAGGAAAACCAAATGCAGGAGAGTGGAGCCAAGAAGGGCACCTCTAATGCCAAAAGTTACACCTCTCGGTGTACAAGTTTGGGACTTCATAAAATGTTTACAGCTTTGCCTGAAGAGGAGAAGGGTGCTCTTCGTACCACCTGCTTTGCACCCTTACTGCTGATTGATCCAATAACGACAATGTTGACGTTGGTTATGAAAATATTTGATCGTCATCTCGGTGATATGAAGTTCTAATTTGGGGAGACGATAATTCAGATGAAACTCATTCATGTTTGCCTGATTTTGGGGCTACGTGTCTCTCCTATTGCAAATAAATTCTTATATGTTAATCCTGAGCATATGACAAATTTTAGATTAAGGCGATTCCCCAAGAAGAAGAATACAAATGGGTTGAAGGAAATTGATGATGCTTTAAAACAGGCAAAATTGGAAAGGCATCATGGTAAGACTCTAATTTGTCATTTGTGCTGTCTGCTTTATCATCGTTCTTTATTGTATTTCTCACCCCTCCAATATTTGTATTGTATTTGCCATTTTTGGCTTATTATATTCTAAGGTTCTTATCATTACATTGTGTATTATTTGGCATTTTATACCCATTCTTATTTTTAGTCGTATGTGATTTTGTTTTGCAGACGATGTTCTTTGATTAAATTTGTTAAAAATTATACTATCATTTCTCCTCCCGAACAAGGGGAGAAACGTTTGGGTGAAAGATGTTGATCTGGTAGATGATCTACAACAGTTCAACAAATTCCCCTGGGGTGAGCAAGTCTATAATTTCTTGTAGAGTCAAATAGTAGAATTTACTGCTTATCGATCGACCGCTAATAAAAAATTGAATAAAGCTTTATCACTGCATGAATGTACATGGGTGTTGATGATATGGACTTTCCTTTCTATTTTCAGACTGAAGTTTCCATGAATTGAGGAATCTATACATTTGTTCCCTAAGCTACAGGGATGGAAGATGACATCCTTTAAGCGTCCCCAAATTGTGACGTTTAAAAAATTTTTTGCTAACCCCAAATTACTGGTAATATCTATGAAGCCGTCTGAGACTGAGATGCAGCAATATCTTGTGCAATAGGCCATGGTAATCTTCCAGTCTTCGTATGATTTTATTCATTTTATTGCTTCCCTATCATTTAATTTAGGTTTCCTATCATTTTATTTGCTTAGTTTTGGCATTTGTTATTCTCCTCTTGTCATTTGTTTTATTTTTCTCTGTCATTGTTAAGTTGTCTATTATCATTGTTAGACTTTTTTTTTGTCATTTCTAAGTTGTCCTTTGTCATCGTCATCTGTTTGAATATTTAAGATAAATTACATTGAAGCACATGCAATCGAAGCACCTGTAATCGAACCACCTGCAGTTAGTGCACCTGTTGTCGGTACGCCTACAATAGGAAGTAGTTCTTCTGCCACTGAGATCGGAGCTGTAGTGGTTAGGGTATGCTCCCAGTTGGAGGAGCATGGTAAAATGTTGCTGAAGTTGGATGACCATGGCAAAATATTGCATAACCATGGTAAAATGTTAGAACGGATTTCGATGTCTACAGTAGGAGGCAGTACTCTACCACTTGGAGATACTCCACTCCTTGGGCAGTACCAGTTCTCTACTCCTGAGAATACTGTGAAACGCAAGCGAAAAAGAGGTAATGAGAAAGAAGATGGGAAAAGGAAGAAGGCGGTGCCGAGAACCTAGCAAAGAGACCTCCAACAAAAAAAATCAAAAGATTGAAGAAAAAAAAAAAGGTAAGGGAGAATGGCAGAAGAAGTCGAATGCCAACAAGAAGAACAAGAAGGCTGAAGAAGCTGATGTGCCCTTGAAGAAAAAGGTTGAAGGCATGAAGAAAGAAGCTTTCATAGATGAACAATTAGATCATGTCCCACTGATCTAATTGAAAACTTTAATCCCCAAGATCCCCAAGAAGGTCTTGGCTAATAGAGTGCCAAGGAAGAGACAGGCAAAATTCCCAGAACTTGAGAATATTCAATCAACTGCAGAAATTTACTTCAGCAAGTTGCGTCTGGAGAGGGATTAGAGGTAGTATATGATTTAATGGTAGATAATGATGTTGAAGTAAATTTGGAAGCGATATCGTCTGAATATGGTGATGGTCTTCTAAAGGTATCATCCGTTTACTACTTCTTATCATTTATATGATATTATTTGACATTTATTTTTCAAAATATTGACATTTACTTTTGGCAATTTTCCATTTCTTTAGAAGTCTGTCATTTGTTCATAATGTTTTTGGCATTTGTGAGGTTGTCTTTGTCATTATCTTTTCCAGAACTTTTATTTCTTCTGATGTCTTTGTTCATTTTATTTGTTGTATGTGAAGTGGAAGAAGGGTGACGAAAAAGATAATGATGATAAGAAAGATGCCAAGGAGAATGTTAAATATGAAGAAGAGCAACCTCAAGTTGCTGAAGAAGAGGATTCAGAACCACCAACTGTAGTGGTGTATTATAATGGAAAAAAAGATGTACAACATGCCAATGAGGTATTTGCTGAAGAAGAGGATTCATAACCTCAAGTTACTAATATTTGTTTGTATTGAGCTATCCATACCATTTTTTTTAATTTGTTTCTTCTTTAACCTTTCTTGTACAGATTATGGTGGTTGCAGAGGTAGCAAAAATTGATATAATATTCTTTAACCAGGAGGAAGTTGTTGACTTCTCATTTTCCTCTTTTGTTTTACCATATCTTGTATCACTCTTATCATTTGTAGTCTGTTTATTTATAGGCTAGCGCTGACCAAACAACTGCTATATCTACAGAGGAACAGACTCTAGAGATTGAAAAAACTGAAGATGAAGCTAGTCAGGTAATTTGTTCTTTGCTGGTAACTTCTCATTTTCTTTTTTTATTTTCCCATATCACTCTTATCATTTGTAGTATATTTATTTACAGGCTAGTGCAGACCAAAGAACTGCTGTATTTGTCAAGGAACAGACTATAGAGGTTGCACAAACTGAAGTAGTAATCTCCCACCAGGAAGAAGATGTTGGTGAAGCTAGTCAGGTAACTTATAATTTCTTTGCTGGTAACTTCTCATTTTCTTATATTTATTTTCCCATATCTTTTATCACACTTATCATTTGTAGTCTATTTATTTACGGAGTAAAGAGAGTAAAGAGAAGGTGGAACAGAATAAAGAGGAGGTGGTTGAAGGCAAAGATGATGTTGATGGAAATTCACAAAATAAACCAGACCCTGAGCAGGTAATAAAAGAAATGACTGTTGACCAGACCAATATATGAAGTACTTTAAAACCAAACAATTGGTTTATTACTCAATCTCATGTAATAAACACATTTATATTTCATTTTCTTATTTCGATATATCTGTTCCAATTTTTTTTAATGGAGTCAGAGGTGGATGTCACCTTAAAGATGAAGCATGCACTAACTGAGGAAGAAATTAATGAAAGAGCCTTCAAAATGGCTTGTCGAATAAACCAATTACATGTTCACCTTGACGAACTTCTTTCGGGAGTGTTATTGGAATATTTTAATTAAAGACCCATCTCCTAGGATGAAAAAAACTAGGTGGACCAAGTCTGGTCACTGAGGAAAAATAAATTATCTCCTGAAGCTAAGAAGGACAACAGGAGTACCTATATGAGCATAGATGATGAAATTGTTTGCCTTAACGCTCTCTATACCTTATATCCAAAGCAATAGTTGGACAATGAGGTATTTATATAATTTATTTCTTTTCCTCTGTCATTTGTACAAGAGTCTATACCATTTGTTTTTAAATTGACTGTCCTTTATTCGTTTGTACTTTATCATTAGTTTGCCTTTGTTGTCATTTGTAATATTGAAATTTATCATTTTTGTTATATAATTTGTCATTTTTTTTTCATGCTCAGGTCATTGATGTGTACATTAAATCCCTGATTCAATATTTTGACACACAACATCGTGCCCGCCCAGAAAGGGAAAGGATTGTGCTGACGAATGTCTTTGCCAGTCAATATATTGGCAGGGCTTTCAATGTCTAGACTCGTAATATGTCATCTCCAGAAGGTGTGAAATTGAAGATGAAATCAATTTAGGAACAAATTACATCTATGCAATTGGATCGTACAGTTTTTAATTGCATTAATCGATGAGATTTGAAAGTAGTCAATTCAAAATTAATACTCATTCCCTGGAATATCAATGACAACCACTGGGTCCTTTGTACTGTGTCCTTTAAGGAAAAAAAAAATGCATCTACGATTCAATGGTGGATGCGAATATTTTAAATTCACGAAAGAAGAAGAAGTTATCTTCTGGACATCAGCTAATTGAAGATCAGATATCAACGATCCTCCCAAAAATGTTAATATGGAGAGATTTTGTCCATCGTAATAGTCTACCTGCTGGTTCAGAGGTAAAGGATTATGGTCTAAACTCCAAATAGACAACTCGTTTTGGGAAATGTCCAATACAACCAAATGGTTATGACTGCGGGGTCTATATGCTTGTCTTTATGAACAATATCCTAAGGGGAATAAAATTTCTAGATCTGATAGACGGTAAAGAATGCCGTTACACAATTGCTTATGATATATTGAGGCTGGGAGTTGAGTTAGAGGAGATTTAGTAACTTTGTCATCCATTTTGTTGTAATGTATAATTTCCATAATTTTCTAAAGTTATAAACAAGTAATATCATTCATTTATATAATTTTTCTCATTTGTTATATCTTCTTTGTCATTCGTATACTACATATGTGTTAGAATGGCTAGTTTGTATAGTTGGATTGTTATTAAATTTTTATTTTTTATGTATAATTTGGCATTTGTTATTATAGATTTGTCATTTGACAGATATGATTTGGCATTTGTTATCAGAGATATATTATTTGTTATATATGATTTGGCATTTGTTATCAGGGATTTGTCATTTGTTATCTATGATATATCATTCGTTATATATTATTTGGCATTTGTTATCAGAGATTTGTCATTTGTTATCTATAATATATCATTCGTTATATATTATTTATTTTGTAAATATACAACATTTGATGTAAGTGAATGGTCGATTTGGTTCAAATGAATTATGATTGTTTGTAAGTAGACAACATGTGGTCTTAAAAACACGATTATTCATTTGTTATACTAGATTTTTCATTTGTTATATATGATTTGGCATTTGTTAACTATGATTTATCATTTGTTATATATGATTTGACATTTGTTGACCATGATATGTCATTTGTTGACTATGATTTGTCATTTGTTAACTATCAATGGTTTATTTGGTTCTTTAAACATTTGTATTATGTTTGTTTGTTAGTAGACAACATGTGTAGTTTAAAAAATGATTTGTCATTTGTTGACTATGATTTATCATTTGTTGACAATGATATGTCATTTGTTAACTATCAATGGTCTATTTGGTTCTTTGAACATTTATATTGTGTTTGCTTATTAGTAGACAACATTTGTACTTAAAAAAAATGATTTGTTATTTGTTGACTATGATTTGTCATTTGTTGACCATGATATATCATTTGTTAACTATCAATGGTCTATTTGGTTCTTTGAACATTTGTATTGTGTTTGTTTGTTAGTAGACAATATTTGTACTTAAAAAAACAATTTGTCATTTGTTGACTATGATTTGTCATTTGTTGACCATGATATGACATTTGTTAACTATCAATGGTCTATTTGGTTCTTGGAGCATTTGTATTATGTTTGTTTGTTAGTAGACAACATTTGTACTTAAAAAAGTGATTTGCCATTTGTTAACTATGATTTGTCATTTGTTGACGATAATTTGTTATTTGTTACCAATGATTTGTCATTTGTTAACTAACAATAGTCTATTTGGTTCTTTGAACATTTGTATTGTGTTTATTTGTTAGTAGACAACATTTACACTTAAAAACTTAAATATTTATTTGTTATATATGATTTATCATCTGTTATCAATGATTTGTCATCTGTTATATGAATGATTTGTCATTTGTTATCAGTGATTTGGCATTTGTCATTTGTTATAAATTATTTGTCATTTGTTATAAATGATTTATCATCTGTTATATATATTACTTGTCATTTGTTATTTGAGATTTGTTATATATGATTTGTCATCTGTTATAAATTACTTGTCATTTGTTATATATGATTTGTCATCATTTTCATCTTTAGCATGCTAGGATTAAATTTCTTTACATCGAAATTACAATACTCATTGGGCACAAAAAAAGAAACTTTCATTAGATCATAATTTACATTATATCAATTTACATTACTTTATGCACTCGGAGGTGGCGGTGGTGGTCAGTTTCCCCTACCTCCACCACCACCGTCTCCTCCTCCGTAACCCCCACCATCTCTTCCGCTGATCCTACTCAGGGTAACAAGCAGACATCATCGGACGTATACCAGTCGCTTCATCCACCGCTGTAACAACATCCTTTGCTAGAAGACGGAGACCAATTCTCCTCCCCTGCTATGACGTCATCATATAGTAAAAGTGGAGCATTTGATAATAATCGTCATCTGCCTCTTCCACCTCTTCATACGTCATCCCTTGGAAGGTATGACGCACCGGAATGGGAGTAGGAAGTTCAAGGGATTGGGCCCCAAAGTATTGAAGCCGCAACTCTTGCATCTTGACAAGAACCCTAGCCTCATATGCTTGGCGTCTGGTGGTCACCATCTTCTTTACAGAGCAGATACACAATAGTTGTACAAGATTAAATAAAGAATAAAGAAGTACTTGCCGAATAAACCACAACAATATTTAATGTTGAGTTCCAAATCCCAATATTAGAATGAATTCAAGCACAGTAGTATTTAATGCTAACCAAACCCATTGGAAATGATCCCCGGGTGATGAATGTATTTGTCTTCCATCAATTAGGCATTTGTCATTTGTTTTAAGGTGTTTGTTATTTATAATCTATATATTGCATGGTATTATTAAAATATTGTCATTTGTTATATATGATTTAACATTTCCCTTTCATCATTTATCATTTGTATTGCAACTTTAAACTTAAACATTTGATCCTTAAGAGTTTAACATTCTAATACCAGAATTTAACGTCACTAAAGATAAGGAATATTACACTTCACTCCTAGATATTTCTCTACTTGTAAAGATCTAGAGATTTTAACTTGGACAAAAAATCTTGCGGCATCTCCGTTCTAACCTTTGAGATCCTTAGTTGAGTGTAAGTTTCAGATATGATAGTGTCAATGATCTGATTGCTCCCTTGACCAGAATTTGTAATGTCTTCCGCCATTGACGATTGTAGCCTTTTAGAATCATCGGGCGTATAGGATTCTCAAAACCAAGTTTTGAACTGACAATGGTATTGTGGGCAATGGTAAAATCTCCTATCGGGCAGTTTAGAGACTCTGTAAATGAGACCACAATCACACCTTTTCACCTTATCTACCCACGCCCATAAACCATACCCACCAATTTTACGAGCGCATTGACAGAACCAACGGTTAGGGTTGAGGCTTATGCGTGAGAGAGGAAGATCACAATTTTCACCATACCAGGAAATAAGGGAATGCATCGTTGGTAGGAAAGTATGTAATGCTTGAGAACTGGAACCAAGTGTATAGGTTATGTAGTATAAGGTTATGACAAGCTATTTATAAATAAATAAGAATTAACATATTATGATGATACCCTTGGTCGCAACAAATGCCATATCTTCCGCTTTAGAGCCGACAGATTCTTACCTTTACAGACGAGTGACAAGTCATTCTTAAAGTTAATTTTGATTACGTTTACAACAAGCTATCTAACCAAAATATCCATGTGGTTCCCGTTACTCTAAACACTAAGCCCTAAACCCTGCCATGCGTGATTTAAAGTCCTAATTCCCCCAAGTATAAAAAACCCTAAACTAAAGCTCTAACCCTCAACTCTTTACAAATTCTCAAGAAATTTCGTACTCCCACTCCACTCGATTTAGCCATGCCTCTTCCAGCACCCCTTAAGATTGGTTTGAGGCGGTAGTGATTGAGGAAGATTAGGCTGACAAATATCTCTTCACGTTGAATAAAATTTGCTTAATGGAGAAGGATGTTTTCGGTGAGAAGGCGCAACTGCTGAAAGAACATTATGAAGAGTTCAAAGAGAAATTAGGAGAACTCAATGAAATGGATGAGGAACTGGATAAAATTATGAAAATAAAGAAAGCATTCTGAAGAGTTCAAGTTCCATATCCGCTTCTTGAAAGATTAGCTCTGCGCCGTAAAGTTGGACTGGGATAAGCACAAGAAACTGTGGGAGGAGTCGGCCTGTAAAATTAGCTGTCTCGAGCAGAAGATCATGGCTATGGAACGTGATCAAAATTCCTCAAGTGTGGAGTTGTGAACATTTGTGTTGTTTTGTTTTAGTTTTTGTTGTTGTTATTATTATTTCCTTTTGTATGAATATTTGTTTTGTTTCGTCTTGCTTTTTCACTTTCAAATAGTGATTTCTGTCTGATATGAGGGGAACAAACTGCTGAGAAGTTCGATCTGAAATAAATGATATAAGGGAACCAAACCAATGATAAACACTCCATGAACAATGGTAGATAAATTTTGAGCTAAACTAAACTGGTGATAACATTTGAACAGACAAATGATAAATTCTCCCTAAACAATGACTCCAGGAATGAGATAATGATATTTATCATACAAACAAATGTGAACTTCTTTTCAACATATGACAAATTGATGTGACAAGTAATGATAATTGATTAGACAACTCAGTTTAAATACTCATATTACTTATGTGTACAACAAGAAACGCCGCCGCCGAACCGAAGTAATAATAACAATATCTTTACCCTAAGCATCGGATAATCCCTGATACACGTCACTTCCCAATGCATTCAACTTCCCTTATAAAAACCCTAATCTCAAATTAACTATTCTCAACTCTTCATCAATTCAAACCCTAACCCTAAACTCTTTTCAACTTCTGAAGAAAATATCGCACTCTACTCGAGTTAGCCATGTCTCTTCGAATACTCCATACGATTGGCTTGAGTCGATAGGGATACAGGAAGATTAGTGTGACCAACCTCTCTACAAATTGAATTGACTATGTCTAATAGAGAAGGATATCTCCGGCGAGAAAGCCCAAATGCTGAAAGAGCATTATGAAGACTTCAGAGAGAAATTAAGAGCGTTCAATTATATTCAGGATGAACTGTATCAAACTATAGCAAAGAGAGATTAGTATTTTGAAGAGTTCAAGTTCCATATGCGCTTCTTGGGAGATCAGCTCTGCACTGTAAAGTTAGACCGGGATGAGTACAAGAAATTGTGGGAAGAGTCGGCTTCTAAGATTAGCTGTCTCGAGCAGAAGATTTAGGCTTTAGAGCGCGATCTGGAATGCGCAGAACGTGATCAGGAGGAGTTGTGAATATTTATTTTTTTGGTATTTAGTTTGTTCATTTTTTGTGGTACTTTTCTTTTGTATGAATGAAAATATGTTTTGTTTTGTGCTATTTCATTTGTGTTTTGCTGTTAAGTAGTGATTTTTGTTTGATGATATTGGGGGGGCAAGTTTAATAATGAACTTAACAAAACTGATGATAAATAAAAATTCAGCAGACAATGAAAAATTATTGGCGGACAATGAATAATAGAAACCATGAAATGCCAAATTCTTTAAGAACAAATGACAGTTTTGAGGAAAACAGTAATATCATGGAAACAAATAAATGAGAAAGTCTTCGTGCACAAATGACACTTCAAAAACAAACAATGATATCATGGAAACAAACAAATGAGAAGATCTTCGTACACAAATGACACTTCAGAAGCAAACAATGATATCATAGAAATAAACAAATGAGAAATTCTTTGTGCACAAATGACAGTTCAGTGGCAAATAATTAAAAAAATAGAGACAGACAAATGAGAATTTTTTTTAAGCAAATAATAGCTACATTTAGACAAATGATGAATATAACCAACACTCACGATAAAGATCATACAAGCAAATGATACATAGAGTACCCAAAATCATCAGTGTAAACTGATTGTAATATCTTCGTCTGGGATGGCAGGTGGCTCAGTGCTCATCGGAAAAGACGGTGCCATTGTCGGACGTGTATTATTGTCGGATAGGATTGGCAGAAGCTTACAGGAATGACTATTGTGTCTGTTTTTACGATACCTACTGCAAAATCATAGTTTGGTGACAAGACCAAACATTTTTTCCCTTCTCTTCCTTTGTGTGCGAGGACGATCGGCTCTAACTGTTGTAATAGGAGCACGAACATGTAGATCAGTTTTTAAAATTTTCCACTGCTCGATTCCTCTTATAGGAATACATATTGGTTCATAAACTGCCTTGTATATATCATTTTTGAAGTACTCAGAGACACGTGTAGTTGGATCAACATTAGTAAGGCCTAGAACGTGTAATCCGTGTTAACAAGGTATACCCATCGTTTGCCACCAACGACAAGAACAAGTACCATCTTCAATATTTTCCGAATCGGTTCTGCCATAACTAGTCATCTGAAAATGGTGACGTGATTTACGAACCCTGCAGGTTAGTAAATCTGCCACAAGCTTTCTACTTTCATAGTAATCCGTAGCCCATGACGTTAAGAAAGCTTGACTCTTCTCAGCTTCCTCCCTATATGTGTAGGACATTTCTGAACATATTCTACATAATTCCTCAATAAACACATGGATAGAGAGATCTCTTACTTTTAAAATAACGTTATTCCAACTTTCGGCATGATTTGTGTAAGCGACACCGTATCTGAACATATGACAAACCATCAAAATCAAATGCCACATGAGCATAAACAGATGGTAAATTGGACAAAAATATGATAAATAAGAATGTAAATAGAGTAATAATGACTATTCCTACTATAACAAATGATAAATTGAGCAATACAGAGTGACAACTTACCTACTCATTGAAATATATAGATTAGACCATATTTCCTTGGGAATACCTTGTATGTATTGTAGACCCACTGGGTCTGCATTCTGGATAGTATTCATGTGTTTATTGAAATCAATGCTGGTTAGGGCCTCTGCTGCCATCCTAAATGCGATCCTCATACTTTCGAGGGTAGTTTTAATGTTTTTCAATATGTGGAAGGCACAAAATGTATGGATTGCAAATGGAAACATCTTGGGTATAGTATTAATAATTCTGGGGTTCCTCTTAGAGATGACGACGAATCTAGTGTCATAACCGTGGAAATTAAACCCAAACATCTCCAGGAAGTATGTCCAAATTTTGGTGGTCTTCGAGTCTGTTATCAAAAATGCAAGTGGAAAAATATGATTACTTGGGTCAATGGCGATGGCTGTTAGTAGAGTCCCACGATATTTCCCTTTTAAAAAAGTTCTGTCAATCACAACAAATGGTCTCAATGGTTTATAAGTTTTTTTGGGAGGACCAAAACGCTAAAAATACCTTTTGAATCTCTTATCCTTACAACTCGTAGTTTGTATGTCAAATACAAAATTTGGGTCAACCAACCTCACTTCAGCAAAGTAGCTCGTAAGTAGTTGGTATGCGTGCTCAAAGCTGCCTCGCATCTGAAATAATTACGTAGATCAAATCACATTGTGTAGCAAACAAATGATAAACATTATAGTACATATGACACAGCAAGTCGAAAAAATGATATGCAATAAAATGATAAACATTGTTGTACAAATGACTGGTATGGGGAAACAAATGACATATAAAGTGATAATACCTCAGTGTGGGCTTTTTCTTTCGCATGCCAAGCAAGATTGTATGTTACATCAATATTGTGATAAATTTGCATATCATCAATAATTCCGGAAGGTTTGTAGTTTGGGTCTTTTCGTAGTTTTTGCTTGATTATAGAAGTAACCAATCTACTAGACGCTGCCTTATACGCGTTCCCACCTTGAGTTTCTACTCAGATCCATGTATGCACGGAGTAATAAGTACTTACTCTAAATAGGGCAGAACCGAGCAACCTTGTCGCATAAATTTGCCAATAACATTTATGACCTTTGCAACGTACCACGATTTTATATTCGTTGCTCAGAACGTGTTCGAGATTGAACTTGTTTACAATTGCATAAGCTCTTATGTGATTCTTGAGTTCAATCCTACTCGATATAGATCACCAATGTTAAACTCTTTACTGAAGTTATAGGGATCCTCTGTGTACGCAGCAGATTTAAACAAAAAATCTAGGAGATCTTTTACCTGTTCGAGCTGTGGCTCAAATCGAAATTTAGTTGAACAAATAGGAAATATTCTACCTAGCATGATAGAAAGTGGATAAGAAATATTAAAACACAGTACACAAATAACAAATTCTGTGAACTTACCTGAAGTTTTAGTTAGTCCAATGATAGGTTCGGGTTCAATTGAAAGAGGAACATTAGTTAACATAGGTTCATTTGAAGGAGAAACATTAGTTAATACAAGTTTATTTGAGAGATGAATATTTGATTGAGAAATACAAGGTTCATTTGAGAGATGAACATCAGTAGGGATAGTTTGAAAATGTTAATTTGATTGAGGAACATTAGTTAACACAGGTTCATTTAAGAGATGAACATTTGATTAAGGAATACTAGGTTCAGTTGAGGGAGGAACATCAGTAAGGATTGTTTCAAAAGATTCATTTGATTGAGGAACATCATCATCATCCACAAAGGGTCTAAACCTGCGTGGATCAAGCTCCCTGCCATTTGTTTTTGTGTAACCTCTGTATTCAGGTTCAGGATCAGGAAATGAGTTATGCCACAAAGGTCTCCCCGCTTTGGTGGTGGACAAGTCTCTACCTGAACCAGTATCTTTGGTGGTGGACAACCCTTTACCCAATGAACATAAATCAAAAATAAAGTTTTGGAATTCTGGGATGGTACCCTAAGCTCATTAACAATCCATATGTGAAAGGGTATGCTGGGATTGGTTTTATGCATATTGATCATTACGGTAAAGTCCTGGACCGATGAAATTACGCATGCGCAACCATGGACGAAGTTTTACAGCTTTCAATCATCACGACGGATTTTGCTTGTTTCTTCAAGGAGTATAACGAAATCTTCGTATGACGAGTGCGCTCTTAATGAGGTAAGTTTTGTACTTCCTCCAACATAACTAACGATTGATCTAATCTTTGGATGCACGATATCCCCACTAAAATGATCAATGGTATAAAGCTGAACTCCATTCATCCCTGAAACAAATGATATAAATAAACAATTCCAGTGATAAAGTAGCGAACACAAATGAGAAAAATGATATAAAACTTAACTTCAGCAATCCCTAAAACAAATGATAGGAATCTCAAAATAAATGATATCAATAAACAATTCCGGTGATATAGTAACAGATAATAAATGCTAAAAATGACACAAGAAAAATGATAAATGATAAAATAGCAGAAGACAAATGATTAAAAAGGCAAAGAAAAATGATTATGTACAAATTGTATTGTCTTACATAACATTTTTCTTAAGAAAAAAAGCTTCAACTCATGATGCGGATACACAGTAAGAGATGATGGATACAGAGTTAAGGATGATAATTACTGCAACGGTTACTTCAGCGGTCGAAGAGAAGGATAACAACGGTTTTTGGCAATGAGAATAACCTATGATAACAACAATCTTTTCCTCCCTAATGATCTCTGTGTGAGGACTTTATCGAATGCAGAATGATAGTTGGAAGACTTGGCACATGAAGGAGACAAAAAGTACATAAAAGATAATCTTTTATGATTTTTGTAGAAGCTTTTTTGTAGTCTTGTAGAAGAAGAAGAATAAAAATAATAATAAGAAGAAGAAGCTTTGATTTTTAAGGTTGGTAGTATATTTAGGAGGGGGGGGGGAATCTTCTCTCTTATTATTGTTCTAATTACTGTAGCAGATTAGACTACTCAACAACTTCAGTGGAATAGTTTATCATTTTTTTATGCATTATTTATTATTTTCTTTGCCCGAATGTTGTCATTTGATGTGTATATCTTTGTAATGGTTTTGTTATATCTTTGTCATTTGTTGAGTAATCTTTGTGAGTTGGTAAATTTATAACTGTAGTATATTATACTACACATCAACATTTAATGTTAGAGAATAAGGTGGCAGCTAGGGGGTAGTAGGTGAGACCATTATCGATTTGTTAATTTTAGTATCGATTTTGGAAGAGGCTTGCCAAAGTATCAATTTTGTAAAGTTGGCAAAAACTAGTATTTATTCTTATAATTTCTTGACCTATTTTGATATCTTCCCTAATAAGTACCTCAAAATGTAAAATCAACTTTTATAGTTTTTATTTTTAGCCTTAGGTCTAATTTGGTGCATAAATCATGCACTACCTGCTAGGGATGGTCGAAAGACGAATAAGAGTAATCATGACCATTGCCACTTGCGAAGTGGTAACTTATCTATAATTTTAGATGATGGTAGATATGTCTTCGTACACAAAAGAATGTAACATCTATAATAATAATAAAATTGCCCAACTTTTTGCTTTAGTTTCAGATGTCCATTCCACCAACGCGTATGGCGAGGCGTGCTTTCGATGGCCTCGATTATTTCCATGGTACTTATTGTAATAGCCTAATTTCGTGATCTGAACTTAGCCTTTACACTAAAGATATTCAAAGCTTCTAGATGAGTAATGGAAGAGTAATAACACAAAGCTTTAGCGCGGAAAACCTTTGAATAGGTTAAAAACCATAACCACTCTTGAGGATTTAGAAAGAGAGTAATTTATTGATATTTGCTAGATATTACAAGAGAAGCTCTAAGTATTTAGTATAGAGTTTGGGTGAGCATTCCTCTGTCTTCCTTCCCCTCATCTCAGATTCTCTGGTCCTATTTATAGGTCTTATAATATGACTGTTTGATGACTATTATTATCCTTAATGATGGACGCTACAATATGCATTCGATATTCTTTGATTTGATTGTGTAACGTTATAATCTTTACTATTTCGTAACGGCTTCGTTGATGACTGTACATTTGCTTAACTCGAACTGTTGACGTAGAGGTCAAAAGTGATGGCTAGAATTTTGTATCTGTAATGTATCTTCAGTAATGCCACATGCATGTTGAGGAAGTCGAGTGGTCGTATGCTGGTCTAAGATGAAGCATGAGTCTGAGATGCAGAATAAGCCACCACAAGACGGCTCTCAGCCAAGATCACGAGAAGCATTATGGGCGAGTGGTGTTGGTTGAGAAGTTCATACTATATCCGTGACCTGACGTTGCTGTCTTGATTACGATTGTGCCATAACTGTGCCACATATTATGTTGATGAGGCCGTATGATCGTATACTAGTCAAAGATGAAACATGAGTCCGAGATGAGGAATAAACTACTACAACCTCCCCCTCTCAGCCAACAGTACGAGAAACATTGTGAGCGAGTGGTATTGTTTCAGAAGCATCATCAATACTGTAATTAATACCTGAGAATCTTTTTTAACGCATCTTCATGAATTTCTATTTGTGGCATTTTGGTTTTCTAGAACCAATGGTTCTAGTCAATTTTGTTGTATAGAAAATCCTCGGGCCGTTGGAAATTTGGAGAGTCAGCTTTAATGCTGATCATAGTATAAAAAATACTCTGATTGGTGTGTGGTGAACCAAGTCTTCTTCCCTGAACTGTTTCTTCTGCGTTCTGGTTTTTGTATTTTAAATTTTATAACGGTTGTGAGTATGGTAATGACACGGCAGCTGTCTCAAGAGGCTATGATTAGAAGGATGATGGAAAAATTTTATGTCAGATACTTTTGTTACCAGCCTTTGTATCTACTAATGCCAATTCCGGTGTTCCTTACATACCATCGTATAACATATAAAGAGGTGATGGAGGTGGGGAATGACTATTATCAATTGTCCACTTCTATTATCTATTGATATTGGAGGAGGAATGCCAAAATGGGCTGAGGCTACTAACAGAGGAGGCTATTGCAATTGAAGATGAAGTGGCAGGCATTCATCCGAGGGAGTTTTGTCGGTATCCTGCTAGTGAGTGGGTCCTGTCTATGAAATAGGACCCTCCGTCTATTTCTAACATGCGAGGTGGTGAGGGTTATGGTGGAAAAGGTGGTGGTGGCGGAGGTTGTTCTTCCAGGGACCATAGATATTGGCCATGAAGAAGATCCTTCTGCTGGTATCATATTTATTTGGTGATTTCCAGTTCCAATATTTCATGGCTCCTTCCTGCAGGGGATCAGAGCTTGGAAGATGCTTCAATTTTGCATCTTCTTCCTCGGTGGCTGCTGAGGAATGTTTCAAACTATAACTTAATGTATTTTGTAAAGTAATATGCAAATTGTCTGGAACAGTTATTATCTGTAAAGTAATCTATAAAGAACTTTCGAACTAGTGAAATGTCTTCATGCTGTCATTTTGATGTTGTGTTTCGAACTGCTCAACTTATAGCTTTCTGTTTCCAAAATAACAGTCTGTAAATATGTAGGTACGTGGAATGGTAGTTTGTCATGGGGTATTACTGGACAGATCAAACTGTAAATATCTTAGTGTGTATATCTGTAAAGAGTAGTGGAAGTTGAGGTTTGAAATATAGAGGAGCTCAAAAATGTAAAAATGGTCATGTGGTGAAAATAAGTAAATAATTTGTTAAGATGATTGGGTGGTTGTAAAGGTATGTGTATGTCTGCGAGCTACTGATTCGAACTGACTGGAAAATGTCTGGCCATATAGAAGTAGCTGATATCTACCTGTTGGTGTTACTGCTGGACATGTTTGATTTGTATGTGCTCCGTATCTGCACGCATAAAATCTAAGGAGATATTTCATAACATGGAAAGTATGATCTGTCACAATATTTTATGGCATCTGCTGATATTTTTGTTTATGAAATTTTACACAATATATCTTTCAACAAAATCTGTGAGCTGATTGAGATTTTCAGAGATTTTTATTTTTTATATATAAAGCAGTGGTCCTTAGTTGCTATGTCTTGGATCTTCTGTCAGAGACAATTTTGCTGTTTGTGGTAGAGTGAGCAGCCATGATGAGGATGCGCTCTCCGCATGTGCGACATGCAGTAGAAGGTAGGTTTCATATTAAGGTCACTGAACTTTGTGAACGATACTTTCATCATTTGCCGTATGATGCCATTCTTATGTGGTGGTCGTTGAAAGTAATTGGTTTAGATGAAGAAGGTAGGCGTGCAGAGGTTGATCACTTTTTCTGGTGTGATGTTTTTCGTGAGTTGCTGTTGGATGCAACTTTACGAAAAGAAGTTGTTCAAGAGATCGTATGGAACAAGCTCATTGAAGAAGGTGAGAGAGCAACAGGGCATGTTGATGTTGCAAACTGAAAGAAATAAGAATAAAGTATTATGTTTTCCTGTTTATGTCGCAGATATTGTGGATGACAGCTGTACGATTTTAAGAACTGTGTAAATAGTTTTAAAACTTGAATATTAAGCTATTTTAGGAATGTCGTACAATCTTGGTATAGTATAAAAGTAAGGTGACTGGTCGTGTATACTGATTTGGGAAATAGGGGCAATTTTTTTTAATGGCAGACAATAGAGACAGACGTGATGACAGTAGACATTGTCATAAAAGTCATGATGATGCTGTAAGATAAAAATGCGTGCTTGTGGAGGCAGTAGGAATGACTGACATGTGTCTGAAGGAGCCGTCATTTTGTAAACCGAGGGAGAGTATAAAAACTCGTATCTCTCTCCCTCATAAATTGTCTACAGTTATAGAGAAAAAAAAGTGGTGTAAACCATATCTCCATAGAGAAGAAACGTTTGAGTTCTGTGAATGTTTTGGTATGGAAGGATTCATCTTGTGATAAAAAACTATTAGAGACACAACAAGGGTGGTCAATTTTTGTGAAACGTACGGGTAAAGCTGAAGATTATAGTTCTTCAAATACAGGTTAATGATATATGTATCTGTTTTGTTTTGATTTGTTGTTGCTAGTAATCTGTGTATGATATTGTATGTTTATCATTTTTGATTGAGGTATACAAAAGTTAAGAATGTAGGGTTTTTAAGATTTTGAGTAATTGCCTGTATAGTTTTGTAGTGCATAAGCTTTGGGTATATGAACAGACTGCAGAGAGAGAAAATGCTTTTTTGGAGAAGAAAAGGGAAAATTAAAATGATTGTTTGTCGTTTTAGAAAATAAATGTGTTAACAGGGTAGAAACGAGGGTAGGGTTATTTTTACTGTATGTAGGGTATAGCATGTAACGTAGAGATAATAGTAAAATATTTTGTGTATCTGTAGGTCCAGTATGCGTTCAAAACCTATAAATTCCATGAGTAAATTTGTAGTAGCATCAAGTTCAGAGGAAACATCATCTACGAAGCGGGAGGATGATTGTAATGTAATGGAAGAGACTGTAGATAAGATAGACGTTACTATAGGTATAGAAGTTGGGGAATCTAGTAAAGTAGAGAAAGTTAAAGAGACAGATGATACAAAAGAGAAAGATAATTTTTTTTTCATATATCCTGAGGGAGTAGATGTAGGAAAAGAATTTTTGGACTACAAAAAGAAATTACAGGGAGAATTGGGAAATTATATGACGGACCAAGGTCGCTGGTTTAGGGCCTATGTCCCTGGAAAAGGGGAGGAGGCAGTATACTATCAAGTTCCTTGTTTGGAAAAGTGGAAAAGGGAGAAAGGGATTAGTGAGGATGTTAAAATCTCGTATTATAATGGCCTTGGGTTGGCAGGCTCGAATGATGGGTTTTTATGTTATCTGAATCAGGTTGTTTATGGCCTTAGAATTCCTCTGACCTTCTTTCAGAAAGGGGTTATGAATGTATTACAGTGCTGTCCTGTCCAACTAAATGGGAATTTGTATGATATGATGAAGGTATGTAAGGCTCTGAATGAGAAATGGAGAAGGGAAGGGACTACTAAGCAGTTCAAAGCTGATGATGTGGTAAAATTTAATAAATGGAAGTACGTCAAATGTCAAAACAGTGGTTACCTGTATAGTGATTCGTCTAGGCCAAATTTTTTGACTTTGAATCTACGGGTATACCATGGAATGACCACCTTGTATGGGTAGGGAACAACTATATGCGGGTTCCAGATGAACCAGCGCTCGTCTTGAGCCATAAATATTATAACCCGAGTAATTAATATTGATCAAATTCGACCAACCATCATCACGTCTTCGAGCTGCTAAATATTATTTTTGTTCCTTGTTTTATCAGATTCCAATCCTTCATTGGCGCCTAATAATACTAGCTTGTTCGACTGCGTAGCTCATGATCATGTCTAGTTAAAGCAGGTACTTGGTGAACTAGGTATTCAGAGGGATAAGAGGGTAGATTCCATAGTACCCAAAGTTTAGGGAGCTCACGAGAATCGAGCTATGGCTGAGAAGAAAGCCCGCTGGACTGTTGATGATATCACTAGTCTTCCTCCTCCTGCGTTAAAAAATATTAACGTAAAATGGACTACTCGGAGGTTGAGAAAACCAGCTCCGCAAACTACGCCTGCTACTGTGGTGATGATCTTAAGCCAAGAAATTGTAAAACTTGCTACTAGAGATGTTGAGGAGAGGCAGAAATTGAGTGAAGTTACTCCTTCAGAGGCTGAGATGAGCTCATTAAAAAGAATATGGCACGAGGATGAGGGTAATGCTCGTACTAATGCTTAAGCTACGACCAAGATGAGAGAGCTGGAATAAAAATACTGCATGATGGCGGGGACTGATCCGCAGCAGCTCGATGAGGTGTACTAAGGACAATCTTTTGTGGTATGTATTGAAATATTTGACGTGCTATATTTGGAAAGTGATATGTTATTCTGAACTTGTATTTTTGTATTTGCAGCTCTCGATGCTGATGAAGGGGGTGACAAAGTTTATTGAGAAAAGGAGCCAAGAGTTTAGAGATCTTACACTGAGGCTGGATGCTCAATCGACTCGGATAAAGGAGCTTGAAGCTAAGCCAAGATAGAGAAAAAGAAGAGGGCTGAAGATGCCAAGGTTGCTAAAGAGCGATATACATCGCTGTCCGAGCATGATGATATTATGACACGATCATGCGAGACAATGCGGGTAGAAAGAAATCACTTTGTCCAATCTTTTTATAGCTTTGGGTTGACTGTTGCTGATGTAGAGTTAGGCCGAACTGGCAAATATGATGAGATAGTCTTCCCTTCGGATGTAGAGGGTGAAGTGGTGGCTGATGCTATTGGTCTAGCCAATGTATCTACTTCACCCATTAAACCAATTATAGTTGTTGATAAGATATTGGATCCTCCATCTGAGGTAGAAATCAGCAAGAATCTTTAATCACTCTATGGTATTCTTCGTTGACCTATACAGTTCGTTTGATTTTGATATAATTGTACTCTGTCTGGTCGTAGACTATTAAGTTTCATAGGCACTTTTTAATATGTTATGCTTGAATGTTTGCATGATGACACAATATTTATAATCTGTGTAGAAGGTAGAGCAGTTGTGAAATACTAATTCCAACCTGGAAATATCGTTGAGTAGAGTAAGGGATTCGGTGGCTCGTGTTCAACAGGTATTAAATAAAACTGAGTATGAGAGAATGCAGCTTAAATCTAATTTAGAGAAAATATTTAAAGAATTATATGACCTCCAGTGTAGATATGCTAAGATAAAAATAGAAAGGGATAAAGTTTTAGGAAAGGAAGAGGAAAGGGGGGTGTTAGTTCAAAAACCGAAAGAGTTTACCTATTTTAACAACCCGAGTGATAAGGCTAGGTCTCAAAGTCTGTTGATAGCTCTGACATTATATTTTGAGGTCAAAGTAGATAGTGAACGGGGTTTAAAAGAACCTTATATAGAGCTTTTGAAGCAAAAGGGTGTAGTACCTGCCTCAGCTCGAGTAATATTTATAGCTCAAGAAGCACGTAATCGCCAAAGTATAGATGTGAAAAAATGTTTAATGCGAGCTGGGGTGTTCGCTATATGGGGTGATATAAAACCTTTACCTGATATTTTTGGCTTTATGTAGGACCAAAAGGCAATGAGGATTATGGCTTTTAGGATAAAAAAAGAGAAAGTGGAGGTTCAACAGAATTTAGAGGGTGAGTTTAAGGAATTACAAGATTTATTATTGCAACATATAGAGCAAAACATCTTTTTAGTGACGCAATTGTCAAAAGAAGTAACTGTTCGAAAGAAGGTAGAAACTGATGTGAGGGATTTATGTATATTGCAAAAAGAAATGTACAAGTGTCTACACATGACACAGATCCAGTTGAAAGAACATTTGTATCCGTCACGAGCAAAAGCCGTAGCTCAAACGAAGCATGAGCGTCATAGAGAAAATATGATTGATTTTTATGTAGGGGAGCTGGCGAGGGTAGAGAACGAATTTAGAAAGTTCGTAACTGGTTGTAGGAAAGATTTTGATGTGGAGAATGCAAAAGTGGAAAATATGAGGTTTACGAAAGATGAGGAGGAGAAGGTTGTTGAAAAACTCATTTCTAGGTCGAGAGAGAATATCTCAGGAGAGGACGAGGAGAAGGTCGAGAGCCTGATACCCTGATCATGACGAAAGCAATGCCACTAGGAGGTGGTGACCTTTATATCTCTTTTAAATTGTTCAAGTAAAGAATTTAAAGAGTTCGAGAGACAAGGGGCAATCCTCTCGTAGCTCAAAAAAGTGAAGGTAGATTAGTTCAGTTATTTATTGAACTTGCATGTGCATTAGTTTTTGTAAACTATTTTTGATGCTGAATGAAAGCTGTTCTCTGTGATGACCATATAAATAGATCAATGTATTGATATTACTCAAATATTATGTTCTTGAGTAAACTTTTGTTCACTGTGATATGTAATCTGTTTAAATATGTAAAGTAGTATAAATGTTAACTGTTGTGATAGGTAGAACTGGTAGCTGTTCATAGCCAATATGACGCGTTGCGTATTCGAAACAAATAATTGAACGCTGAACTAACTTTGTGTCAGGGGGCACTAAAGAGTGCTACTGAGTTAGAAAAGAAATGAAGGTAAAGATATCAAAAGAGCGAAGTACAATAGTGCATTTGATAGATAAACAGGAAGATAAAGAGCTTGAACTAAGTTGAGAAAGATGGAGGGATTAAAAGAAGTTATTAGAAAATAGGATGTGGAAATTTTGGGTATGTCGGTACAAATCAACCAACAAGGTGTAGAGTTGACATTTGCGCGAGCTCAAATTACAGAGATGTTGGCAGTGCTAGAGAAGGAAGTAAATAATATGAAAGACTTGTAATACCTGATAAACATGCTCGAATCGAAGAGAGTTGGTGCGTGAGCAGCTATCAAAGAAGTAAATGATCGCGCTCGTAAATTTAAAGTATTGTGGTATGCTACAAACATGATGTTAACCGAAAATGAAGAGGCCCATAGTAAATAGAATGAAATGATAAATGAGGATTGGATCACGATCTGTGCTTTAGAGCATAGCGTTCAAACGACGAGGTTAGACATTTTGGAGTATAAATAGAAAAATGGGGAACTGCGTGATACAAAGACCAAATTGGAGGCAAATTTTTGCAAGGCTACAATAAGTCTTGAGGAAGAAGTATTAGAGAGGAAGTGTAATCAAGCTCGTACAGATGAATCAGCAGTATTGGTGGTAAACATGGATGAGTTTATGGCGATAATGGAAGGTTGTAATGATGCGACATTGAGTGAAAAATGAGTGCTGGAAGAATGCTGCAGAAGTTTGGAAGCTATGCTGAAGGAGGCTAAAGGACAACTTGCAGGGTTTGTTCTTCCTGATAAGGTAAAATTTGAGGCAAGTAATACGCATGAGAGATAAATGACAGCAGTGCTCTCCTTCTTTGTATCCGAGTTTAAGAGATTAGAGGCGGAAATAAAAACTATATATAACAAACTAGCTGCTGATGGTGCACAGTGTAAGATGCGGTTGATACGATCTGAGTATCTGGATCCCATGATAGCAAAAATTGGTGTTCTTACAAAGAATAAGGTTAAAGAAGGAAAGCAAATTATGACTAAGATGATGCCATTGTTCACGCATCTGCGACTTCGTGAAGAAAGTTCATGTAGTGCTGTATGGCCTGATAGCTCTAGTGATAAGTCGAGTGATAACTCGAGTGACTGATGAGGCGTTATGACTGCTAGATGGGATTATTCAGACTATACTAATAAAAATATAGTAGATAGAGTATAACAAGGTAGGACAGTTAATAAAAGTAATGATATGTACAAAATTGTACTAACCTTGTGATGAATCAATTGTGATGTATAAGCCTGTTAACCATTTTTCTGTATAATAAAGAGTTGGTTTGGCTGAAGTAACAAATGCTTAATATAATAGAAGATCGGTTTGGCTATAGCAACAAACGATCTATAATTTAATATAAGATCAATTTGGCTGAAGCAATAAACAATTTGTAATGTAATAGAAGATTAATTTGGCTAAAGCAACAAACAATCTTTAATGTAATAGAAAATCAATTTGGCTGAAGCAACAAACGATCTATAATGTAATAGAAAATCAATTTGGTGGAAGCAACAAATAATTTGTAATATAAGAGAAGATCAATTTGCTGTAGTAATAAACGATCTGTACTATAATAGAAGATCAATTTGGTTATAGTAATAATCGATCTATAATGTACTAGAATGTGGTGAACCTACTGGTAAGCTGTGATGTTTATACATGTAATCTGTATATAGAAGTACTTGTATGATATAGTAGAAAAGTACTATAGTGTTGGGCAATCAAACACAAGTATTTCATTATTGTAGGATTGACGTATTAAGAATGTTAGATGAAGTACTGTATGAAATAGTTAAAAGTACTCTGATATATGCGATCAAACATAAGCATTTTATTGATGTCAGACCGACGTATAAGTTGATAGATTTATTTAGAAAAGTACACTGTGATATATTATTATCTTCGATATAGCTTCAATCTCCTCCTGTTCCAAGTATTAGGTACTCATTCCCCAAGTTTGGTGGTGAGGTTATAAGAGCCAAGTCTACTTTTTCCAATAATAATAAAAGGACCTTCCCCATTTTCAGCAAGTTTTCCAGCATTGACTTCTTTTATGTGTTTGGGGACTTCTCGGAGGACTAGATCTTTAATTTCAAACTATCTATGGCAAACTCATTTGTTATAAGATATGGCTAAAGCCTAGTGGTATCTTCCCAAGTTCATGATTGCTATGTTTCTAGTTTGCTCGATCCAATTCATGTTACATGCCAAATGGAATTCATTTTCTTCATCTCCCATGGTATGGTTGCGTAATGGGTGATAATATTGAGTGGGGATGATTGCCTCAGTACCGTATGCCAATAGGAACGGCGTGCATCCAGTCGATACTCGAGGCATTATACTATATGCCTATAATACATGTGGTAATTCTTGTATCCAGTTACCCTTCTTCTCTGTCAATCGCTTCTTGATTCCATCGACGATAGTTTGTTTGGTGATTTTGGTCTGACCATTTCCTTGTGGGTAGTATGGATTGGATGGAGAGTGGATGATGTTGTGTTGATTGAGGAACTCAATGACTCTGAAACCAAAAAACTAAGGTCCATTGTCAATTCTGATGAGATGAGGGCAACCAAAAAGTATTATAATGGTTTCCCATATAAACTTGATGACTTCATCTTCACGTGTTCAATGTAAAGGAACTGGTTCAACCCATTTGGTAAAGTATTTGTTGCTACTCTAGGAGGTGCTTCCTTTTGCCCGGTACAGTGGGGAATTCTTCTGCGAGGTCGAGGGCCCATCTTCTGAACTGCCAAACAACATTGCTAGAATGGAGTTCTAAGGCTGGAGCTCAAATTTGGGGTCCATGTCGTTGGCAGGTATTACACTTGCTTGCGTATTTGATGGTTTGAGCTTTCATTTTAGGGCAAAAGGCCCCTTGAGTAAGAGCTCAATTTGGTAAAGATCGTCCTACTGCATGGGGCCCACAAGTGCCTTCGTGAAATTCATACAAGAATTTTTGAGCTTCTTTGTTAAACATTCGAGATAGGGTCATACAACTGATATTTTATAAAAGAAATTATCGGCCACGACATATCGCTTAGCATTATCACGCATACGTCTTCTTTCAGTAGGATTTTTAGGGAGTTTACCGTCAAACTTGTTTTGGGGTCCGATATATGTAAGAAAAGGTCATCTCCAATCGTCCTTGTCCTCTTCAACACCCCCAGTAATAACAAAATTTGAGCTTATAATGTTAATGATGGGGGTGGATAGTATTTTGATTTTGAGATATCGAGCTTCTGTTCTGAGGACTCCCGCCAGATAGGACAGGGAATCAGAATATCTATTTTCTCTGTGAGGTAAATGTTTAATGGTAGCCTTCTTGAATCTGCGCATTCTGTCGGCTACTTCTGCGGAATAATCAATCATTTTTCTATTTTTATGAAATTTCTCAGTATAATGGTTCACAATGAGTAAATAGTCTGTGTACACAGATAACTCGGAGACTCCAATCTCTAGAGCCATATCGAGACCGTAAATTAATACCTCATATTCAGTTTCATTGTTTGTAGCTTCAAAGTTGAGTTTGATTACTTTTTTAATTATGTCATTGGAAGGTGTAATAAGGACGATGCCGATGCCTGACCCCTGTAGGTTCGGCTAAACCATCAGTTAGAAGACGACAACCTTTTTGAGATATCCAATCTGACTTTTCTTCAAACTGTTCTTCATTAATTTATGTACTATCTTCTTCCCAGTTAGGATCTTCTACTGGGATGTCTGCAGGAAAATTTACTACTGCCTGACCTTTTTCAGAATGTCGTGGTTATAAACGTATGTCATGTTCGCCAAGAGTTACCAACCATTGCTGTACTCGTCTGGATTTCTCGCGTTTGGACAAGATTTCTTGCAAAGGATAATTTGTCATTACTCGAACTAAATGGCCTTAAAAATACTATTTTAACTTCTGAGATGTGTAAACGAGAGCTAACAGTAGTTTCTCGATCTTGGTATATTGGGATTTTGTTGGAGTGAGAGTTTTACTGATGAAGTAGACAGGTTTCTCCATCTTCTCATCAAGTCGAATAAGGATAGAACTCAATGATTCGTTGGTAACGACAAGATATATGGTGAGTTCTTCTCCTTTTTTACATTACTGGTGGTTTGCCCAAATAACGTTTGAGTTCCTGAAATGTTGCTTCACATTCTAGAGTCAACTCGATCTCAAGATCTTTTTTAGATTTCTTTTTTGTTGTCCCTTCATGTAATAGGTCGAATAACCATCGACATCGATCTGAAGACTAGGAGACAAAGCAATTTATAACTGCTATCTTGCATGCTAGCTTCTGTACGTCTTTCTTTATATTTGGAGAAGGCATAAATAATAGTGCACAAAAACGATCTGGATCAGCTTCTATGCCTTGTTTACAGATTAAATGGCCCAAGAATTTTCCAGACTGGACCCGGAACTGGCACTTGTCAGGATTGAGTCTCATTTTGTAAAAACAGAGAATTTCAAAAATTGTGTGTAGATCTGCGATATGGTTCTCATTTTTGAGACTTTTACACAACATATCATCAATTTATACTTCTACCATTTTTCCGAGATCATCTTTGAATATCTGTGTCATCAACCTTTGATAAGTGGCTCCAACATTTTTGAGACCGAAAGGCATAACCCTGTAGCAATACGGACCATGCTCCATACTAAAAGCTATTTTCTCTTGATCATCGGGTAGCAGAGGTATTTGATTGTACCCTGATACGGTATCCATTATGGATAAGAGTTCGTGTCCTGTAGTAGAATCGAGCAAATGATTTATGATAGGAAATGGAAAACTATCCTTATGAGTATGTTTGTTGAGGTTCGTGAAATCTACGCACACTCTGATCTTGCCATTTTTCTTCGGTACTGCTACAATATTCGAGATCCATTCTAGATAATTGGCTTTTCGGATAAAACCAACTTCAATGAGTTTATTGATCTCTTTATTGACTTCCTCTCGAAGTCTTGGTGCTAAAGTTCTTTTATTTTGTTTGATGGCTTCAGCTTTATCTTTCAAATTAAGATTAAGGCAGGCTAGATTGGGATTGATGCCCAGCATTTCAGAAAATGTTTAAGCGAATACATCACTGTTATCTTTAAGGAACTGAATAAGGGCATCTTATTTTGCTGTGGGCAGGAGAGTTCCAGTGAATGTTCCTCGCTTATCCCCACTGGTTTCAATGTACTCTGTAATTTCTGTACTTGGCAGCTGGTTTTCTATAGAGTTCACTGTAAAGTTTTCTACAATGTTCCCTGTTGTTTTTTGTAATTACTATATGATTTGTGGGATCGATGGTTCTGGTATGATGGTAACAGTATTTTCACAGGCTCGAGCTAGCTTCTAACTGCCTTTGATTTTATAAATACCACCATTCCATTATAATCGCAGTGCCAAATGGTAGGTCGACGGAATAGTTCGCATATTATGTAGCCAGCAACGTCCCATTATCCCCAAATAACAGGATTTTACATTGATAGCGTAAAATACAACATTAATTGTTGTTGGTCCTATCGTAATAGGAAGTATGATCTTTCCTATACGTTCTTCTCTAGAACTGTTGAATCTACAGATATTAATGTCACTAGGCTGTACTTTGTCAGCCAACCCCATTTGATCAATTGCTCTTTGAAAAAGTAGTTCGATATTACTGCCAGTATCTACCATCATTGTATGTAGTATGGCATTTCTCATTTTCAACATGATCACTAATACATCATGGTGAGGAAAGTTTACTTGGCAAACATCACAATCGTCAAAAGAGATACCTATGCGTTGAGAGCTGTGTACGGGAAGTAACTGGGCTTCTTTATCATCCATGGACAAGTCGTGATATTGGCCGATACGTCGTCTTTTGCTTCTGTTCGATTGGTTAATAGTATGAGTTTCAATAAAGTGGCTGAAGGAGATGTGGTATAAATTCTTCTCTCCTGCCGTTTCTTCGACCTATACAACCTTCGTGGGAAGTCTGTAACTCCTACTCTTATAACTTTTGGCGTCCACAATGTATTCGTGCATTCGTCCATCTGTAAAAATATACTCCAACAACCGCTGTAAAGTGAAGCAATGCTCTGTCTCATGATGTCAGACTTTGTGGTGAATGCAATACGGTTTGTTCTCAATGGGTTGGAAGTACTGTGTATTACGAAAAAACTTATCCTTTTGATGTATAGGATAAATACTGGTTATAGTAACAATCATCTTGGGAAGACAGGGTTTTGGCATATTACTGCCTTTTCAAGGTCAATCTTCATTAGATTTTGTTCGTTTCCTGTCTCCTTCTTGATCAGCAGCACGATTATAATCTTGGCTTGTGGATTGATCTCTAGCGGTTAATGTTGATTTATGAGTTTTATGTCCGTCGGACACCATTCTTTTAAGATCGATATACCCGTTGACTTTTTTAATCATGTCCTCCAAAGTCTTGGGTTTGTTTAGAATGAAGTACTCCTTCGCCCTTTCATCGACGAGTAAAACATTGGTGAAGGCCAAAATAGTAATCTTCTGATAAAGTCGATCCACCTTTCGAGCCACCTCTAGGAACTTCTCAGTGAAGGTCTCGAGCTTTTCTCCTGGTACTTTCTTAAGGCTGAATAGAGAATATAGATTCTCCTCTTTGTCTATGTTGTACAAGTAATTCTTGACGAAGAGTTCCCTCAACTACTCAAAAGTTATAATAGACCCTTCTGGTAGGGTGTGGAACCATCTCAAAGGCTCACCTTGCAAACTGGTAGGAAAGAGCCGGTATAGAATATGGTTGGATGTAGAATGTTAACCTAGAGCATCTTAGAATTCTTGAAAATGTTCCACTAGATCAGTCCCCTTATATTTTTAGATTTTCAAAGTATGGAAATTGGTGGGAACTTTGCCATCCAGTAGCTCATGTGCAATCGGGCTATTATGTAATTTGTTGTGGATTCCTTTAGTGGTCTGAATTTGAGCATTGAACAATTCTTTAATGCGCTTGTCAACATGTTCCTATGCTATGTACTGCCGAGCTATGAAAGTTGGTCGTGGGATACGTCATTCACGGGGAATGTGATCGCCACTTCCTTCATTGATTCGTTCAAGAGCTGGAATTCAAATTTTTCCTCGTGGTGGCTCTTCTTGCCTGACTCCAGCGAGACTGTAATCAACTTCTTGGTGGACTTCCTGTATCAGCACCGGCTTGCCCCCATGTTACTTATGCTTAAATTGAACTTCACCTCTTAAATTGTTCGCGTGAGGTCCTATCCTATCAAGAATAGAAAGCCGCAAAATAGCTGGCATCACACCTTTGTTTTTATGGGTTGCGACCTATTGACTTTGGAAAACCTTCAACGCGTCCTGGACTCCTGCTAGTTGTTGTTCTAGAGCGGCTCACCTTTCAGTTTTAGAATTGAGATTGGCCCGTAACTCTGCTAGATCAGCATTTCCTTCTCATGGAGAAATTGGTGTACTCTGGTCTTGAGGTGTCTCGTATAAAAATAATCAGCTATTTTCTGAGACAATGAGTTTGAGAACTTCATTCCCACAGACGGCGCCAAATGTAATAGCCTAATTTCGTGATCCGAATTTAGCCTTTACACTAAGGATATTCAAAACTTCTAGATGAGTAATGGAAAAGTAATAATACAAAGCTTTAGTGTGGAAAACCTTTGAATAGGTTAAAAACTGTGACCTCTCTTAAGAATTTAGAAAGATAGTAGTTTATTGATAGCTGCTAGATATTACAAGAGTGGCTTTGAGTATTTAATATAAAGTTTGGGTGAGCATTCCTCTGTCTTTCGTCCCCTCATCTCGGATTCTCTGGTCATATTTATAGGTCTTATAATATGACCATTTGACGACTATTATTATCCTTAATGATGGACGTTACAATATGTATTCGATAATCTTTGATTTGATTGTGTAACATTATAATATTTAATGTTTCGTAATGGCTTCATTGATGACAGTACATTTGCATAAATCAAACTGTTGATGTAGAGGTCGAAAGTGATGACCTAGAACTCTGTATCTGTAATGTGTCTTCAATAGTGCCACGTGCATATTGAGGAGGTCGAGGGGTCGTATGCTGGTCGAAGATGAAGCATGAGTCTGAGATGCGGAATAAGCCATTACACTTATGTAACATGGAATTGATCTGGGCCGTCCTACCCTAAATTGCCTGATCGTGTGGCTGTTTTGGGTTTTAAACTCCTTCTCTATACAGATTCTTCTCATCTATAAATTGTGTGTGTCTCTTTCTCATCTTTACACCCCCTTCCCAACTCTATCTCTCTCACTCTATTTCTTCATCTCCCTTTACCCTTGGTCTAGCTTCTCTCCCATTCTCCCTCTCTAATTACAGAAAGTGACGATGGAAGTGATGAAAATCTCCAGTACCATGATGAAGAAGATCGATCGTGGTATTCTCAGTACAAGTCCAACTAGGGGTATCAGTTTTGGCCAAAGGGAGCTAGAGATTGGGTCCTTCCATGAGAAACCATAATAAATCAAGCTAATGGGGGTGGTATGGTTGGACTAGAATTTGATCTGCTGTGTTTCCCACAAGGGGTTTAGAGGAATTGGCGAGATAGATAGATTGGTAGAGTTTTATTTTGGGTTGATTTGCTCTTATTGATTTGGGGGAAATCTAGTTTTGCAATGTTTATTTGCTGATTTAGGAGAAAGATTATGCAAGTAAGCGTGTCAGAAGGTCTCAAACATCTGACCCGAAGCAGTCAAGGACTCTTCTACTAAGTTTTAATCATTTAAGCATATCTGGTAGAGAAGGGAATAGAGATGCCGACTTAGCAACTTTTAGAGGTTGGGAAAATCATGATAAAAAAAGCTTTGATGTTGCCATAGATGGTTTGAGAAGAAACTCTAAGCTCTTGGAACATACGTGGACTAACTACTACGAGCTCTGCCGTAGTCAGAATGCTTTCCTTCATGAGAATCTTCTCAAGCGCCATCATAAGTTAGTTGTTGGAATAATTGCCGAAACTCTTGTCATAGCTAATGGTATTAAAGCTAGCAAGATTAGCACCTTCGCGGATGACTTTGCAACATAAGATCAAAGTTTGGAAGGGTTTGGTCATTTAGGAATGAATGTGGGTTTTTTACATGCTAAACTAAATCGACTTCAGAGCCTTGTGTCCATATCAGAAGAAGAATTATACTTGAAGAGGCGTGAAGAAGCTAAAGTTGAGCATGCTCATATGGAAGAGGAGATCAAAAGGCTTGAATTGGAAATTTTAGAATTAAAAGAGGCTTCTAAAATGTTAGATGCCGAGGTTAATAATCTGAAAAGAAAATCTGGAAACTGCGAGTTGAAGTTCCAAGAAGAAGTTGATTCCCCCTGATGACTTTCTCTAATTTATTTTCTCTTCTTTTTAATGATCAAACAGTGTGAATTATGTTACATTCGGTTTTTCATTTTTTGTTGTTGTAAAGTTGGATACGTAGTATCAATTAATGTGGCAATGATGTAACTTGTAAAGGAAGTCATAAATTAACAATGTAAGTTCTGAAGAAAATCATTCATGCCCATTTGGTTCTACTATCATGCCACATTCTTTTTCCTTGGACAACTACTACATTTGATTTCAGATTGATAGTTTATAGGTTTGGTCGATTTTACAGGCGCTAAGGCAAGCAAATTTGTTAGCTTTTAATAAGAGCAAAATTGAAAAGCAAATGTTATACTTTACTTGATAACTTCTGCATTATATCACTACTATCATTTAAATCTTGGAAAAACACCGTTAAGTACTGTAGATAAGAAAGTGTGAATTTGAATTTTCTGAGGGAGAGAGAGAGAGAACAATGGAGGATGAGGAGGAGGACACACTGACATTAGCCCAATTTTCTCAGTCAAAGAATCTACAGTCCCCCTATAGTTTATTTTGGGCATATACCTATGGTCACTACTGGGCTTAATATAAATGCTATCATTGTAAGGTATTGTAATGCTAGATATTGGGGTAATGTATACTAATGGTTATAGGGTGACCTTAATGAGAACATTCCCATGGGGTCTTACTAATTATACCAAAATTTCTGGGGAATTGGGGTAATTACTCATGGAATTTTTATTCCCCTCAATCATAGGGTTTATGTATGAAGATTCAACTAGCCACAATATCACTTTTGCCGATATTTTCAATATTTTTGGTGGCATTTTCTGGAGATTGAAACAACTATAATATGATAATTAACAGGTAGTTGCTGACCATGCTGAGATATTAATGAGGTTCGTGATGTGCTCTAGATACACTACTTTTTACCATTTTTACAAGCTTTCATTTCGTTAGTTGAATCAATTATACAATTTATTTGATCACATTAGAGAAAAAACATGCGCTTGTACAATTTTGGTGGGGGTTTGCCTTAACCCCAGCTTCCCCCTAAAAAAAAAATGCGCTAAAGAGCGAACAGAAGAAGTTCAGCGGAATCTTGATCCTAAGTACCCAAGCTTTGTGAAATCGATGCAGCCATCCTTTGTTGGCCCTATTACCACCTAGATGGTATGACTTTCATTTTGTACACACATGGCAATTTGTTAAAAGTTGATAGACGTAATGGATACTATATTCTTGTTAACAGAAACTTCATATCCCATTCTGCAAGGCATACCTATCAAAACAGGATGTCACCATTATTTTGATTGAGGAGGATAAGAAAGAATTCACAGTCAAGTTGGGATATGAAGGTATGTGATTTAGTTTTGGATGGAATGACTTCTCCATTGCTCACAAGTTAGTAGAGGGATATGCTCTAGTCTTCCAGTTAACTAAGGTTACCGAATTTCAGGTTATGGTTATAACTACTTTGTTATAGTTATCAAACTCTTGATTGCTACCTAATGTTTGGTCCTTAATTATGTAGGTGTTTAAAATCATGGCATATAATTTGACTGGGGTTGGTAAGGGTTTTGGCCTACGGGTTTCAAAAGCTCTTGCAACACAAATTTCTCCTTGTAACTTTTGTGTCTCTTTATTTAATGATTGTTGTATACTAGTTTTTATGTTAAGGGTTATTAAATGACTTCTGCTTAATGTCTTTTGTATTCTTGTGAGTATTGATCTTCAAAGGATAATGCAAATAAGCCTATCAGGACTCATAAAAAAGAAACTGACAATGATAGAGCTTTTATATGCACTAAAGAGCAGGAAGACGAAGTTCAACGAAATCTAGATTATAAACATCCCAGCTTTGTGAAATCTATCTCTTCATATGACGTTCATAATGATAAAAACCAGACGCTAAGAGTTACAATTAATCTATGGACACTTGACAACATTTTAAAACTTGGTTAACATATTGGGTACTTCACATATTTATTTAGTAGCTTTGTTCACAGACAATTCCTACGCCATTTTGCAAATCATATATACCAACGCAGGATATCAACATTACTTGGCCGATAAGGATATGGAAGAATTGACAGTTTAATTCTTACACGAACATAAGAGACTTAAGGGATGGGGAGTTTTCTCCACTGCCCACAAGTTAGTTGAGGGGGATGCATTGGTCTTCCAGTTGATTAACTCTACTGAATTCCAGGTTATGAATCTACTTATGATTATATCTGCTTTATCATAGTTCAATGGTAGTAAGACAAAAAAATGAAAACCCATTCATGTATTGGTAATTTGCATTTGTCCAAATCTAAAATCATTTTTTATTTTTTAAGTTCTATATAATGTTTGGTCCTTTATTCTTGTAGGTGTATATAATCAGGGCAGACAATTCACCTGGAGTTGATAAGGGTTTTGGCCTATGAGTTTCAGAAGGTCTTGCACATCAAAATTCCCCATGTAACTTTTGCCACTTTTTTTTTCTTGATTGTTGTGAAGTTTCCTTGTTCAGGGGCAAATAAAAAACTATTGCTTAGTATCTTCACCATTTTGTGTGAGTATTGATATCCAAAAGGTAATGCAGGATTGCCTATCAGGATACATGAAAAAACTGACCTCAAATGTCCAAGCGATTTTTTATTAAGTGATGTTCCTGATTATATCTGATACTCTGAAGAGAAGAATCATAAAATAGAAGTGGCAATTTAAAGTTTCTAGAGGAGTTATATTTTGGGGAAACCTAGACATAGAGAGCTTTGATGTTGCTGTAAATGGTTTGAGAATGAACTCAGAGCTCTCTAAGGACATGGGGACTAAGTACTACGAGCTCTGCCGCAGTCAAAATGTTTTTCTTCATGAAAAATTTCTCAAGCAAAATATTAAGGTGTTTGACAGGATAATTATAGAAACTGTCATCATAGCTGATGGTATGAAAGGTAGTAATCTTAGCACCTTCATGAATAATTTTGTAGCATGGGATCAGAGTTTGGAAGGATTTGAACATTTAGGAATGAATGTTGGCTTTATACGTACTAAACTACGAAGGCTTATGAACCTGGTCTCCAAATCAGAGTAGAAAGGTATTTAAAGAAACGTAAAGAGGCATTAAAGCACCTCTAACAGAAGAGTATGCTGTTAAGGTTTTCTCATACTTTTGCGAAAAACCCATCCAACATGGGTATGTGGTTCAGCATATTCACCCCCATGCCCCCCAAAGTATGTAAAACCTGAACTTAGTGAGGAGTATTTGCATGCCACCTAGGCACTGAACCGTTCAGCACCTAACAACTTTTAATTATAGCTGACATCTCTCTCTCCTATCACAACTTCTCTCTTTAATATGCTACTTCCTAGGAGCTGAATCGTTGAGCACCCAACAAAACTTTATTTGGGGAAAATCCCAGTTTTGCAATGTTTATTTACTAATTTGGGAAAAAGATTTAGGGGATGTAATGTCCTAATTCTGAGATTCAGACTTGGCCTTATACCATATGTATTTTAGAGCACTCAAGAACAGTAAACATTATCAATTGATTCTGAATGTGGGTGATCATGGTAACTGATTGGCAATTGAAGAAATCTCAAAATCAGATAGCAAATTTGTACCTAGAATCAGTTTGATTGTTCGTGAATCATCGTCGGTAATCATAGATGCTCTTACCATGAATCTACTCCAATTGATTCTAAGCAATGGTATTAAATCAGTGGGATTAAATAAGGCGGGCTTTATGAAGGAGGTCAACTCCAATCCAACTGAAGATGTAAATGGAGAAATTCCAGATTCTGGGAAAAATTCAGCAGTAGATCGTGTAACAAAAGAGACTGAAGAAACAACCAAGAAGCCCAATCCCCAATCTAGGATTGTATGCCCATGGGGGTTCTTGGGAAAAGCTCTCGGAGATGAAGAAATCAAATCAGCAAACAAGGAAAAACAATGTCAACAGGTTATGGGGAGTGACTCAACAAACCATTGTAAAATCCCTGATAGCATTAAACAATGTCAACAGGTCATGGGGAGTGACTCAACAGACCATAGTATAATCTCTGATGGCATTATCAATGATAATACATGCAGCTTTGCCAAAAAAGTTTGAGGGAAGGAGAAACCACCACAACCATCAGCGCCATTAATACAAGCAGGGATTAGAGGTGAAACCCCAATTCATTCTATTTCATCCGATGATATAGCCGAAGGAATATCTGAATTCCAATGCAGTCTCATTGGTAGACTGGACCTCTAAAAAATCAAGTTCGTAGAAGTACAATAATATGCTCGTGATCACTGGAAGACTACGGGGCTCTGAAAATTGATCCCCATTGTAAATGGATTCTTCATTATCCATCTTGACAACAAAGAAGATAAACTGCTTTTATGAAGCAAAGGACCATGGATTGTTCAAAACCTTCCCATGAGGATTACGCCTTGGAACCCCAATTTCTCTATTGATAAACACAACAATTCCAATGCTCTCATCTGGTACAAATTTCTAGGTTTGCCAATGGAATTATGGAACCACAAGGTCGTAATATCTTTGGAAAAAATGTTGGGTACACCTATTCATCTAGATCACTCCACTACTAACAAAGTTTATGGTTACAATGCGTGTGTGCTTGTAGACATTGATTTATCGAAATCGATACCAAAGAAAGTTTTGCTAGAGGTGGAGGGAGCGATCATCAGTCAGGAAGCCATTCTCCACAGTATTCCTAAATATTGTGGTCATTGCAACAACATTGGGCATATTATAGCGGAATGCAAAGTGATACAAAGGGCCTGCAGACATAATGAACATCTACAGAAAACTAGTCATAAGCCGGTGATCCACAACAATAACCAAGTGGTGAAGATCAAAGATGTGCAACCTATGAAGAAAGGAATCAATGAACAACAATCCCACATGCCTAACATACACCTGTACTTTCATGATACCCCAAATGAATTTAGCAAAGCATCACATATAATTCATTTTCCTGAAATAAACACGATGCAACAGGTGGTAAAATCCAGGGAAGCAGAATTATGGTCAGCACCTAAGGCAGGTAATTGCAAATACAGGTCCACCACCTCTGAAAGTAGTTTCAACACAAGTCTCAATCAACTTCAAGCTTTAAGCAACAATGAATATGAACCCATGCAAGAGGAATTTTCTGGTACACAAGAAAGAGAAGGTACAGAAACAACAATTGAAGAAGGGGTTCAACCACAACATTTTAGATGATAACTTATGAGGATGGCCATGAGGAAGATGATGATAACTCTAATGCACAAGAGGAAGTACGTACACTAATTAACCTGGAGACTTGGGCAGATGAGATGGAACTCGAGGATAACATTCAACCCAACCTAGGGCCTAATAAAATTTTCAAAGGAGGTAAGGTTTACACCTTAGATCCTAGAACCACACGATCCCAACTTAAAGGCATTTGATGAAAGTCATATTTTGGAATGCATGTGGATTAGGAAACTCCAAAAATCTATCTTATTTGAAGAAGAAAATTGGAATACTTAAACCCCAGATAATGAGTTTTGCTGAACCAAAGATTTTCTCCGATGGATTTTACATTCCCAGATTTAGCTCAAGGATTATTTCCAACGAATCAATGTATATAAAGGGCAATGTATGTATACTAAGGGCAGAACATTCTCAAGAACCACAGGTGATTCAAGTAGATAAACAATTTATAACGGTCGAATACATGGACTGCTGCCTCTCTTTTATACATGCAGATTGCCTACGAATAAATAGACTGGAGTTGTGGTCACAGTTGACTAGATTCTCATTGAACAACACCAAACCTTGGATTTGTATAGGGGATTACAATGTGATTCTCCGACTCTCAGAAAGAAAAGGTGGAAGACCTCTTTTGGTGAATGCTATATCAAATTTTACAAATTTCCTCGATAGTGCCAACTTGATAGAGAGTAGTACTTCAGGTATGAACTTCACGTGGTGCAATTCCCAAAAAGGACATAACAAAATCATCAGTTGTCTCGATAGATGTCTCCAAAATAAGCAGTGGCTTGACTCGTTTCCTGGCTGGAAAATCAAAGTATTCCCAAGAACTAAATCCGATCATTCTCTTCTGTTGGGAGAATGCTTCCACATACCCAAACCTCACAATATTCCTTTTCGCTACATGCAGGCATGGAACAAATATCTTGAATTTTATAAATTTGTGGAGTGTAGTTGGTACAAACCTATGTCGGCTAACCCGCTATTTACGGTGATGCTAAAACTACGAAGACTCAAGGTAGATATTAAAAAATGGAGGCTTACGGTTATAGCTCCCCAGATTATTAAAAATGACCTGGAAAGAGAACTTCTTCATCTGCAAATGGAGTTGGAATAAGACCACACAAATGATGATCTTGAGCATCAAATGTTTGGGAAAGCAATATTGCTTGCAGACATTGAGAAAATGGAGGAGATTACGTAGAGACAACGTTCCCGCATTAAATGGCTTCAAGAAGGTATGAGAAATACAAAATTCTTTCATTCTTCAACAAAGATTAGAACAGAGAAAACAATTATTACTGAACTTTCCACTCCAGGGGGCTCAATCATTACAGACTAAGAGGATATTAGACAACATATAGGAGCTTACTATACGGAGAAATTCACTGCCCACGAAGTTCTTCATACCCCATCACTGTTTGCCAACATGGTCCACAAAGTCAGAATTGATGAAAACATTTAGCTGACTGACAGTCTATCACAAGCAGAGATTAAAGAAGCTGTGTTTGACTTGGATGGTGATAGTTCACCTGGACCGGATGGTTTCCTTGGATCTTTTTTCAGGACACACTGGAATATTTTAGAAGCAAACATCTACTCTGGCATCACATCCTTCTTCTTTGATGGTATGATTCCCAAACATTTCAACACTAACCTGATCGTCTTGATTCCTAAGGTAAAAAATCCAGTGACTATTAAACAGTTCAGACCCATATGTCTAAGTAATTTCATCTTCAAGATTATTACTAAGATTATAGCCACAAGATTATCTCCTATTGCTTCCAGAATTGCTTTTTGTGAGCAAAATGCATTTATCCTGGGCAAAAGCATCCAGAATAACATTTGCATGGCCTCTGAGTTGGTGAATGAAATGAAAGAAAAAAGGAAGGATGGAAACATTACACTCAAGCTAGACATCTCACAAGCTTATGATGCTCTGAGTTTGGAATTTCTATTTGCAGCTCTGGACTCTTTTGGATTTGGCCCTACATTTTGTCAGTGGATATTGTCCATTGCCAGTAGTAGTATGATCTCGGTTTCAGTTAATGGTAGCCCTTCAGGATATTTTACTATGAGCAGAGGTCTGAAACAAGGGGACCCCATATCCCTACTGCTATATGCGATAGCTGAAGATATACTGAGAATTTACCTTCACCATCTACTAGAACAACGGAAGATCCTCCCCATGGTTACGATTAAAAATTGTCAAGCCCCTACATACCTCTTATTCGTAGATGATATTATAATATTTGTTCATGGTAGAACTAAATACCTAAAACATCTGCGAGATGCTCTTACAAGATAATAGAAAGCGTCTAGACAGGAAATAAGCTTAGACAAAAGCAAGATTTTCCTCTGTTGTGTACCCCTAACTCGAAGATGAATAGTGTTGAGCATTTTTGGGTTTTCTGAAGGCACTTTTCCTGAAACATACCTAGGAATTCTCCTAAGTCAAGGCAGAGTAACCACAAATACTATAAGGCCTCTAGTGGAAAAGATTCGGAAAAGGGCTAATAGTTGGACAGGAAAACTCTTATTGTTCCCGGGTAGAGTAATCCTAGCAAGGGCTATTTTAAATAGTCTCCCCATATACAATATGGCTATTTATAAATGGCCAAGATCGCTCATAAAGGAAGGGGCCTCTATCATACGTAATTTTATTTGGACTGGGGATCCATCCCGAAGAAAAGGAATCACAGTAAAATGGGAGAAAGTTTGCAAACCACTGAAGGAAGGTGGGTTGGGTATCCGAAGCTTGAAAGAAGTGAATGATGCTATGTTATGCAAACTCCATTGGGACTTCTGTGACAGGCAAGAGAACATGTCTCAATTTATGCAAGCTAATTTCACAAATAAAGCAGGTGACTTCATCTGATATCATAAAAAGTCCACGATTTGGCCAGGTCTTATACTAGCTGCTAGTAATAATCGACCATATATAGGATGGTTAGTTGGGAATGAGGCTAACATCGACTTCTGAAGGGACACTTGGGCCACAGAGATACCCCTATGGGAATACATTGAGATGCCACAATCCCTATGGAAAAGATGCACAGCTAGACTTAGTAATTTTATCAACTCCGATGGATGGGATATACCTACAGATATTAGGATTCTACTGTTGTCTCTAGGGATCAATGTGTTGGAAAAACCTTACAACCCACGAGAAGCAGATAAAAGAATCTAGAAACCTGATAGCTATGGGAAATTCACTATTTGAAATGCTTATGAGACTATAAGGAAAAAAATGAATACGGCTTGGTGGTAGAAGTATACGTAGAGGGGAAGCGTTCACCCAAAGCTAGGGCATGGAGATTGGTAAATCATATCCTGCCTTTGGATGACGTTGTTCAAAAAAAGGGAATCCATATCACTTCCCGATGCACTCTTTGCCGCTTACAGAAGGAATCTGAAGCACATTTGCTCTGGCACTGCTCTTCGGCTGCAAATATATGGTTATGGGCTACAAATACTTTCTTTTTGCCTTCTATATCTAGTACAGATACATGAATATCTATTCTAGAAAGGAGCCGATCAACTAGCAGCTATATAAACGACCTTTGGATTACAACCGTTTTTCCATCTGCCATACAATCTGGACAGCTAGGAACAGCTTGCGATTTGGCGATATAACGCCATCCGTGCCTAATATGAAGAGGGAGATTCTCAAACAAATTCAGCATACCGCTGAACTGTCAAAAGGAAAGATGAATAACAACATACAGGAACTGCAGACCATCGAAATTCTTAAAGTTCAATGCAAGGCCAACAGTTATGCAGTTGTACAAAACAGTTTCTGGGAACTGCATATACTGAATGAAGTCAAAATCTATTGTGATGGCTCTAATATTGGAAATTCTGGTACTGCTGGTATTGGTGTGGTGTTTCGGGATAGTGAGGGAGCTGTTATGGGGGCATTTAGCAAGGCGATCGGCATCTCAACTAGTTTTGTAGCCGAAATACTGGAGATACTTACAGGTATTTAGAAAGCTATTGTAAGAGGTTGGCATAATATATGGGTGCTCTCCGACTCTAAAACAATAATTAGAGCATTCAAAAATGATAAGATTTCCTAGAAGTTTAAGATACAATGGAGTCTACTCAAGAAATACATTCGACAAATTCGATTCAGCCACACATGGAGGGAATGCAATTTCTCTGCCGACCTTATGGTTAGGAGAGGATTTGACAATGCTGAACCTTTTGAAGAAGACTATAGTGGACGCCTAAATTTCCTTACGAGAATTAAAGTTCCCTTCACTGAGTACTTTTGATTCCGCTGATCAAGACATTTCTTGGTTTTCAATTTTATTCAAATAAATCCTTTCTTGTTCGAATACACTAGTGACTGAGTGTTTTTAATTCGAATAGCACTTGTCTTGTTCAAATACACTCTAGACTGAGTGTTTTATTCGAATAAAATTCTTTCTGTTCGAATAGATTTATGACTGGGCAGTTTTATTCGAATATAATTCTTTCTATTCGAATTGATTTATGCCTGGGCAGTTTTATTTGAATAGATTGATGCTTTATTCGAATAGAACTTTATTCTAATACACTGTTAGTCTATTCGAACAGAGGAGTGTTCAGCTCTTCTTTTGAGTGTGTGAGGGTTGTAATTTTCTTGTAATATTTGATTTAACATATATAAATAATCCGAATTTTTTGCAAAGAAGAACAGTAAACAATAATCAACAAGATAATTTAGCGTAGAAAACCTTTGAATATGTTAAAAACCATGATCTCTCTTAAGGATTTTGAGAAGGAAAAGATGATCTTATTGAGGTTGTTAACTTATTACAATTAGTTCTCTGAGTATGTGGAATTTTAGAGTAAGGATTCTTCTGTGTAGAATTGTCTGTCCATAATTTATTGTTCTCTGGTCCTATATATAGGTCTTATAATATGACCGTTTGATGACCATTAGGATTCATAATGGTGGATAGTACAAAGTATATGTAAGATATTCTTTAACCATATAATATAATGTTTTGACCTCTATTGATGTACAACGGCTCCATTGGTGATTGTGCACTTGCGTAAATCGAACTATTGTTATGGAGGTCAAAATGATGACTCGAACTGAGGAATATTGAATGTATTCAGTAGTATTTCATGTATACTGATGAGGTCGAGGATAAAGCTTTGAGTCTGAGATACGAAATAAGCTATTACAAGACGGCTCTCAACTAATAGCACGAGTAGCATCAGGGATGAGTGGTGTTGGTTGAGAAAATCGTGTTGCATGTGCCTCCTGATATTGCTGTCTTGTTTTTGTCTGTGCCATATGGTTTGTTGGTAAGGTCGAAAGCTCAAATGTTGGTCGAAGATGACGCATGAGTCCGAGATACAGAATAAGCCACTACAACCGCCCCCTTTCAGCCAACAGTACAAGAAATAATGTAAGCGAGTGGTGTTGGTTAAAAAGTGACATTAATTGTTGTAGTTAATATTTAAGACTCATTTCCAATGTATATTCATAAGATTGAGAAGCTTTTAGTTAGTAGAAAAACATGAAGAATACCAATTGATTGGGAATATAAAAGCTTCAATTGCTTAAAAATAAAGTAATTACAAAGAATCACTCCAAAAACCCTAGGTTTCTTCCTCAGAACTCATTCTAGATTTACCATAACCTAAAAAAATAACCTAAGTTCCCCTTATATACTAGGGAAGTTGAAATTACAAAATAGAATGCATCACGAGGCAAAACAATGCCTGAGATAAAAACACCGCCAGAGTCGTTCGAACGAACTAGGGAGTCGTTCGAACGACTTTACGACTAATTGGTCTAAACCCTAGAAAAATTGCATGGTCGTTCGAACGAAACCTAACTCGTTCAAACGAAATATGGCTCTGGTCAAAAATTCCAGAGGACATGACAACTCGTTCGAACGATACTTAACTTTGTTCAAACGACTTTGACAAATCTTCAAATAACCCTAGATCCTCCTGGATCATGACTCCCCCCTTTAGGAGCCTTGAGCTCCAGCTAAAGCTAGAACTAGAGATGTGGGAACGCGAGGATGCCCAATTTTATGCTTTACCACTTTGACTTACTCGGTAGCTGACCCTTCTTCCCAACTCGGAACGAATCAATAGCACCCCGTCTTGCAGTATGAACCTTCGGCTCTAGAATACCATCCTCTGGCAATGGATCTTTTCTTTCCATCCATAAGTCATCAACTAACGGTAGGTAAGTAACGATTACAGAGTCCTCATCCTAAAGAGACAGCTCAAACAGCTTCAAATGCTTGGTATTAATCATCGAATACATATTCATGAAAGGTGGCAAATCCAACTGGAATGCATTGTTACCAATCTTCTTGAGTATAAAAAATGGACCATAACGGATAGATTTGAGCTTCTTACCTTCCCTCTTAAGCCGTTCCTTACCCAAAAGGAACCAAATGAGGTCGCCCTCAAGAAAAGTACACTCAGCCCTATGCTTGTCGTGGCGAGCCTTATACTTCGCTTAAGTCTACTTCAACTGAGCTTCAGCCACCACATGAACCTTGCTGATCTTCTTAATGAAACACTAAGCTTTAACCTACTCCTCTTCCTCCTTCCCTGACACCATCATATCGCCAAGACTAAATACCAAATCAAAAGGGCTTTGCGACAAGTACCCCAAACAAACTTCAAAAGGAGACTTCAACGTGGAACCATGAATCTCCCAGTTGAACGAAAACTGAAGATACAGTAAACTCTCATCCCAAGTTTTAGGATGCTTAGAATGGAATCCCTGTAATAAATGTACCAAAGTCCGGATAACAACCTCTGTTTGCCCGTCTGTCTGCAAAAGAAAAATGGTACTTCTCTTCAACTTAGTATCCATCATCCCCCATAACGATCTCCAGAAATGCCTCAAAAAGTGGCTATCCCTATCAAAATAATAGAAGAAGGGAGCCCGAAATACCTCCAGACGTCTCTGAAAAGCAATCACACTGCTCCTTCCCCAGTGACCATCTTCTGGCATGGAATAAGAATAATCATTTTGCTGAATCGATCCACCACCATAAACAAATTGTCATTCTTACACCTGGTCATGGGCAAACCACCCATTAAATCCATCGAAATACTCTCCCAATATCGACTAGGAATTAACAATGGTAAGTACAGTCCTATCTTCCTATTGGAAGGTTTTGATGTGTTGTATTGCACGCAACCACGAACCACACGAGCAATATCCACCTGCATCTCCGGCTAATAGACATAACACCATAAATTTAAAAGAGTCTTCTCAGCCCCGAAATGACCTGCCACCCAGGAACAATGTGCCTCTCGAATCTACTATAAACGGTCTCCACCCTCAGGAATACATAGTAGACTGCCCCTATAAATCAAACCATCCTTCAGAACATACTCACATGTCTTTCCCTGCACCAACTTCTCATGAATCACACTGAGCTCCCTGTCGTCATCATACCCCAAAATGTACTCAGAAGGAATAATAGGCTGGATCTGCAAAGCTACCAACAAAGCATAAATCGTTGGTAATGGAGGTGGGGATTACATATCAGCCATCTTGTTGTCCACTCCTTTCTAATTCTTGATCAATAAGGTAAACTGCTAAAGATACAACATCCACTTTATATGACGAGCTTACTGAAGCTTGGACTACGTAGATAAGAACTGTAATGGTTTGTGATCGGAATACACCACAACCTCCTTCCTCTATAAGTAACTCCACCAATGCTTCACTGATTGATATAACGCGTAGAACTCCTTATCGTAGGTAGGATAGTTGCGTACTGATCCTGCAAACATCTCAAAATTGTAAGCAACCGGCTTCCCATCCTGTAAAAGGATTACCCCCAATGCATAGTCTGACATATTTGTCTCGACCTCAAAAGGCCGTTGCAAATTAGGCAATGCTAATACTGGTGCATCCGTAATCTTCCGCTTCAGTAACAGAAAGGTCTTCTCATGGTGCTCTTCCCACATAAACTGTACCCCGGTCTTCATCAAAGAATGCAACTGTGCGGCTATTTGGGAAAAATGCCAAATAAATTTCTATAAGTACTGACAAGAACCCATAAAACTCCTCACTTCCGTTACTGCGTGGGGTTGAGGCCAATTAGTAATGACCGAGACCTTCTCTGGATTGACCTTAAGTTCGCAGCAACCAACAATAAAACCCAAATAGACTAGCTCCTATTTCCCTAACTCGCACTTCTTCTCGTTCAAAAAAGCTGTTGTGATCTCAACACGCCCAATACTTTGCGTAAATACCCAAGATGCTCCTCCCATGTATGACTATATATCTAGATATCATCCAAATATACAATCACAAAATCATTAATAAACGCACAAAGTACCTCATTCATTAGCCGCCTAAACGTCACTGGAGCATTGCATAACCCAAAAGGCATCACTAACCACTCAAATAAGCTCTGTTTGGTTTTGAATATTGTCTTCCAAGTATCCTCCTCCCAGATTCGAACTTGATGGTAACCCAACTTAAGATCTAACTTGGTAAAAAATCGAGTCGTCTGTAACTCATCTAAAAGCTCGTCAATCCATAGAAACAAATAATGATTCTTCACCGTGATCTTGTTAAACGCTCGATAATCTACACACATCCTCCAAGACCTATCCTTCTTCGGCACCAGTAACACCGGTGAACCACAAGGTAAGCAGCTTGGATTATTAACTCCTTGCTCTAGGTGTTCATGTACCTGCTTCTTGATCTCATCTGACTATATAGCAGAAGTGCCATATAGCCCAATATTGGGTAGTGGCTCACCATTCATTATGGTGATATCATGCTCCACATCCCTCTTGCGCGGCATCCCTTCTATGCCCAGAAACAAGTCTTCATACTTCTCTTGCTACTTCCCTATATCGGTTTGTTGCTTAGGAGACATTGCCAAAGTAGACAATATCCTAGCCGACGGACCCTCTTGAACCGGTCGCACCAACAACAACACAAATTTGCCGTTCGCATTAACCAACCTCTTCGCCTGAGTTGCCATTACCAAATTACTGGTAGTGATATGTTCCTTGCACGCATTAATATGAAACTCCGTCCCATTCTTCACCAAACAATACTTGCGAGCTTGATGGTAAAGGATTGCATCTCGGTCCCAAAGATATGGGCTACCCAAGATGACTTGACACAAGTCCAAGGGAACCACATCACATGTCACTTCGTCAATAAACTTCTCAGTAATCGCAAACTTGAATGTACACTGCTTAGAGATCTTCAACTTCGTGCCTTTCTGAATCTAACCCAAACCGTACGGCTTAGGATGTGCCACAGTAGCCAAACCCATCTTCTTCACCACCGCCTCAAAAATTAAATTCTTTTGACTACCCTGATCAATGATGGCCTCGGCTAAGCTCTGCTTCACCTGAATGTTGACATAGAAAAGCTTTTCCCGACTCGCCTGGTCGATAACTAGAGGTTGCTTGAACATTAAAGTAAGCTTAGGATTTGGCTGATCTAAATCCAGAAGATCCATAACCGCTGTGGCTAGTGCACGTTTCTATTTCTTGCCCTACTCTTTCTTCGGCCGAAGCTACGGGTGAAGTTTCCAGCATCTATCAGAATTGCGCCCATTAGGCTTGCAATGACTATAGATAGTTCCCTTGAATGAAGACCCTTCTCCTTCTGACTCCCCTTTCGAATTAAACTTCCAATTAGCCTTGTACCCTGACTTGCTCTTATCGTCTTTCTTGTCGCTCTTCAAGTACTTGCCTTCAATGGCAATTGCTTTAACGGTAACGTCCTCAATATTTTTCACCTTGAAGAGCTTTAGTTCTCTTTTAATGGATTTCAACAAACCCCCCGTATACTTCATGAATACGTCGTACTCATCCACATCAATATCCAAAACCAACGCTTGGTTATGGAACTCCGTAGTGAATTGTTTTACGGATTGCTCAAACCTTTGGCACAAATTGTGCCATTTATACCACCGCTCCTGTTCATACTCAATGGGATAAAATTACTTCCTCACCAAAACCTTGAATTCCTTCCAACTCAGACTTCATACATCATGTCATTTCGATAGGATTTCTACCACGTTAGTGAGTGACTTGTGAATTTTAAAGAAGAGAAGCAAATCTTCTAAGCGTTTAAATATTTATCAATAGAAAAATAGGTCTCCAACCTATCTAACCAATTATCTAATTTCTCAGCATCGACGGAACCATCAAAAACCGGAATCTCAATTTTAAAGCCAATACGAAGATTACGCATAGGATTCATTGACTTACCGAAGCCTAGGCGCTCTTTAACAGAATCAACATCACTAGAATCACTATCTATCCCTACATTATCGATATCTCCATCCCCCTTTGAAACCCTTTTTCTCCTCGAGTGGCCGTACCGATGAGAGTAACCTCGCCGTGTCACCGAAGTAGAAGCCTTCGCGAGGTTTGTGAGAAGCAATTGTTTAACTAATTCCCCTACAGTAGAAGTTAGGTCGGAAACTGTCATTTCCAAAAGCATGAGTCGATCGTTGGCCTCGTACATCTCCAAATCATCCTTCTTCTTCGAATTAGGTTTGCGATGAATCGTCAGCGGACTCATTAGCTTCTCCTTCGTTTGCATGAGATGGTCACGTTTAAGGACCATAAACCACAATCCCCCCGAAGATCGTAACTGGAACTCTAATGCTACTTAATTCATAATACGATTGAGAAGCTTTTAGTTAGTAGAGAAACACGAAGAATACCAGAAAATAAAAGCTTCAATTGCTTAAAAATGAAGTAATTACAAAGAATCACTCCAAAAACCCTAGGTTTCTTTCTCAGAACTCTTTCTAGATCTAACATAACTTAGAAAATAACCTAAGTTCCCTTTATATACTAGGGAACTTGAAATTACAAAATAGAAGGCATCTCGAGGCAAAACAATGCCTGAAAATCAAAACACCACCAGAGTCGTTCGAACGAACTAGGGATTCGTTCGAATGACTTTATGACTAATTGGTCTAAACCCTAGAAAAGTTGCATGGTCGTTTGAATGAAGCCCAACTCGTTCGAGCGAAATATGGCTCTAGGACAAAATTTCATAGAACATGACAACTTCGTTCAAACAACTTTGACAAATCTTCAAATAACCCTAGATCCTCCTGGATCAGAATTGATTGGTCAATATTTTTTATTTATCAGATAGATGAGTTCATGACAGTGTTGGAGTCTCGGAATTCTGATGTGTTGGATTAGAAACTACGAGTAGAGAAGCATTGCGATCATTTGGAAGCTTTATTGAAGGAAGCTCAAAGTAAACCTAGCGAGCTTATTCTTTCTAGACAGGTGAAGACTGAGGCAGGTGACCTGTATGAGAGAGATATGACAGCAGTGATTTTATTCTTTGTATTAGAGTTCAAGAGATTGGAAGTAGAAAGTAAACTGGTGTATGATGGTTTAGTTAGAAAAGGTGTGCATTGTGACATGGAGGCAATACGATCTGAGTATCTAGGTTCCATGGTAGCCAAAATTGGAGTTCTAAAATAGAGTATGGTTAGAGATGGAAAGAAAATTGTTATGGGCAGAATGCTAGAGTTTATGCGTCAACGGCTGTACAAGGGTTATACACTGACATTATGGGACCTTCTAATATTTGTGGTGATTCAAGTGATAGTTCTAGTGAGGAGTAACTATTGTGAGGGGGCGCTATGTATACTAACGTCACAAGAGCTCTCTAGAGAGAGTCACGGAAAATCAAAGGATTTTTCTACAAGCTCGCTCATTGGACAGTCGATTTTGACCCCAAAAAGGACTCTCCTTTTGCTCCTGTTTAGATACAATTTCCTGGTTTGATGCTACATCTCCAAAATAATGGGATAGTCAAAGAATTGGCCGGCCTCATTGGGAAGTATTTAATCATGGACACAACAACACTCAGTCTGAGTAGACCTAACACAGTTCAGGAATGTGTGGAGGTGAATCTCATGAAGGAACTTCCGACTAAAGTAGGAATTGCCTTCAATAAATCGTTCATTATAGAGCAAACTGTTTTGTACGAGAGACTTCCGAGGTTCTGTACGCATTGTGTTCTTCAAGGGCGCAACAAGACAAGTTGCACCAAACTTCATCCTATAGATAAAAGGGAGGAGATCAATCAAGGGAAAGTCTCAACAATGGGGAATGCAGGCCATTCACACAGTACAGTCTCCCAACCTCGGATAACTGAAAATCTGGAACTAGATATGGGGCATATAGCAGCAGCAACTGAGTCATGTTCAGTGGGGCAGAAAATAGCAATAGTGGGGCGGAAAATATTGACAACATTAGGGCAAAAAGTGGCACCAATGATAGCAAATGAATCATGATTAATGGGGCAGAAAATGACGCTAACAGTGGGGCAAAAAACGTCGATTACAATGGGGCAGCAGGCAGTACAAACATCAGTAACAATGCTTCTAACCGTGGGGCAGAAGGCAAGGCAAACTGAACTCCAAAAAGTGGGGCAAAAGGCAGACAACAGAAGTGCTGAAGCAATAGAGCACACCAATACCCAACAAATTTCTAAGATGGTGCAAATGGAATTAGGGAGTGGATGTCACTCGGTTGAGTATTATGGAAAGGGCAATGCACCAAACTGGACACCGGTCAAAAAGAGTAGATCAAAACCATAAAGAATCCCTCTCAGCATGGTCACAAAGAGCAAGGGTGCTCTTGTCTCCAATTTCAACTAACTTCAATGGTGTTCGGTCCATTACTAGTTTGGAATTGTAAGGGTATTGGCAATGCCAAAAAAATAAGCCATCTTAGAAAGATCTCAAACAACACCATATTTTAATTGTGGTTTTGCTTGAACCTTTTCAAGGTATATTACTAGGGAATAACATAGGTAACAGAATAAACTGTGCATCATTTCTGTCTATCCAGCATATGGGGGGAAAAATTTGGGTATTGTGGAAACAAGACTTTGAAGTTGATTGTATTTATACTTCTAACCAAATGTTACATTACAAAATGAGTTATAATAATCAATGGAGCTCTTTTGTTTCTCTCATCTATGCCAAATGTGACATCATTGAACGAAGAACACTTTGGGAGGACATCAAAACAATTTCAATGACAATGATTTCTCCATGGTGTACGATAGGGGATTTCAATACTGTGAGACACTACTTGCAAAGGCTTGGGGGTAAATGTTCCTCATATATATCCTTGGTGGAATTTGAAGACATGATTCAGTCTGCCAGCCTAATGGAACCTTCATTTACTGGATCAATCTACACATGGTGTAATAATCATCAAGCCAATTCTAGACAATGGGCAAGATTGGATAGAACGTTGGTAAACTCAAGCTTTATGGCATCATTTCCCACCAGTCACAAAATCTTACATTTAGAAAAAGTATGTTCTGACCACTCTCCTCTGCTTCTATCGTTCACCAATAATCTTTATCAAGGACCCAGACCTTTCCGCTTCTTGAAGATGTGGGCTTCTCATGCTAGCTTCTCATCCTTGGTAAGATATAACTGGCCTAGTGGTGTATTCTGAAACTGTTTATCTTCTTTTGCATATAATCTTTAGAAAGTTAAAGTTGCAATCAAGGATTGGTTTACAAATGTCTTCGGAAATGTTACTCAGAATATCCATGCTCTCCAGGATAGAATTGTGCATCTGGATCACATACTGCAGAATGGTTGGGATGAACAGATAGGTACCGAGCTGAGCACTGTACAAAGAGAACATGCGGCCATGTTACACAACGAAGTTGTATTTTGGAGAGAACAGTTAAGAATTAAGTGGGCTGTGGCAGGTAATGGCAACACAAAATTCTTCCATACTGTTACACAAGTTAACCGAAAGAGAACTTTTGTAACTGGCTTTACTCTCCTAGATGGGACTGAGACAGCTGAGGTGGATGTCATTCATGATGCCGCAGTGGGTTACTTCAGAGATGTGCTGCAAACCATAAACACTACTGCAGAAGCAGACCTACTTGAGTGCATTCCTAATGTTATCATTGCAGACAAAGATGCCAGTCTCACATGCATCCCAACATTGGAAGAATTACAAGCCAGTGTGTTCAAGATCCCCAGTGACAGTGCTCCGGGCAGCAATGGTTTCACATCGGTAATCTTTACTTCATGTTGAGACATTATCAAGGATGATCTACATAGCGTTGCAAAAGAATTCTTCAATGGTGCCCCACTCTCAAGGTGTTATACTTCTTTGTTTCTCACACTTAAACCTAAAGTGGACACCTCGACATTGTTGGGTGACTACAGACCTATCAGTTTGTGCTCTTTCGTATACAAAATTTTCTCTTCAAACAGATTAAGCAAACTCCTTTACAAACTAATATCATGCAATCAGGGAGCTTACATTCAGGGGAAGGACATCAGTGAATCAATAACTTTAGCTCAGGAAATAGTGGGGGATTTGCATAGAAAGGTTAGAGGCACAAATGTCATAATCAAGATTGACATGGCAAAGGCTTACGTTAGGCTAGATTGGGGGTTCTTACGATAGGTCTTGTACAAATTTGGTTTCTCAGGCAAATGTGTTTTACTTATAGCGCAATGTGTTGAAACTCCATGGTTCTTGGTTGTCGTACAGGGAGTCTTCAAGGGCTATTTTAAATCTTCGTGAGGCTTACGGCAAGGAGATCCTCTGTCTCCATTGCTTTTCATACTTGTAGAGGAAGTCCTATCCAGAGGGTTATCCAAATGTTTTTGGAGGGAGAAATTGGGCTATTCCATTCCGTCAGGGGTTGTTCACCCATCACCCATCTCTTATATGCTGATGATTTCATGGTTTTCTTAAATGGAAGTCGACGTTCTATTTCAGGGTTAATGCACTTCCTCGGAAGATATGAAAACTCCTCCGGCCAATTAATCAACAAAGCTAAAAGTGGCTTGTATGTACACCATAATGTCTCTGTAACACGAAAGTAGGTTATTCATAGTTCCTGTGGGTTTCAACATAGAACATTTCCAATGATCTTCTTGGGAGCTCCCATAAGCTATGGTCGGGTACTGCTGATCCACTTTGAACAATTGCTCACAAAAATCCAACTTTTAATAGAAGGGTGGCAAGGAATGCTCCTATCACTGGGAGGGAAATTGGTGATGATTACTCATGTCCTAAACTCGATACCTATACATCTCCTATCATGCATTTCAGTTCCTAATGGAGTGATACATAAGATTGAGTCGATGTTCGCAAACTCTTTTTGGCGCACTTTCGCGAGTAAAACAAAAGGCATTGGGTTGCTTGGGATGCTATATGTCATCCAAAACATGAAGGTGGACTCGGTAATTTTCGGCACAACGACTCGACATGGGCATCCTTCTTCAGGAATAAATACATCATTAATGGACAACCTTCCAATTTTAGAAGTGGAGAATCGGTCCTATGGAAACAGATTAAAGGTTTCTTACCAACTGTGGATACTAACACGACTTGGTGTCTCGGAAAGGGTAACAAAAGTTTTTGGTTTGACGACTGGACCGGAGCCGACAGTTTAACGGATATTCTTGAAATTGACTGTATGAAAGATATTTTGGTGAAAGACGTCATTGTGAATGATAATACCTAGAAATGGGAGTTGCTTGAGCATGATTACCACTCCATTGGAAGCACACACTTTCACATAAATTCTTCCTCAACGACGACGATGACATTCCACTTTGGAGTTCGTCCAACAAAGGAGATTTCACAGTCAAATCTGCCTGGGAATTTTGGAGTAGCGAGGGGGACAAACAAATCTGAATGCAATGGGTTTGGCATTCTACCATTCCAAGAAAAATTTAGATCTTCAGTTGGAAAGCTCAGAAAAAAAATTGTAGCTGTTGATGCATTCATTCAGCGCCAAATTCCTTTTGTTTCAAAGTGTTGCTGTTACAAAGTGGGAGAAACAGAAACATTGAGCCATCTGCTTGTTCAAGGCGACGTTGCTGTGAGGGTTTGGGCTTACTGTGCTAATGCTTGTGGCGTCCGTCAAGGTTTAAATGATTGTTGGTGGACTCGACAGGGTGTATGGCTTCAGGCAGCTGATTTGGGGACTCAAATGGGTAAAAAAAGAGGTATACTTCCTGCTTTCATTGTATGGGAAATCTAGAAATCACAGTGCATAGCTTGGCTTGAGGAAGGGGGTTTCTCGGCATTCGACATTATCAAAAGAATTACCAAAGCTCTACAAGAGAGCATGCCCAAACTCAAGATAACCCGCAGCTGTAATTTTATTGACTTTATCTCTCTTCAGGTTCTACAGCTCGCCAAGCAATCAGTGCATATCAAAAGACCGTTAGATGGATACATCCGCCTAACGGTCATTTTAAACTAAGCAACGATGGTTCAACACTTACTTCAGGATTGAGTGGTGCAGGAGGTATTATTCGAAACAATCTTGGTAAACTTCAGCTTGGTTATAGCATAACACTAGGTAATGGCACAAATACTTCTGCAGAAATGTTTAATGCACTGCAAAAGACAAGGCTGGCTTCCTCTCATTATTGAGGTGGATGCTGAACTTCTGTTAAACTGGCATAGGTGCAAGCATATGTGTCCTGCAAAGTGCAGTACAACTTAGAAGCTTATTACTTAGCTCGGAAGGGAGCTACATATTATCATGACACACACTTATAGATAAGGCAATGGAACAGCTGATGGACTATCAAAACTTAGTGGTTCCCAACATTCACAACTATTTTGTAATGCGTCTATGCTTCCAAGGCAGATTCGGGCAACGTACTTCTTGGATAAAATAGGGACAACTACTATTAGGCAGTAAACTAGTGACCAGGCTTTATGTCCTCCACATGTATTATTGCTTTGCTAAATAAATAAATAAATAAAATCATAAATTCTATCAAAAAAAAAATAGTAGATAAAGTGTATCAAAATAGGATTGTCTAGAAGAGTGATTTATACTAACCTTTTGATAAACCAACGATATTGTATGAGTTAAATATTTATTGTATAGGATGGTCCCAAAGACTATCATATAGTAGATGGTTGTTGAGGCAACGAACGTAGAGGAGCATAGAAGATCGGTTTGGCTGAAGCCATAAATGATTTGTAATATGATACGTTATCAGTTTGGCTGAAGCAGCAAATGATCTATAATGTAATAGGTGATCGGTTTGGCCGAAGCAACAAACGATCTATAATGTATAGATGATCAATTTGGGCAAAGCAACAAACGATCTGTAATGTAATAGGTGATCAGTTTGGCTGATGCAATAAATGATCTGTAATCTGTATATAGAAGTACTTGTTGGATAAATTAGAAAAGTTCTATAGAATAGGTCAATCGAACACAAGTATTTCATTGGTGCAAGATTGACTTACAATGAATGTGTTAGGTAAAGTAGTAAAAAGTACTCAGATGTATGAGGATCAAACATAAATCTTTCATTGATGTAAGACCATCATACAAGATGATAAATTGATTTGTAGAAAAGTATACTATGATAGATTTTTATCTGCGATACAACTTCAATCTCCTTGAGTTCCAAAGATCAGGGATTCGATCTCCGTGTTCAGTGGCGAGGTCGTAAGAACCAAGGCTATTTTTTCTAATAATGACAAAAGGACCATCCCAATTTTCGGACAGTTTCCCAGCATTTACTTCTTTTCTGTGTTTTGAAATTTTTCTTAGGACGAGATCTTTGATTTTGAATTTTCTATAACAAACGCACTTATTGTAAGATCAGACGAGAGCTTGGTGGTATCTTCCCAAATTCATGGTTGCTCTGTCTCTAGTCTCATCGATCTAATTCATGTTACATGCCAACTAGAATTCATTTTCTTCATCTGTCACGTTATGGTCGTGTATCGGATGATAATATCGAGTAGGGATGATTGCTTCTTTACCATAAGCCAGGAGGAATGGCGTACATTCTGTTAATACTCGAGGTATTATTCGATACGCTCATAGCATATGTGGTAATTCTTGGACCCAATTTCCTTTTTTCTCCATAAGGTGTTTTTTGATTCCATCTACGATAGTACGATTAGTGATTTCGGCCTAACCCTTTCCTTGTGGGTAATATGGACTGGAAGAAGAGTGTATGATGTTGGTTATGATTGAGAAATTCGATGACTCTGAAGCCAACGAACTGAGGTCTATTGTCAATTCTGATGAGATGGGGGCACCCAAAACGGATGATGATGGTTTCCCATATAAATTTTATGACTTCGTCTTCTCCTGTGCGACACAATATGAATGCTTCCACCCATTTAGTGAAGTAATCCATTATTACTAAGAGGTGCTTCTTTTTGTCGGTGTGGTGGGGAATTCTCCTACGAGATCGAGTGCCCATCTTTTAAATGGCTAGAAAATATTATTGGAATGGAATTATAAGGTTGGAGCTCAAATTTGGCGGCCATGTCGTTGATAGGCATCACACTTGCTTGTGAGCTCAATGGCTTGAGCTTTCATTTCAGGCCAAAATACCCCTTGAGAAAGAGCTCGATTGGCTAGAGATTATCCTGCTGCATGGGAACCACAAGTACCTTCATGGAGTTCTTGTAGGTATTTTTGAGCTTCTTTGCCAGATAAGCATTCAAGATACGGCCCTGTGACCAAAAGTTTGTAAATGAGACTATTTTTAACGATGTACCGCATAACATTATCAAGCACACGTCTCCTTTCAGTGGGATCTGTTGAGAATTTTCTGTAAAATGTATTTTTAGTCCTAATATACTTAAGGAAAGGTCGTCTCCAATCATCCTCATCTCTACAACGCTCCCAGTATTAACAGAATTCAAGCCTATGATGTTAATAGTGGGGGTGGATAATACTTTGATCTTCAAATAACGAGCTTCCATACAAAAGAATCTTGCTAGATATGCGAGAGAGTCCGAATGTCTATTTTCTCTGTGCGGTAAATGTTCGATAGTAATTCTTTTGGATCTACTCAATCTGTCAGCTACTACTGGTGTGTAGTCTATCATCTTTCCATTTTTCTAGAATTTTTGTATGTAATGGTTCCCAATGAGTAAAGAGTCTATGTATACAAATAGCTCAGAGACTCCAATCTCAAGAACCATATCTAGACCGTAAATCATTGCTTCATATTCAGCTGTATTATTAGTAGATTTAAAATTGAGCCTGACTACTTTCTCGATCCTGTAGTTGAAAGGTGTGATAAGCACGATTTCGATACCTAATCCTACTGGTTTGGAAGATCCATTAGTTAACAAAAGCCACCCCTTTCGTTATATCCAGTCTGACTTTTCTTTGAACTTTTCTTCAAGTTGTTCTTCATTGGTATCTGTGCTATCTTCTTCCCATTCAGGATCTTCTACTGGGAAGTCCGCAAGGAAGTCTGCTACTGCTTGATCTTTTTCACAATGTCATGGTTTAAAACGGATGTCATGTTCGCCTAGAGTGACCGACCATTATTGTACTCGTCCAAAATTTTCCCATTTGGATAAGATCTTTCGCAAGGGGTAATTTGTTACCACTCGAACTGAGTGTGATTAAAAATACTGTCTCAATTTTTACGATGTGTACACGAGAGCTAAAAGAAATTTCTCAATCCTGGTATACTAGGACTCTGCTGGAGTGAGAGTTTTACTGATGAAGTAAACATGCTTTTTTGTCTTCCCATCAAGTTGAATTAGAACAAAGCTTAAGTATTTTTCGGTAATTGCAAGATATATTGTGAGTTCTTCCCCCTCGTTAGGTGTACTTATCACTGGTGGTGATCCCAAGTAAAGTTTGAGTTCCTAAAATGCTACTTCACACTCTATTGTCCACTCAATCTCAGAATCCTTTTTAGACTTCTGCTTTGTTATCCCTTCATGCAATAGGTTGAAAAACCATCGACATCTATCTGAAGACTTTGAAGCAAAATGATTTATTACGGCAATCTTGCCTGCTAACTTTTGTATGTCTTTCTTTGTTTTCGGAGAAGGCATAGACAGTATTGCGTGAATACAATCTGGATCAGCTTCAATACCTCTCTTACTGATTAAATATCCCAGGAATTTTCCTGATTGGACCTCAAACTCGCATTTTTCAAGGTTGAGCCTCATCTTGTAGAAATAGAGAATTTCGAAAGTAGTGCGTAAGTCTGTAATATGGTTCTCCTTTTTAAGACTTCTACAAAACATATCATCAATGTAGACTTCCATCGTTTTTTTGAGGTAATCTTTAAACATCTGTGTCATCAAACGTTGATAAGTGGCTCCAAAATTCTTGAGACCGAAAGGCATGTCCTTATAGTAGTATAAGCCATGTTCTGTAATAAAAGCTGTCTTCTCTTGGACATCAGGTAGCATAGGTATCTGGTTATATCATAATGCGGCATCCATTATGGACAGGAGTTCGTGTCCTGCAATAAAATTGAGCAGATGGTTTATGATAGGAAGTAGAAAACTATCCTTTGGAGTATGTTTGTTGAGGTCTATGAAATCTACGCACACCCTGATCTTGCCGTTTCTTTTTGGGATTGCCACAATGTTTAATATTTACTCAGGGTAATCGGCCTTTCTAATAAAGCCAACTTTGATGAGTTTGTCGATTTCTTTATTGACTTCTTCTCAGAGTCTTGGTGCTAGGGTTCTCTGCTTTGGTTTGACAACTTTGGCCTTATCTTTCAAATTGAGGTTATGACAGTCCAGATTTGGATCAATGTCTGACATCTCGTGAAAAGTTCAAGCGAAGACATCACTATTGTCTTTAAGGAATTGGATGAGGGTATCTTACTCTGCCATTGGCAGAAGAGTGCCAATGTATGTTCCTCAATTTTTTCCGCTAATTTTAATGTACTATATTGTTTATGCGCTTGGCAGATAGTTTTATGTAGAGTTTTACTGTGTAGTTTTCTGTAGCGTGTCCTGTTGTTTTTTGTAATTGCTATGCGTGCTGCGGCTCTAAGGATTCTGGAACGTTGACGACAAAATTTTCATATGCTCGAGCTAGTTTTTGACTTCCTTTGATTTCATATATGCCGCCATTCCATTCAAATCGTAGACCCAAATGATAAGTGGGTGGAATAACTCGCATATTGTGTAACCACCAACGTCCCATTATCCCCAAATAACAGGATTTGTTATTGATAACATAAAAGACAACGTCGAGTATCACGGGTCCGTGATAGGAAGTATAATCTTTCCTACACGTTTATCTCTAAATGCGTTGAATCCACATATATCAATGTTATTGGGTTGTACCTTATCGGCCAGTCCATCTGATCGATTGTGGTTTGAAAAAGTAGTTTGATAGTACTACCAGTATCTATAATCATCGTATGAAGTACCATATTTTTCATTTTTAACATGATCACCAAAGCATCATGGTGGGGATAATTGATATGTCGAACATCACAGTCGTAGAAAGAAATTCCTGATCACTGAGAGCTGGACACAGGAAGTAAACGAGCTTCTTTTTCTTTCATGGATAGGTCGTGACACTGGCTGACACATTTTCTTTTGCTTCTGTTCGATTGGTTGACGATCTGAGTCTCAATGAAGTGGCAGAGCGGCATTTGGTATAAGTGTTTCTCTCTTGCCAGCTCTTCAGTTTGTACGGCTTCTGTAGGAAGTTTATAAATCCTGTTCTTGTAACTTTCAACGTCTATAATGTACTCATGCATTTGTCCATCAGCAAAGATATACTCCAATAATCGCTGTAAGGCAAAGCAGTAATCTGTTTCATGATGTCTGACCTTGTGGTGAATGTAATATGGTTTGTTCTCGATGGGTTGGAGATACTGTGCATTGCGGAAAAACCTATCCTTCTGAAGTATAGGATAAATACAGGCTATGGTCACATTCATCTTGGGAAGATAGAACTTTGGCAAGCTACTCCCCTTTCGAGGTCGCTCGTCGTTAGGTTTTGTCTATTTCCTGTCTCCTCCCTGATTGACGGCACGATTAAAATCCTGGCTGGCTGACTAATCTCGAGATGTTAATGTTGACTTCTGAGGTTTTTGCCTGTTAGACATCATTCTTTCCAGGTCGATATACCCGTTGATTTTTTCGATCATGTCTTCCAAATTTGTTGGCCTGTTTAGGATGAGGTACTCTTTCGCCCTTCCATCAACAAGTAAAACATTGATGAAAGTTGAAATAGTAATCTTCTGGTAGAGCCGATCTACCTTTCAAGCTAACTCGAAAAACTTCTTAGTAAATGTCTCGAGCTTCTCTCTAGGCATCTGTTTAAGGCTGAAAAGAGAGAATAAATTCTCCTCTTTGTCATTGTTGTGTGAGTAATTTTTGACGAAGAGTTCTCGCAGCTGTTCGAAAGTTATGATAGATCCTTCAGGTAGTGTGTGAAACAATCGTAGGTGATCGCCTGATAAGCTGGTCAGAAAGAGCTGGCATAGAATGTGGTTGGACGTGGAATGTAGGACTAAAGTATCTTGGAACTCTTGAACGTGTTCCACTAGATCAGTTCCTTTGTATTTTTGAATCTTTGGAGTATGGAACCCAGTGGAGACCTCGCCATCCAACAACTCCTGCGCGATCGGGCTTTTCTACAATCTGTTATAGATTCCTTTAGTCGGAGTTTGAGCTTCAAGTGATTCTTTTTTTTCTCCTATCAACATGTTCCTGAATCACATATTGTCAAGCTGCGGTGGTTGGGCGTATGACACATCCTTCTCCAGGATTATTGTCACCACTGCCTTCACTTAGATGTTATTTTCCTGGGACCCAAACTTTTTGAGGTAGATTTTTAGCCTGTCTGACTCCCGCTGGGCTGCCATCTACTTCCTGGTGGGCCTCTTGGATCGGGATAGGCTCCATTTCCTATTGATGTTGGTTAGATCAAAGTGCACCTCCTACGTGATTGCCTTTTGGAGGAGGTCCTATTATGTCATGAACGAAGATTTACGAGCCATCAGGTTGTACAACTTTGTTCTTCTAGGCGGTGACCAGCTGACCTTATAGAACCCTCAGTACGTTCTGTACACTCACTAGCTATTGCTCTAAAGCAGCACGTCTTTCTGTTTCAGAATTTAAAGTAGCTTGCAGATTTGCTAGTGCAGTATTATCTTCTGCTTGAACTATCGGAGTGCTGTGATTTGGAGGTGACAATCTGAAAGAAGATGATCAGCAGTTTTTGAGATAATGGGTTTGAGAACTTCGGTTCCCACAGACGATGCCAAATGTAATAGCCTAATTCTAGGATTCAGACTTAACCTTAGCACCAGATGTGTTTTAGAGTGCTCAAGAACAGTAAACAATAATCAACAATATAATTTAGCGTGGACAACCTTTGAATAGGTTAAAAACCATGACCTCTCTTTAGGATTTTGAGAAAGAGAAGATTTTATTGAGGTTGCTAACTTATTACAATTAGTGCTCTGAGTATGTAGAATTTTGGAGTTAGGATTCTTCTGTGTAGAATTGCCTATCCATAATCTATTATTCTTTGGTCCTATATATAGGTCTTATAATATGACCGTTTGATGACCATTATGATTCTTAATGGTGGATGTTGCAAAGTATATGTAAGATATTCTTTGACCAAATAATATAACGCTTTGACCTCTCTTGATGTACAACGACTCTATTGATGACTGCACACTTGCGTAAATTAAACTGTTATTGTAGAGCTCGAAAGCGATGACTTGAACTGAGGAATATTGAATATGTCTTTAGTATTATTTCTTGCATGCTGATGAGGTCGAGGATGAAGCTTTGAGCTCGAGATACAAAATAAGTTATTACAAGACGGCTCTCAACCAATAGTACGAGTAGCTTCAGGGATGAATGGTGTTGGTTGAGAATCCCGTATTGCATGTGCTTTCTGATGTTACTGTCATATTTCTATCTGTTTCACGTACTCTGTTGGTGAGGTCAAAAGCTCAAATATTGGTCGAAGATGACGCATGAGTCCGAGATGCGAAATAAGCCACTACAGGGGAAATCTAGGAATTTTTTATTCCTACCTAGATTGGTGCAACTCAACAAAGGTAATGCATTTTTTTGTGACTGTTCTTAATTGGCTTAATTTGTTTGATTTTTTAAGCCAGATGAGAATTTTAGACTAGTCGTGATTTTTTTATTAGGAGGGAAAACGAGGTTTGATTAGTATTAAAAGACTGAGGCCTTATGAAAATCAATGTTAAGGTGACTTACGTTCGATTGTGATCTGAACCTTATGAGTATTCTGACAGAGAGATTATAAGTATTCTGACAACTCAACCTGAGGAGAAGACTTGGTTAACTTATAGAAAGAGAAAGGAAGTTCCACTTTTTAATCTGCCTGGGTTGCACTACTTGAAAAGTAAAATATTCTTTATATTCAAATACAGGAATTGTATAACCTTTAGGTGGTACAGGACCGACTTGAGCAAGCTCAGTTTAGTTACCTTACCTATAGTCCTGTAGCCTAGACATAGAACATCGGTGGGATCTGTTCCGAGGGAGATTTTGGGTCTTGTAAGATGAAGCTCTCAGACCTCAGAACAACGAAGTCTAGCTGCAGTGTGATAGTAAGACTGCCATAACAACGTTAGGCTTGGGGGAGATTTGGAAATAGATGTCAAAAGAGCCATAAGTATGGTATGAAAAAGAGCTTTGAGAGATTGGATAGTAGTACAATAAAGAAACTAGGCCTTCTAAACTGCTCTTTCTAAGCTACTTGTTTACCAACCTATATTGATATGAAATATATTTAGATGTAGCCATTCCTCTTCTTAAAGGAAAGTTTATTTATTTGCTATATAATTTCAAAAACAAACACTAAAGTTTCGTTACACTGTTAATTGAACTCTGTATAAAAAATTATTCAATTCGATTACTTCAGCTTTAAAGTTTGTTCTTTAAATTCTATATTCATATTGAATTAAATGTGGAAATATTTTAAGTTTCTCATTTTTTGAATCTTTTATGTATTTTTAGGGGGAAACTACTACTATCAAGGCTACATGAAATCCATAGTAAAAAATAACAATCTCAGACAATGATTATATATTGATTATAACCTTCTCAAAGTAACTAGAAGTATCACGCCTTTTAAATCTTTTATAGTTTTAAGTATGACAAATTGCTGAAACTTAGAATCTTTTTTGCAATGTGCTTGGAATTCATTTTTCATTTTATGTTATGAACATGTTATTTTATTTGCTAAATGATGTTCTTAATTACATTGTTGTAATCAGATTGTTTGGAATTATTCACATCGTCTTTCATTTACTAAATGTTTGTCCTGATATTGATTGATTATTTGTTTGCTAAGTTGAGTACATTACTTTTATCTCTACTGACCCTTAATATTTGTTAACCTGAAACCTTTTTTATACCTTTGCTAGAAAACCTCACTTGGTCTCTACAAACTGCAATACCTACCACATACTTTGGAACTTTCCTGGTATATTCTCCCGTAACATTAATTGGGAGAGATGGGATAGTTATTACAGTGGAGATGATCGGTAAAGCGATTTTAACTTTGGGTGGGGGAAGCAAAAAAAGAAGATAATATAACCAATATTTGGAATGTTATGGACCAAAAATAGTCGAATTCAATGTTGAATTAACAGATCGAGATTTTTATAAACTGTAACTCTCGTACTAGGTCTCTGATTCATTGGTAAATTTTTTATAATCCCACTTTTTGGGAATGACCTGTTCCTATAGATTCTGAGCACCATATTTTCTTAAGAAAAAAACTCTACATCTGCAAAACTATGCAGAATAAGACTTCCTTAATAAGATTAACACACAGGAAAAAATAATGGTAAGAAACCAATAGAAACCATTGACTCAACCTTTCTCTTTCTTGATCAAGCAGTCCTTAATGGCAGTGAAACCATAATTATACCATATCCCCCTACAAAAAAGGGGCACTATTCTTTGGTAATTTAAAACAAAACTAAAAACATAAAAATTAAAATAAAGAAATCAACATATCACCAAGGATCTGAAACACGAAGCTATATTAAAAAAATTAAACCAAACTAAGTAGATTTAATTCAAAATTACAAATTATAATACTAAGTATTGAGAATAGAGGTAGCTAATCTCTCTTCTACTACAAGAATGATACGCGGAATATGCCAATCAACCAGACTAAGAAACACATAACAATAAAGAACACAAAGATTTTCTCAGAGGAGGAAAGTAGAAAACCCTTGCGAATAAAAAACCACTCCCCACGAACAATTCATTATGATATCAAATAGGTTACAACGATCTCTCCAAGCTTCTTTAAGCTTTAATGAAGTTTCTCAAATTCTAGGTCTAGAATAAAATTTATGTAGGAAAAGATAGGCTAAAGAAATAACTTAAGTCCTCTTTATATACTAGAGGACTAAATACAAGTAGAACGGATCTTGAGGCAGAACTCAACATCTCAGAAGAACTCACAAGACAGCCAGGCAAATCTCGTTTGAACGAAGCACAAAGTTGTTCGAACAACTTAAACGATTAGAGGTTCCAGCCGTAGAAAACGTACAGGTCGTTCGAACAAAATCCCATTTCATTCGAAAGACTTCTTCAGTCTTTAAAAGTAAAACATAACTTTTGAAAATCTCGTTCGAACAAGCTCCAATCTTATTCGACTTCGACCTCCTTTCAGCTCTTCTTCAGTAACTCGAACAAAACCAACTCGAGTCTTCAGGCAACATAACTAGTTCAAACTCCAGGTAACTTTACCAGTTTAAATCTTCATAATACTTAACCAGCTCAAACTTCTGTCGATCTTAACCAGTTTGAATCTGAACATTGAAAATCTTATTTTCAATCCGTTTCAATCCGACTTCAATCCTGGAACTAAAATAACTCGAACTAAAATAACTCGAACTAAAACGACCTCGAACATAATTCGAGTTTATACCTCATCAATCTCTCACTTGAAATCAAATCTATTATAACCCATCTTCAGATCTCCAAATGAATTGCTCGAATGACCCGGACCTTCAATCTTGAAGACCCACATAAGTTATACATGTTATCAACTTCTAAAAAGTTACCACCTTCGTAAACATATCTACCGGATTCACATCAGTATGAATCTTCACGAGCTTTAACACACCATCCTCAAGGAGCGAGCAAATATAATGATATCAAATATCATTGTGCTTGGTCCTAGAGTGAAAAGCCGAATTCTTTACTAAGTATATAACGCTTTAACTATCACTATACAGCTTAGAAGAATGTTATTCTTTACGGAGCTCTTTCATTAATCCTTTAAGCCAAACCATATCTTTGCAAGCTTCTGTAGCTGTAACATATTCAGCCTCCATCGTAGACAAAGCTACAATCTTCTGTAGCCTAGAAAAGCCATATAACTGTACCGCTCCCAATGTAAAAACGAAACCACCAGTGCTCTTCCGCCTATCCATGTCACCCGCCATATCATAATCAACAAAACCCTGTAAGCATATCTGAGAACCCCCATAACATAATGCCATATCTTGAGTCCTCTTTAGATACCTCAGTATCCATTTCATAGCTCTTCAATGCTCCTGGCTTGGATTATTCATATACATACTAACAGCTTCCACTGCTTAGGCAATATCTGGTCTCGTACAAATCATAACGTACATTAGGCTACCAACCGCTGATTCATAAGAAACATTTCGCATCTCATCGTGATCCTTTTGCATCTTCGGACAACAATCCTTTGATAATTTGAAGTGACCTCCCAATGGTGTACTGACAACCTTAACACCATCCATGCTAAATCGCTTCAGTACTTTGCCGATATACTTAGCTTGAGACAACTTCAATTCTTACCGCTTTCTATCCCTTGTAACACGCATACCAAGAACTTTTTATGCTGCACCCAAGTCCTTCTTAGAAAACTCCTGGGATAACTGTTCCTTCAACTTGACAATTTCTCCTATGTCAGTACTTTCTACCAACATATCATCAACATATAGAAGTAGAATAATATACGATCTCCCCGTATTCTTGATAAAGCAATAGTAATCTGTATTGCTCTTCGAATAGCTATTTTTGGACATGAACTGTTCGAACTTCAAATGCCACTGTCTCGGCGCTTGTTTCAAACCATATAAACTATTCGTGAGCTTACAGACAAGATCTTCTTTCCCTTTAACCAAATACCCTTCTGGCTGCTTCATATAAATTTCTTCATCAAGGTTACCGCGAAAAAATGCTGTCTTGACATCTAGTTGCTCAAGATGCAAATCTTCAACTGTAACTATATTCATCACCACCCGAATAGTAGACATCTTCACAACAGGAGCAAAAATCTTACCGAAATCAACACCTTTTTCCTGCCTAAAACCCTTCACCACAAGTCTAGCCTTGAATCTCCTTGAACAGTCAGATTTCTATTTTAGTCTGTATACCCACTTGTTGTGCAATGCTCTCTTCCCCTTCGGTAACCAAACTAAATCCCAAGTTTGATTAACTGATAATGACTACATCTCATCATCCATAGCAATCTCCCATTTGCTCTTGGCTTCCACATCTAAAGCTTCCTTGTAACTTTCAGGTTTACCATCATCTGTAAGTAATAAGTGATTTAAGGAATTAACGTACCTTGCCAAAATTCTTGCAACTCTCGGCTCCTTTTGAAGTGTTATTGGAATGTCTAGATCATTAGGTTCCTCTTTTTGATCTAGTGCATCAGACTTAACAACGACTTCTTCATCATCCTCTCGAGAGGGTTTATCATCTTCAATGTCGACACATTCTGCTACTTTACCTCAAATCCTTTCCACAGGTACTTTGAAATCTTTATACAAGACTTCCTCATTGAATGTAACATTACGGCCTCAGATAACTTTCCGATTCTTCGCATCCCAAAACTGGTATCCAAACTTATCACCATCGTATCCAATGAATATGCACTTCGTCGACTTTACATTTAGCTTTGTCCTTGTATATGAATTATCAAGCACATATGAGGTACAACCGAAAATACGTAAGTAATTAAGGTTTACCACTTTACTGGTCCATGCTTTTTCAGGAAGTCCAAAGTCCAAAGCCGCTGAAGGTCCTCTGTTAATCAAGTACACCGCTATGCTTACAGCATTCGCCCAAAAATACTTTGGCAATCCAACGTTGAGTCTCATACTCCTCGCTCTTTCGTTTATTGTTCGGTTCATGCATTTTGCAACACCATTTTGATGCGGTGTTCTGGGAATAGCCTTTTGTCTCCTAATACCGTTTAATACGTAAAAGTTTTCAAACTCGTTACAATAGTATTCACCCCCGTTATCTGACCTGAGACACTTTAATTTTAAACCGGTTTCATTTTCAACTAGAGCCCTCCACCTCTTGAATTTATCGAACACATCTGACTTGTTCTTAACAAAGTAGACCCACAGTTTATGAGTAGCATCATCGATAAAAGTAACATAATAATGTGAACCACCAAGAGAAGACGCCTTGGTTGGCCCCTAAACATTCGTGTGTACAAGATCCAGCTTTCCAGGTTTCCTTGATCTTCCAGATAATTTAAAACTGACCTTCTTTTATTTCGTAAGAAGACACTCTTCACAAAACTTGAGATCAACCTCAGCAAGACCCTCCAGCTTTCCCTTTGTTAATATTATCTTCATCCCCTTTTCACACATGTGACCGAGCCGTTTGTATCACGTACTTATATCAATCCTCGAAGTGGCCGCACAAATAGTAGAAATTGTACTTTACACTGTATACAACGTTCCTTGTCGTAAGCCTCAAGCTACCAACATAGCTCCATTTGTAACCTTCCAGAAGGTTGTACCAAAGATACTCATATCTGCCATCATCTGCCAATTTAGGTACAAGTCGCACATTCTGTAAAACCAACATTCCCCTTGAAGGCAACAACAACCTAGTGTTTCCCTTTCCATTAATATTGTGTGCACTCTTATCTGTAAGAAAGACCGTACCGAAGTCGCCTTTGGTAATATTAGTTTGAAAACCTACGTTCGCAGTAACATGAAAAGAGGCGCCCGAATAAACAATTCAAGATTGTCACACGATAATCCACAATACGATTGAGAAGCCTATGTTAGTAGAGAATCTGAAGAACATCAATCGGCTTAAAAAAAAAGAGAATTCAATTACTCAAGAATAAAGTAATTACAGGAAGAAAAACTCTCAAACCCTAGGTTCCCTCAGAATTCTTTCAGATCTAACATAGAACAATGATCTAAACTCTAGATAATTAACTCTAGCCTAGGTTTGCCATTTTATAGAGGTTACAAGTCCTAGTTACAATCCAACTCGAAATCCAACTCTAATCCAACTCTAAAAGGTATTTAAAACTCTTAAACTAGAATTGGAATTACGATAGTCATTCGACAACTTGTTCGAACAAAAATATGCCTCAGGGCCAAATTCCAGAGGACATGACAACTCGTTCGATCGACATTGATAATTCTTCAAAAAACATACTAGATCCTCCTGGATCATGGCTCCCCCCTTTAGGAGCCTTGAGCTCCTGCTCAAGCTAGAGCTAGAAATATGGGAATGCAGCAATGCCCAATTCCCTGCTGTACCACTTTGACTTACTCGGCAGCTAACCCTTCTTCCAAACTCGGAATGAATCAATAACACCCCGTCTTGTAGTATGAACCATCCGCTCTAGAATACCATCCTCCGGCAGTAGATTTTCTCTTTCCATCCATAAGTTATCAACTGACGGTAGGTGAGTATCGATTGCAGAGTCTTCATCCAAAAGAGACGGCTCAAACAACTTCAAATGCTCGGCATTAATCACCGAATACATCTTCATGAAAGGTGGTAAATCCAAATGGAATGCATTATCGTCAATCTTCTTGAGCATCAAAAATAGGCCATAACGGATAGGTTTGAGCTTCTTACCTTCCCTCTTAAGTCGTTCCTTACCCAAATACAACCAAACGAGGTCGCCCTCAAGAAAAGTACACTCAACCCGATGCTTATTGTGGCGAGCCTTATACTTCGCTTGAGTCTTCTTCAACTGAGCTTCAACTACCTCATAAAATTTTTTGATCTTCTCAATGAAGCGCTGAGCTTTAACCTGCCCCTCTTTCTCCTTCCTAGACACCGTCTTCTTGCCAAAACTAAATGCCAAATCAAAAGGGTTTTGCGGCAAGTACCCCAAACAAACTTCAAAAGAAGACTTCAATGTGAAACCATGAATCGCCTGGTTGAACGCAAACTGAAAATATGGTAAACTCTCATCCCAAGTCTTAGGATGCTTAGAATGGAATCCCTGTAATAAATGTACCAAAGGGCGGTTAACGACCTCTGTTTGCCCGTCTCTCTGCGGATGAAAAACGGTACTTCTCTTCAACTTAGTGTCCATAATCCCCCATAACGATCTTCAGAAATTCCCTAAAAAGTGGCTATCCCTATTAGAAATAATAGAAGAAGGGACCCCGAAATACCACCAGATGTCTTCGAAAAACAATCGCGCTGCTACTTCCCCTGCGATCGTCTTTTGGCATGGAATAAGAACAATCATCTTGCTGAATCGATCCACCACCATAAACAAATAGTCATTCTTACACTTGGTCATGGGCAAACCACCCATAAAATCTATCGAAATACTCTCCCAAGGTCGATTAGGAACTGACAATACAGTCCTATCTTCCTATTGGAAGGTTTCGAAGTGTTACATAGCACGCAGCCACGAACCACACGAGCAACTTTCACCTGCATCTTCGGCCAATAGACATAATGCCACAAATTCAAAAGAGTCTTCTCAACCCCGAAATGACCTGCCACCCGGGAATAATGTACCTCCCAAATCCACTGTAAACGGTCGTCATCCTCAGGAATACACAGTAAACTGCCTCTGTAAATCAAACCATCCTTCAGAACATACTCACACGTCTTGCCTTACAGCAACTTCTCATGAATCACACTGAGCTCCCTGTCATCATACCCTGATACGTACTCAGAAGGAACAATCGACTGGATTTGCGTAGCTACCAACAAAGCAGAAATAGTTGGCAATGGGGGTCGAGATAATATATCAGCCATCTTGTTGTCCACTCCTTTCTTATATTTGATCAATAAGGTAAACTGCTGAAGGTACGACATTGACTTCATATGGTGAGCTTGCTGAAACTTGGACTGCGTAGATAAGAATTATAACGGTTTGTGATCGGAATGTACCACAACCTCCTTCCCCAATAAGTAACTCTGTCAATACTTTACTGATTGATATAACGCGAAGAACTCCTTATCGTAGGTAGGATAGTTGCATACTGCTCCTGTAATCATCTCAGAATGGTAAGTAACCGGCTTCCCATCCTGTAAAAGGATTGCCCCCAAAGCATAGTCCGACGCATCTGTCTTGACCTCAAAAGGCCACTGGAAATTAGGCAATGCTAACACTGGTGCATCCTTAATCTTCCACATCAGTAACAGAAATGTCTTCTCATGGTGATCTTCCCACATAAACTGTACCCCGGTCTTCGTCAAAGAATGCAACGGTGCAGCTATTTGTGAAAAATGCCGAATAAATTTCCGTAAGTACTGACAAGAACCCATGAAACTCCTCACCTCCGTCACTGTACGGGGTCTAGGCTAATTTGTAATGACTGAGACCTTCTTTGGATCGATCTTAAGCTCACCGCCACCAACAATAAAACCCAAATAGACTAGCTCTTGTTTCCCAAACTCGCACTTCTTCCCGTTAAGAAAAAGCTGCTGTGATCGCAACACGCCCAACACTTTGTGTAAATGCCCAAGATGTTCCACCTATGTACAACTATATATTAAGATATCATCCAAATATACAATCACAAAATCATCAATAAACGTACGAAGTACCTCATTCATTAGCCGCATAAATGTCGCCGGAGTATTGTATAACCCAAAAGGCATCACTAACCACTCAAATAAGCCCTGTTTGGTTTTGAGCGTTGTCTTCCAAGTATCATCCTCCCGGATTCAAACTTGATGGTAACCCGACTTAAGATCCAACTTGGTGAAAAACTGAGCCATCTGAAACTCATCTAAAAGATCATCAATCCGTGGAAGCGGATAACGATTCTTCACCGTGATCTTGTTCAACGCCCGATAATTCACACACATCCTCCAAGACCCATCCTTCTTCGGCACCAGTAACACCGGCAAACCACAAAGCGAGCAACTCGGATTAATAACTCCTTGCTCCAGGAGTTCGAGTACCAGTTTCTTGATCTCATCAGACTCAGTAACAGAAGTCCGATATAACCCAATATTGGGTAGTGGCTCACCATTCACCAAGGTGATATCATGCTCCACATCCCTCATGTGCGGTATCCCTTCTATGCCCAAAAATAATTCTCTATACTCCTCTTGCAACTTCCCCATATCGGTTTGTTGCTTAGGAGACATTGCCAAAGTAGAGAATACTGTAGCCAAAGGACCCTCATGAACCGGTCACACCTACAATAAAACAAATTTGTTGCTCGCATTAACCAACCTCTTCGCCTGAGTCGCCATTACCAAATTACTGGTAGTGATATGTTCCTTGCACGCATTAATATGAAACTCAGTCCCATCCTTCACAAAATGATACTTGCAAGCACGGCGGTAAAGGATTACATCCCGGTCCCAAAGATAAAGGCTACCCAAGATGACTTGACATACGTCCAATGGAACCACCTCACATGTCACTTCGTCAATAAACTTTTTAGTAATCGCAAACTTGAACATACACTGCTTAGTGATCTTTAACTCTGTGTCTTTCTGAATCCAACCCAAACTACAGGGCTTAGGATGAGCCACAGTAGCCAAACCCATCCTCTTCACCACCGCCTCTGAAATTAAATTCTTCTGACTACCCGGATTAATAAAGGCCTCGACTAAGCTCTGCTTCACTTGAATGCTGACAAAGAAAAGCTCTTCCCGACTTGCCTCGTCGATAACTAGAGGTTGCTTAAACATTAGAGTAAGCTTAGGATTTGGCTTATCTAAATTCGGAAGATCCACAATCACTGCGGCTAGTGCACGTTTCTCTTTCTTGCCCTTCTCCTCCTTCGACCGAAGCTCCGGGTGAAGTTTCCAACATATATCTGAATTGTGCCCATTAGCCTTACAATGACTACAGATAGTCCCTTTGAATGAAGACCCCTCTCCTTTGGACTCCCCTTTCTGATCAAACTTCCAATTAGCCTTGTACCCCGACTTGTTATTGTCGTCTTTCTTGTCGCACTTCAAGTATTTGCCTTCAATGGAAATTTCTTTAACGGTAGCGTCCTCAATATTTTCCACCTTGAAGAGCTTTAATTCTCTTCTAATGGACTCCGATAAACCCCCCGTATACTTCATGAACACGTCGTACTCATCCACGTCAACATCCAAAACCAACGCTTGGTTATGAAATTCCGCAGTGAATTGCTGTACGAATTGCCTAAAATTTTGGCGCAAATTGTTCCATTTATACCACCACTCCTGTTCATACCCAATCGGATAGAATGGCTTCCTCACCAAAACCTTGAATTCCTTCCAACTCAGACTTTCGACATCATGTCGTTTCCGATAGAATTTCCACCACGTAAGTGAGTAACTTGTAAATTTCAAAGAAGAGAAACAAATCTTCTGAGCGTTTGAATATTCATCAATGGAAAAATAGGTCTCCAACCTATCTAACCAATTATCTAATTTCTCGGCATCGACGGACCCATCAAAAATCAGAATCTCAATCTTAAAGCCAATACGAAGATTACGCATAGGATTCGTTGACTTACTAGAACCTGGGCGCCCCTTAACGGCCTCGGGATCACTAGAGTCATCGAATACCGGAACGCTCTCGTCACCATCTACCTCCATAACCCCTTTCCTTTTCAAACGGCTTCGCCGACTCGCCAAAACAGAATCCAATGTGATGTTTGTGAGACGTAATTGTTTTACTAACTCGCCTACAGTAGAAGTTAGGGTAGAAACTGTCGTTTCCAAAACTGTGATTCTATCGTTGAAATCGCCCATCTCCAAATCGTCCTTATTCGTCGATTTAGGTCTATGATAGATCGTCAACGGACTCACAAAAATTCCCAAAATTTTGTGTAGATCTAAAAATCACTGTAGCAATCACAAAATAACTGTAGCAGTCGCAAAATTACTGTAGCATACGTCAGAAATCCACAAAACTTCCCCTTCGTTTGCTTGAGACGGTTACGTGTAGAGACCATAAACTACAATCAACCCCTTGAGAATTGAAACTGGAAAACTGATACCACTTGATCCACAATACGATTGAGAAGCCTGTGTTAGTAGAGAATCTGAAGAACACCAATCCGTTTAGAAAAATAGATAATTCAATTACTCAAGAACGAAGTAATTACAGGAAGAAAAACTATCAAACCCTAGGTTCCCTTAGAACTCTTTCAGATCTAACAAAGAACAATGATCTAAACTCTAGGTAATTAACTCTAGCCTAGGCTTTCCCTTTTATAGAGGTTACAAGTCCTAGTTACAATCCAACTCGACATCTAACTCTAATCCAACTCTAAAAGGTTTTTAAAACTTTTAAACTAGAACTGGAATTATGATAGTCATTCGACAACTCGTTCGAACGAACCCAAACTCGTTCGACCAAAAATATGCCTCTGGGCCAAATTCCAGAGAATATGACAACTCGATCGAACTGCATTGACAATTCTTCAAAAAATAAACTAGATCCTCCTAAATCACATGATAGTAGTAGAGCCTCATCATAACTAACCTCCTCAGTAAGGTTCATTGTATTTTTCTCTTCATCATCAATCTTCTTAAAAGAAGAAGAGTTACAATCTCGCCTGAAGTAACCCTTTTTTCCACAAGTCTAATACACACCGGGCGGCTTAGAGTTTTATCTTGACTGTGATCGACCCCTTCCAAATTTCGGCCCTTTTCTGTAAAACCTCCATCTTTCCTCGACGTTCAACATACTGCCGTTTGAACTCGAAGAGGGTTCATATGTTTTACGCTTATTATCTTCACTCATAATCAACGAGACTATAATGTCAAATTTGATATCTTCCTTCCCCGATGAGTTACTCACTGTTGTAATGAATCATTCCCAGCTCTCAGGTATCTACCCTAAAAGAGCCCACACTCTCACCTCATTGGTAAAAGTGATTTTAACAGATTCTAGTTGAGTATGTATGGTATTGAACTCACTGATTTGAGCTTGCATACTACCATTATCCTTCATCTTCAAAGTAAACAAGCATGGTAAAAGATGTACCTTCTTTGCCCCGGATGGTTCCTAGTACGTAGCGGACAACATCTCCATCAAATCCTTCATTGTCGTAACTTTGGAGATCATGAGTAGAATATGAGATGACAGCGCTAACCTAACGGTTCCAAGCGCCTTACAATCCAATCGCTCCCACTTAGCAATATCGTATTCTGCTGGCATCATCTCAACTCTACCTAGTGGTAAATCAAGATCCTTCTGATAGAAGTAATCTTCTATCCGCATCTTCCACACTCCAAAATTTGATCCATTGAACTTTGTGATCTTCAACTTCTCCTGATTGGTCACCGTTCTTCACCACACAAGCCCTAACACTCATTCTGATACCAATTGTTGAGAATAAATGTAGTTAATCTCTCTTTTACTACAAGAACGATACGCGGAATATGCCAATCAACCAGACTAAGAAACACAAAATAATAAAGAACACAAAGATTTTCTCTGAGGAGGGAAGTGGAAAACTCTTGCTGATCAAAAACTACTCCCCACAAACAATTCGCTATGATATCAAATAGGTTACAACGATCTCTCCAAGCTTCTTCAAGCTTTAATGGAGTCTCTCAAATTCTAGGTCTAGAATTAAACTCACGTAAGGAAAAGATAGGCTAACAAAATAACCTAAGTCCTCTTTATATACTAGAGGACTAAATACAAGTAGAACGGATCTCGAGGCAGAACTCAACGTCTCAGAAGAATTCACAAGGCAATCAGGCAAGTCTCATTCGAGCGAAGCATAAAGTCGTTGGAACGACGTAAGCAATTAGAGGTTCCAGCCCTAGAAAACATAGAAGTCGTTCGAATGAAATCCCATCTCGTTCGAACAACTTCTTCGGTCTTTTGAAAGTAAAATGTAACTTTTGACAATCTCGTTCGAACGACTTCGACCTCTTTTAAGCTCTTCTTCAGCAACTCGAACAAAACCAGGTCGAGTCTTCAGGCAACATAACTAGTTCAAACTCCAGGTAACTTAACCAGTTCGAATCTTCAGGATACTTAACGAGCTCAAACTTATGTCAATCTTAACCAGTTCGAATCTGAACATTGAAGATCTCATTTTCAATCCGTTTCAATCCGACTGAAATAACTCGAACTAAAATGACGTCGAACATAATTCGAGTTCATACGTCAACACTAAGTACATCTAAGTCATTTGATAGTTGTCTCTGAGATCCTATGTATAGAACCAACAAGCTACGTATTTCCACTTGGATATGAAGATCACAATAGTTCGTAAGCTCTCGTTCAATTCCTTCAAAGATTTTTTAACTTTAGTAAGAACGAACTTAGCAATTAGCAAATGAGAACATCATTCAAGGTACCTCAAGAAGAAGAAAAAAACGTAGTGCAAGTTTCTTTGATCAAAATCGAGTAATATCCAGTTATCATCTTATTGCAAAGACTATATCCAAGGACGAGTATTATTCGGCACAAAATTTTAGTTTAAAAGGCAGGCATGATATGATGTTCCAAAGCAAAGAAAATGTAAACTTTAATATATCACAAAATTACACTCAACCCCAACTTAAATCTTACAAATTATGCGTTTGCACGCGCTACCGCGTGCCACATTGCTCGTAACATAATGGTAAAACATATGTAAGAAAAATTTAAAAGTAATAACTTGGAAATGAGATAAGTTAATTGATGTAAATCGGGTCATGGTATTCAATTTAATGCAAGGAAAATCAAAATACTAGACTCTCCAAACTGAAGCAAAATGAAGGAAATTTAGTCAGATCCAATTGTACTTTGCAAAATTTGCAATATCTCAATTACTAGTCAAGTGCGTTTGCTCTTGCGAAAACTTATTTTGGGTCTTCTTAAAAACTTTAAGATCCCATGTTAATAGCTCCTCTGTGTTTTGACCTTCATTTCAATTGGTGAAGTTAGCAATAGTTGCACCAGGTTCAGCAGCTTTGGCAGCAGGTGATGGTTCAACACTTTTAGATGGAGGCACAGGAGTACCCGAAAGCTCCTTTGGGAGATCATATTTCAAACCCTTTAGGTAAAATGTGTAGAAAAGCTTAAAAGGGAAAACCAATTGTTGAAGCCTCACTTGACCATACGCCCCTTCGAAGATTCCCGAACCCCCTGTGATAGCCAAAAATGATTCTGCATAAGTCAAATATGGTCCTTGCACCGTTATGTGCCCGTAATCCCCAAAGTAGAAACTGTATGTTGCTTCATACCGGTCACCCTTTTCTGGGAAACTTTGGATCAAAACACAAATCCCTGCGGTTATTCCCAATCTCTTCTCCAATGTACCACTATACAACTGCAAAAAAAACAAAAAAAACAAAAAAAACAAAAAAGGCGATCACAACAAGACCTCCAAAATACTTTAATCACACAACAAACACAATATGAAAAACATAAGTCACTTGTATAATTGTGGCCCCCTTAGCCTTTGCCAATCATTATACAATTAGCCTGGTAGATGTCATTACGGTTTTCAGACATTGTCCTACATATGCCTCTAATTTTTGAGGATCCAATGATTTTACAACCCGAAACCTTTGGGGACATCGGGTATTACACACCCTCAATCAAAGGCATTATAGTGAAGTTACAATGATTTACCTTATTGCTAAAAGGTACAAGATCGCCAATAGTGTGCACTTCTTTTTGGCTCAAGTGTAGATAAGCTGGACTACCTCGATCCAATTCATTGATCTCGTACACACTAAGCTCTTGAATCTTAGCTGAAAATAAATAACAACAATATTCCCACAATCACTTACATATTTCGTAAAATAAAATCACAAAAAACGGGTTACCATAAAAATGTAAGATATGTATAGTTTACCTGGAATCGGTTTAGGCTTTCTATTCCAAAAGAAAGATCTGACTTGCAATTTCCTTGTGTTTGGGTAAGATGCGGGGAAGCTTTGGCTAGTCGTTTTCGATAATAAAGATGTATTTGAGAAGGAACTTGAGAAACTTAAGCTTGAGAGATTACGGGTTAATGAAGAGGTAGGTTCTTTGGTAGAGGAGATGGTATTGAGAGAGAAACTTGCAGATTCCATCATGGTACTAGATCTTCTAAAGATGGAGATGGTATTGAGAGAAAGACTTGCAGATGCCATGATGGTACTAGACCTTCAAAGGGGATATGAGAAAGCTTATGAGAGTTGAATGTGAGATATAACTAAGACAAATTGGAGTATATATTTATAGTCATATAGAGTGGTTGATGAAGCTTCATTGCATGTGAGTGTCTCATTTTAAAACATATTGACCATAGACCAACTTACATTTGATCCAACTTGAACCAAACATAGTTGATAACATAAGAATCAATATTTTTCATGTGGAGATGTGTTCCATTGTTTCTTTATTATATTGTTATTATTTGGTAAAAGTGGAATCTAGTCGAGGATGTTACATACACTAAAACCTTTATATATTAATACTGCGAATACCACCCTTGCATAACTAGCTCGTGCCCTTATTTTAACTTTAAGAGTATCTCCTAAAGTACCTCACTCAGTTGGATGAAAAAACAAAAAACAAAAAACAAAAAACAAAAAACAAAAATTCAACTGAGTGAGGTTCTATTTCTTCCAATAGTACCTCAGTTGGATTTTCAAAGCTTTCAAATAAGGGTAAAACGATTAGGCGCCCGTTTGTACAAATATACAGGCGCCTAACAGTTAAGCGCCCACATATTTTTTGTTTTAAAATTAGGCGCCCAATGGGCTTAAGCTCCTAACTTAAATCTGTCTTCCTTTCTTCTCCACACTTTAACAAAAAAAATTAAAAAAAGAAAAACACAAGCTTTTCTTCACTCCTCTCTCTACCTATCTTTCATTCTTTCTCTCAAATCCATTATACTCCCTCCTAAAAAGAGTTGCAAATTCATAGATAATCTCTCTTTCTCTCAAAAGGGTTAGAAGCTCTAATTATAGAATTATTAATTGTGTGCTATTATAACCCAAAATCATAGATTTCTTTTCACAATTTTTGTAATAAACATGATTTGAGATATACCTACTGAAATTCATCATGAGTACTCCCACTACCTTCATCCCCCTCAACAATTGTGGCAATTAGCAAGAAAATCATCTTTGATTAAGTTTAATTAATGGGTTAGATGAAATTGGGTTTTAATTTGATTATCAATCATTCAACCAATTCCAAGTTATTCAATGCCTTGGATGAAATGGGTTTTTATTCAATGTTATTCCAAGTTTAATTCCAAGTTATTCAATACTAAAATTGAGTTTTATTCCAAGTTAGTAGATGAAAATAAATGTTGTTGTTTGTGAGAATCTTAGTATATATGCACGATTACAAATAAATATGAGGTCTATATGCTAAATTGAAAATACTTTGACTACATTAAATTGTTGTTGTTGTTGAGAAGGTATAAATATTGAAATTTATGAGTTCTTGAGATTAATCGATTTCTATAAAATTAGATTAAATAACTTAGGTCAAATAATTCGTAAAACTAATTGTCTAATTCTAACCTATAGCTCAAGTTGATATGATAATATAGTGAAAGCAATAAGCAATCAAAAACTCATGGACAAGTAATTTTAACCCCGTAGAAAACCTTTCTGAGGAGAAAAACCCATAGGTCGCTGCCGAATCGCACGATAGCTAAAAATTCACTATTGGAAACAAAATTTTAATAATTCAATTACTTACAAACTCGATAAACACATCCCGTGGTTACCTCTATTCTAATTGAGCTTCTTGCAATCGATTCATCGTTCTTACAACGCCTCGCTTCAGATCACACACCAAAGCTTCAAAGCTTGAATATCTCAAAATCTAAAATTGGAACTAGGTTTTTAAAATTCTAGATCGATTCAACTTGAGAGTTAATTATCATTGAATTCTCTTTTCTCTCAAAATATTCTAAGCCCTAAAATTAGTTTTGGAAGAGGTAAAATTCAAAATAAAAAGAAGCCTTTTATAAGAAAATTAAAAATCCCGTGTCCTGTTTGAACATAGTAAAAGTCTATTCGATCAGAGAGGGTTTTGACTGTTCTGTTCGAGCAGAACAAAAGTATATTTGAACAGGACTGTAGTGGCTTATTCCGCATCTCAGACTCATGCTTCATCTTCGATCAACATAAAAACTTTCGACTTCATCAACAGAGCACGTGACACATTTATAGCACACTCAGAATTAAGACAACAACATTAGGAAATAGTTATAACACAAGTTTCTCATCCAACACCACTCGCCTATGATGCTTCTCGTGCTCTTGGTTGAGATTCATCTTGTAATAGCTTATTCCGCATCTCAGACTCATATTTCATCATCGACCTCATCAACATATTTAGTATCCCTAAGTTCTAGTCATCACTTTCGACCTCTACATCAACAAAGCCGTTACGAAGCCATTACGAAGCAACAAAGATCAGAATGTTACACAATTTGGTCAAGGAGTATCTAACATATATTTTGTAACGTCCATCATTAAGAATTTTAATGGTCGTCAAACGGTCATATTATGAGACCTATAAATAGGACCAGAGAATTCTAGATGAATGGGGGAGAAATTCTCACTCTAACATCACATATACTTAGAGCATTCATTGTAATAAGTTAGCAATCTCAATAATATCATTCTATATTTCTCAAAATTCTCAAGAAAGGTCGTGGTTTTTAACCTATTCAAAGGTTTTCCACTCTAAATTATTTTGTTAGCTATCACTTACTATTCTTGAGCATTCTAAACACATATGGTGTAAAGGCTAAGCTCGAATCCTGAAAGTAGGCTCTTATATTTGGCGCAGTCTATAGGAACCGAAGTTCTCATACTCATTATCTAAAAAAAATAGCTGAATATTTCCGAACGAGATGACACCTCCAGATTAGAATACACCAATTATTCCAGGAGACGCAAGCGCAGAGCTGGCAGAGTAACGGGCTAATCTCAACTCTGAAACTGAAAGGCTAGCTTCTCTGGAGTAACAACTAGCCAGTGTCCAGGATGTGTTAAAGGTTCTATAAAGTCAATATGTTACAACCCAGAAGAACAAAGGCGTGGTGCAGCTACTTTGCAGGTTTATATTCTCGACAGAATAGGACCTCACACGAACAATCTGGGAGGTGAAGTTCGATCTAAGCATAAACAACATGGGGATGAACCCGTTTTGCTACAGAAGGTCCACCAAGAAGTTCATGGCGGTCTCGCTGAAATTAGACAGGAAGAACCAATACGAGGAAGAATTTGAATTCCTGCCTAGAGCGAATCAGTAAAGGAAGTGACGACCACATCCCTCATGAAGGACGAATCCAATGGCCTGCCATCACAACTCGTCAATACGTAACTCAAGAACATGTTGAAAAGTGCATCAAAGAATTGCTCGATGCTCAAATTTAGATCACTAAAGGAATCCATAACAGATTACAGAAGAGCCCGCTCGCACAGGAGCTTTAGAATGACGAAGTCCCCACCGGGGTCCATACTTTGAAGATCTAAAAATACAAATGGACTGATCCAGTAGAGCACGTCCAAGAGTTCCGGGACGCTTTAGGCTTGCATTTAACATCTAATCACATTCTATGTCGGCTCTTTCCTACCAGCTTATCAGGTAAACCTCTGCGATGATTCCACACGCCACCTGAAGGGTCCATTACAACTTTCAAGCAATTGTGAGAACTCTTCGTCAAGAATTACTCGTACAACAGAGATAAAGAGGAGAATTTATATTCTCTTTTTAACCTTAAGCAAATGCCAAGAGAAAAGTTCGAGATATTCACTAAGAAATTCTTGGAGTTAGCTCGAAAGGTAGATCGGCTGGATCAGAAGATTACTATTTCAGCTTTCACCAATACTTTACTCGTCGATGGAAGGGCGAAGGAGTGCCTCGTCCTAAACAAACCTACAACTTTGGAGGACATGATAGAAAAAGTCAACGGATATATCGATCTCGAAAGAATGGTGTCCGACAGGCAAAAAACTTAAAAATCAACATTGACAACTAGAGATTAATCCACATGCCAAGATTTTGACCGTGCTGCTAATCAGGAAGGAGATAGAAAGCGAGAAAAATCTAATAACGATCGACCTCAGAAAGGTAGTAATATGCTAAAACCTTGTCTTTCCAAGATGAATGTAACCATTGCCAGTATTTATCCTATACTTTAGAAGGATAAGTTTTTTCACAATGCACAGTTTTTCCAACCCTTTGAGAACAAACCTTAATGTATTTACCACAAAGTCTGACATCATGAGACAGAATACTGCTTTGCTTTACAACGACTATTGGAGTATATTTTTGTAAATGGACGAATGCATGAATACATTGTGGACGTTGAGAGTTACAAGAACGAGAGTTACAAACTTCCTACATAAATCGTGCAGGCCGAAGAACTAGAAGGGGAAAAACATTTATACCAAATATCCCTCAGCCATTTCATTGAGACTCAGACTACCAACCAATCGAACAGAAGCAAAAGATGACGTATCGATCAGTGTCACGACTTGTTCATGAACGATAAAGAAGCTCGTTTACTTCCCGTTTCTAGCTCCCAACGCATAGGGATTTCTTTTGATGACTGTGATGTTTGTCATGTCATCTTTCTTCACCATGATACTTTGGTAATCATGTTAAAAATGAGATATGTTGTAACACATAATGATGATAAATACTAGTAGTAGTATTGAACTACTATTTCAAAGTACGATTGATCAAATGGGACTAGCTGACAAGGTATAGCCCAGTGATATTGATATCTGTAGATTCAACGGCTCTAGAGAAGAACGTGTAGGAAAGATTATACTTCTTATTACGGTCGGACCAACAACAGTTGACATTATATTTTATGTTATCAATACAAAATCTTATTATTTGGGGATAATGGAACGTTGTTGGTTACATAATATACGAGCTATTCTATCGACCTATCATTTGGCATTGCAATTGGAATTGAATGACGACATTTACGAAATTAAAGAAAGTCGGAAGTTAGCTCGAGCATGTAAAAATTATGTTGCCATCATACCAGAACCGTCAAAACCACAACTCGCATAGTAATTACAGAAAATAACAAGGAACACTACAAAAATCTTTACAGTAAACTCTACAGAAAACTAGTTGCTAAGTATAGAAATTACTAAGTACGTTGAAATCAGTGGGGACAAACGAGGAACATACATTGGCACTCTTCTACCCACAGCTGAACGAGATGCTCTTATCCAGCTCTTTAAAAACAACAGTGATGTCTTTGCTTGGACGTTTCATGAAATGCCAGACATTGATCAAAATCTGACCTGCCATAAGCTTAATTTGAAAGATAAAGTTGAAGCTGTCAAACAAAAGCAGATGACTTTAACACCAAAACTCCTAGAAGAACTCAACAAAGAGATTGATAAGCTCATTGAAGTTGGTTTTATACAAAAAGCCAATTATCCAGAATGGATCTCGAACATTGTAGCAGTACAAAAGAAGAACGACAATATTAAAGTGTGCGTAGATTTCACCGACCTCAACAAACACACTCCAAAGGATAGTTTTCCACTTTCTATCATAAATCATCTGCTCGATTCTACTGCGAGACACGAACTCTTTTCATGATGGATGCCGCATCAGGGTATAATCAAATACCTCTACTACCCGACGATTAAGAGAAAATAACTTTTATTACAGAGCATGGTCTGTATTGCTACAAGGTTATGCCGTTCGGTTTCAAGAATGCTGAGGCTACTTATCAAAGGTTAATGCACAGATGTTCAAATACCATCTTGGCAAAATAATAGAAGTCTACATATATGATATGCTGTGTAAAAGCCTAAAAAAGGAGAACCATATTACAAGATTTACACACCACTTTTAAAATTCTCCGTTTCTACAAAATACGACTTAATCCTGATAAATTCCAGTTCGGAGTCCAGTCAGGCAAATTCTTGGGACATTTGATCAGCCAGTAGGCACCAAAGCTGATCCAGATCATATTCAAACATTATTATCTATGCCTTCTCAAAAAACAAAGAAAGATGTCTAGAAACTAGCAGTCAAGATCGCCTCAATCAACCGTTTTGTCTCCAAATCTTTAGATCGATGTCGATGGTTATTTGGCCTATTGCGTGAAGGAACAACAAAAAAGAAAACTAAAATGATCCCGAAATCGAATGGACTGCAGAATGTGAAGCGGCATTTCAAGAACTCAAAATTATTTGGGCAAACCACTAATAATGAGCACACCTAAGGAAGGCAAAGAACTCACCATATATCTTATTGTTACTGAAAAATCATTGAGTTCTATCCTTATTCGCCTAGATGAGAAGACGGAGAAACCTATCTACTTTATCAGCAAAACTTTTACTCCAGCAGAATCCCGGTATACCAAGATCGAGAAACTACTGTTAGCTCTCGTTTACACATCACAGAAGTTGAAACTGTATTCCCAAGCTCACTCAGTACTTGTAATGACAAATTATCCTTTGCGTAAAATATTGTCCAAACAAGAGAAATCTAAACGAGTACAGCAATGGTCAATAACTATTGGCAAACATGGCATACGCTTCAAACTACGGTATTCTGAAAAATATCAAGCATTAGTAGATTTTCTTGCAGACTCCCCCGTAGAAGATCATGATTGAGAAGAAGATAATACAGAAATCAATGAAGAACAGTTCGAAGAAAGTCAGACTGGATAGCTCAGAAGGGTTGACATCTTCTAACTGATGGCTCTGCTGGACCTACAGGATCAGGCATCGGTAGTGTACTTATTACTCCTAATAATAGAATTGAGAAAGCAATCAGACTCAACTTCGATGCTACAAACAATATAGCCGAATATGAGGCATTAATTCATGGTCTAGACATGGCCCTAGAGATTGAAGTATCTGAATTATCGATCTACACAAACTCTTTACTTATCGTGAACCATTATACAGAAAAGTTTAAGAAGAATGGTAAAATGATTGATTACGCAACAGCAGTAGCTGATCGAATGTGCAGATTCAAGATGGCTACCATTGCATATTTTCCTCGCAAAGAGAACTGACATTCTGATTCCCTTGCTTACTTGGCAGGAGTCCTTAGCACAGAAGCTTGATATCTCAAAATCGAAGTAATATCCACCCCCAACATTAATATCATCAGTTTAAATTCTGTTAATACTGAGGGAATTGAAGAATATGAGGACGATTGGAGACGACCTTTTCTTACATATACCGGACCTCAAAACAAGTTTGACAACGAACTTCCTAAATATTCTACTGAAAGAAGACGTGTACTCGATAATGCTAAGCAATACGTCGTAGCTGATAATTTACTTTATAAAATATAAGTCACTGGACCTTATCTCGAATGTTTATCAAACAAAGAGGCTAAAAAATTCCTGCATGAGCTTCACGAAGGCACTTGCAGTTCCCATGCAGGAGTACAATCTTTAGCCAATCGAGCTCTTACTCAAGGAGTATTTTAGCATAAAATGAAAGCTCAAGCAGTCGAATATTCAAGCAAATGCAATGCATGCCAACATGGACCCTAAATTTGAGCTCTAATATTAGAACTCCATTATAGCAATGTTGTTTGGCCATTCAAAAGATGGGATCTTGACCTCGTAGGAGAGTTCCCTACCACACCAGGCAAGCGGAAGCATCTCCTGGTAGTAACAGATTACTTCACCAAGTGGGTGGAAACAGTTCCTTTATGCCGCACACGTGAAGATGAAGTCATCAAATTTATATGAGAAACTATCATAATAGGCTTTTGATGCCCTCATCTCATCAGAATTGATAATGGACCTCAGTTTGTTGGTTCCAAAGTCGTTGAGTTCCTCAATCAGCACATCATCATCCAATCTCCATCCAATCCATACTACCCACAAGGAAATGGTCAGGCCAAAATTAGTAATCGCACTATTATTGATGGGCTCAAGAAGCGGTTGACAGAAAAGAAAGTTAGCTGGGTACAAGAATTACCACATGTATTATGGGAATATCGCACGACGCCTCGGGTATCGACTGGATGCACACCATTCTTATTAGCTTACGGTACTAAGGCAATCATCGCCACTCAATATCATCACCTGTTACGCGACCATACCACGACAGATGAAGAAAATAAATTTTAGTTGGCATGTAACATGAAATGAATCGAGGAAACTAGAGACAAAACAATCATGAATTTGGGAAGATATCACCAGGCTTTAACCCGATCGTATAATAAGCGAGTTCTTCATAGAGAGTTTGAAATTGATGATATGGTTCTCCGAGAAGTTCCCAAACACAGAAAAGAAGTCAATGCTGGAAAACTCGCCAAAAACTAGGAAAGACCTTTTATCGTTATTAGAAGAAGTGGATTTGGCTCTTGCGACCTCGTCACTGAACTTGGAGAACGAGTACCTAATCCTTAGAACGCAAGGAGATTGAAGCTATATCAAAGTTAATAATCTATCACAGTGTACTCTTTCTAAATAACTCTATCATCTTGCATGCCGATCTTACATCAATGAAATACTTATGTTTGATCACCATACATCTGAGTACTTTCTACTATTTCATATAGTACTCTATCTAACATTCTTTGTTCGTCAATCTTATAATAATGAAATACTTGTGTCTGATTGCCCAACATTACAATACTTTTCTAATATATCAAACAAATACTTCTATATACATATTACATCTCTAAACATTACAGATTACCATTGGGTTCACCCCATTCTAACACATTACAGATCGTTTGTTGCTTCAGCCAAACCGATCTTCTAATTTCTTAAACATTTCTAGGATCAACTAAACCAACCCTCTACTATATGATAGTACGTAGAGTCATTCTATAAAACACATACCCAACTGATACATCACAATTGGTTCATCACAAGGTTAGTACAGATCATTCTTTTTGTCAACAGACCTACCTATTGCACTCTATTCTTAATATTTTCATTCGTATAGCACAAGTAATCCCTTATAACAATCGTTACGCCTCATTGCTCACTCGAGCTATCACTTGAACTGTCATCTGAAGGATTCTCAGCATTATGCGAACTCTCCCCATACAGACGAACATGTATAAACTCTAAAATTCTCCCAATTACAATTTTTTTTCCTTCCATAATCCTACTCTTTTTAAGAGCTCTAATTCTTGACACCATGGGTTATAGGTACTCCGATCGAACTAACCTCATGTCGCACTGCACACCTTGGGCAATTAAGCTATCATATACAATTCTACTTTCTGCTTCCAATCTATTAAATTCTGATACGAAGAATGAAATAACTACTGTTATATCTCTCTTGTATACATCACCTGCCTCACTTTTTACTTTTTTAGAAAGATTAAGCTCACTAAGTTTACCTTGAGCTTCCTTCAGCATAGATTCCAAGCATTGGCAGCGTTCATCCACTTTTCGTTTTTCATTCAATGTCGCAGCATTCCAAGATTCCAATACTATCATGAATTTGTCCATATGACAAGCCATAGACATTGTTCCCTCCACCTCAGCCTCACGATAATTTCTTTGGTCAAGACTTATTTCAGCCTTAAAGAGATCTGTAATTTTGTGTTCTCCGCTTTAAACTCTAAAATATTTAACTCTAGCGACTGAACGTTATGCTCTAGCATGTATACCTTATCCCAAGTCTTGTTTATGCTTTTGTTATGTTGACTACGGGTTTCTTCCACCGTTTTTATCATTATATTAGCAACCGACCATAATACAACCTATTTTCGAGCACGAGTTTTGGCCTTTATAACCATTGCTAGCATATCAGATATCTCTGCCTCCAGCAGATTTTCCGGAAATTGTAAGTCTTTCACATTATTTTCTTCCTTCCCTAACACCGTCAATAGCTCTGTATTGTGTGTTCGTGCAGTTATCAATTCTGCCCTTTGTCGCTTAATTTGTTCAGAGCTACCCAAAAGCTCTACATCCTTTTTCTTTATAACTTCAATTAATCCCTCTTTCTTTCTCAACTCCCTGTTTAGTTCAGCCTCTTTATCTTGTAGTTTCTCGGACAAACAAAGTACTGTATTATGCCCTTTTGATATCTTCATCTTCATTTTTTCTTCTAATTTAATAACACTCTTTAGTGCCCCCTGACACAAATTTAGTTCAGCGTTCAATTATTCATTTCGAACACATAACGTGTTACACTGCCTCTGAACAACTACTAGTTCTACCTGTCATGACAGTTCACATTTATAATAATTCGTTTATACAAATAGATTACATATCACAGTTAACAAGTTTAATTAGGAACATGATATCTGGGCAATATTGATACATCATTCTATTTTTCATCACAGAGAACAAATTTCATTTATCATCAAAAGACAGTATACAAAGATCGAACACATAAGCAGGGCCGGTAACAAGCTGGAATACCCTATTTTTGCTTCTTTGAGATATGAGATGACTGCCCTTTATCTCTCAAACTCTTTTTATTTGTTACTTGAACATCTATAGAAGTTGTAAAGGTCACCACCTATGGCTAGCGTTGTTTGTTACCGTCATCCTCATGCCACTTTCTCTTCAACAAATTCTTCTCTACCTCTGCAAGAGTAACCACACTCACTTTCTACCTCTCCCCCTCATCCCCATAATTTTTTTTACGATCTTTTGTTCTGTGGTCACCGCCCCAGTAGCAGATGTACCCTGTCGAGCTGACTTTCTCAACCTCCAAGTAGTCCATTTCAGATTTTCAAGTGTAGGAGGTGGAAGAATGAGGACATCATCAACAGTCAAACGAGCTTTCTCCTCAGCCATAGCTCATTTCTCGTGAACTCGCTGTACTTTAGGTACTATGGAATCTACCCTCTTATCCTTACGGATACTGAGCTCACCAAGTACCTGCTTTAACTCGACCTGATCACGAGCAACGCAGTCGAACAAGTTGGTATTGTCAGGTACCGATAAAGGATTGGGTTCAGACAACATAAAGAGCAAAACATTACTTAACAGCTTAAAGACATGATAATGGTTAGCCAAAGATTGATCAACGTTACTTACTCTGGCTATAATATTTATGGTTCAGAACGAGCGCTGGTTCATCTGGAACCTGCATACAGTTACCTTCTATCCACACAAGGTGATCATTCTATGGCCTGCCCGCAGATTCAAAGTCAAAAAAATTTGGCCTAGATAAATCACTATACAGGTAACCACTACTTCGACCTTTGACATATTTTCATTTATAAAATTTCAATACATCATTGGCTTCAAACTGTTTGGCAGTCCCTTCCTTTCTCCATTTATCATTCAGTGCTCCGCATACCCTCATCATCTCATATACATTCTCATTCAGCTGGGTATGGTAACACTGCAATACATTCATAACCTTTTAGAAAGAAGGTCTGAGGAACTCTAAGGCCATATACGACCTAATTCAAATAACATAAAAACCTATCATTCAGGCCTGCTAGCCCGAGGTCATTATAGTACGAGAGAGTAACATCCTCACTAATCCCTCTTTCCCTTTTCCACTTTTCCAAATAAGGGACTTGGTAGTATACCGCCTCCTCCCCTTTTCCTGGGACATATGCCCTAAACCAGCGACCTTGGTCTACCAGATAACTTCCCCATTCTCCCTGCAATTTCTTTTTGTATTTCAAAAATTCTTTTCTAACATCTACTCCCTCTGGGTATATAACAAATAATCTATCTTTCTCTTTCCTATCCTCTACCTCTATCACTTTCCCTATTTTATTGGTTTCTCCAACTTCTACAGTCACCTCTATACTATTTACAGTTTCTTCTATGGCATTATACTCGTCCTCCCTCCCCGACGACGATGTTTCTTCCAAACTTGAATACATTATAAATTTACTCATGGGAATTCTAGGTTTGGAACACATACTGGACCTACAGATACACAAAATATTTTATCATTATCTCTACTTTACATATTACACCCTACACACAGTAAAAATAGCCCTACCCTATTTTTACCCAGTCAACATGCTTACTTTACAGTTTCCCAAAACAAAAAGCAATCATTTTAAGTTTCCCTCTTCTTCTCCAAACCAACATTTATCCCTCTACAGTCTCTTCATGTAACAAAGCTTCTACACTACAGAACTCTCTTATCACTTTCTCAAAGATCTCAAAACCCCTATATTATCAAACTTTAATATCCCTCACTCTAAAAGGATAAACAAACAATATCATACAGATTACTAGCAAAAATAATTTAAACAAACAGAGACGCAGATCACCAACCTGTGCTTGAAGAACAATAATCTTCTGCTTTACCCGGATGTTTTACTGAGAATGACCGCTCCCGTCGCTTTTCCAACAGTTTTTTATCACCCGATGAACCTTTCCCTCTCAAATCATACTCATAACTCAAATGTTTCCTCCCTTTGGAGAGAGGATTTGTACAACTTTTTTCTCTTTCTGCAACTGCTGATAATTTATGAGGGAGAGAGATACAAATTTTTATACTCTCCCTCAGTTTACGAAACGATGGCTCCTTTAGACATGCATCAACCACCCCTACTGTCTCTACAAGCACATCTTTTCAGGTAACAACATCATCATGACTTCTATGATAACGTTTACTATCATCACGCCTGCCCTTATTGTCTGCCATTTAAAAATTCTGCCCCTCTTCACCAATGCAGTACAAATGACCAATCACCTTACTGTTATACTATGCCAAGATCGTACGACATTCCTAAAATAGTTTAATATTTAAAATTTGAAGATATATATATAGTTATTAAAATCATATAGCTGTCCCCAACAGCTTCTGCACATAGACAGTAAAATAAAATACTTTATTCTTATTCATCTCAGATCGACGAAACAACTATGCCTCGTTCTACATATAACAAATTACTTATTTATTGCGAACTTCCACAGTTCGATCCTACAGACTTATGTAGTTACATTTAAGGCAGCCTGGATGGTTCACCTCGCCATATGGAATTATCTCTCCTCTTGCTGCCCTTGCATCCTCTTCCACAAGTTTGTCACATGCGAGCTGTCGAGCAGTCATTTCTTATATCGTGGCATCCATAAGAGACCTACAAAACACATCGCACCAGAAAAAACGATCATACTCTGCACGCCTGCCTTCATCATTTAGGCCGATCAAATTCAATGGCCAATCCGGTAAAACCGCATCATAAGGCAGTCGACAAAAATATTATTCACGAAGTTTAACAACCTTTATATGGAACCTACCGTCTGTTGCATGACGACCATGTTGCGAACGCGTCCTCGCCATGGTTACTCGTACATAAAATTATCCTTGTAGAAGATACAAGACATAGAAGCCAAGAATCCTTACTTTATATAGACACCAGGAAGATCTTTGAGAATCCATATCACCCCATAGATTTTGTCGAAAGATATATTTTACAAGAAAATTTTTAGGACAGAAGAATATTAACAGCTAATCCCGTTTATTGCGACAGATCATACTTTCCAAATTATGAAATATCTTCTCAGATTTTATGCGCACAGACATGAAGATGGCAACATACAAAATCAAGCAAGTCCAACGGTAGCCCCTACAGATCAATATCAATTCTTTCCACAAGTCGAGACATTTTTTTAGCCAGTTCGAATACACAGATCATAAAATACCATATACCTTTACAATAACCCAACCATCTTACAAAAATTATCTACTTCCAATCATCACATTTTCGAGCTCCTCTAATTTTTCTAACCTCCCTATCACTACCATTTACCGATATACACACTGAGGTCCGTATACTTCAACACACAACATCAAGATAACAAGACGATGACATTTCATTAGTTCAAAAAAATTTCTTACAGATACACTATCATTACAGAAAATATACACATTACTTTCCAATATTACATCATGTAACAGTTCGAAATGCCTCTCGGTAGTCAACGAGAAAGAAGATGCAAAATTGAACCAACTTCCAAACTCTGATCCCATGCTGCAAGGAATAGGAAACAGTAAAATTGGAAATCACAGATGAAAGATCTTCTTCAGGGCCAATATTTATGGTCTATGGAAAAATACCCTCCCCCATCACCACCTTTTTTGCCATAACCCCCACCTCTCTGCATGCTAGAGACAAACGAAAGGTCATATTTCTTAGCAAGGACCCACTCACTAGTAGGATACCAATGAGACTCTCTCGAACGAATGCTTACTATTTCATCTTCAATTGTAACAGCCTCCTCTGCCAGCAACCGAAGACCATTTCGACGCTATGCCTCAGATGTCAACAAATAATGGAAATGCACCATCTGATAATAATCATCCCCCACCTCTATTACCTCTTCATATGACAAATGGTGATAGGTAGGTGACACATGAATTGGTGTTGGAAGATGTAAATCCTGGTATCTAAAATACCTGATGCGTAGTTCTTCTATCTTTCTACAAATCCTAGACTCCCAAGATTGGTTCCTTGTAGTCACCATACTCTCACCAGTTAGAAGATTTCAAGAACAAAACAAGAACAAGGGAGAAATAGTTCAAAGACAAAGACTTGGTTCATCGTACACAACTCAGAGTGTTCTTTATACTATGATCAACATTTAAGCTGACTATTTAAATTCTCAATATCAGGAAGATTTCCCATGCAACAACATTGACTAGAACCATTGGTTCTAAAAAGCCCAAAATGCAAAAACAGATACTCATGAATATACGTTGGAAATGATTTCCAGATATTAACAATAACATTAATGACACTTCTCAACCAACACCATTCGCCCACAAATATTTATCGTACTATTGGCTTAGAAGGGGCAGTTGTAATGGCTTATTTCACATGTCGGACTCATGCTTCATCTTTGGCCAACATACGAACTTTCAACCTCATTAAACGAGTAAGTGACACATTTATAGCACAATCAGAATCAAGACACCAGTATCAGGAAATAGTTATAACACGAGTTTTTCAGCCGACACCACTCACCCATGATACTTCTTGTATTCTTGGTTGAGAGCCGTCTTGTAATAGCTTATTCTGCATCTTGGACTCATACTTCGTTCTCGACCTCATCAACATATTCAGTATCCCTAAGTTCAATTAATCACTTTTGACCTCTACATTAACAGTTCGAGTTAAGCAAATGTACAGTCATCCACAAAGCCATTACGAAGCAACAAAGATCAGAACGTTATACAATCTGGTCAAAGAGTATCTAACATATATTTTGTAACGTCCATCATTAAGAATCTTAATGGTCATCAAACGGTCATATTATGAGACCTATAAATAGGACCAGAGAATACTAGATGAATGGGGGAGGAATTCTCACTCTAACATCGCATATACTTAGAGCATTCATTGTAATAAACTAACAATCTCAATAATATCATTTTCTTTTTCTCAAAATCCTCAAGAGAGGTTGTGGTTTTTAATCTATTCAAAGGTTTTCTACACTAAATTATCTTGTTAGCTATCACTTACTATTCTTGAGCGTTCAAAACACATCTGGTGTAAAGGCTAAGTTCAAATCCTGAAATTAGGCTATTACAAGGACCAAGTCTATTCGAACAAAACAAAAGTCTATTCAAACAGAGATGATTCTACGAGGTCTATTCAAACAGAAACCTATTTTCATCAAAAAGTACACTTTCTTTATTTATTTTATAAAATACTAATGGGATAGAGTAATTGAGTGAAGAGGTACAAAACTAATGTACATATTCGGTGTCAGTCCAGTTGTAGTCATTCCGCATGCACTCTCTAACGATAAATAACCACGAGATAATACCAACATTTAGCACGAAATGAAACAAATACCAAATATAGATGTTTCAAATATGAGGTTATATGTTTGATTGAAAATATGTTGCTGTTATTGTAACATGAATTTCTTGTGTTGTTGCTGTTGATTGGGAGTGGTCGGGCTTGTTTAAGTTAAGTTATTTTGGGATGGAATAATAAAATTATGATGAGTTATTTGTAACCATTGGACTATCTTATGATTATGAAGAATTAAATTTGTGAATCACTTTTCATTATTTGTTTTAACTTTCATGCAGGATTTGACGATGTCGTTAGAGGAGGAAGAATATGAGGGAACCGGTGATGAGGAGGAATTCGAGTCCGATGGAAGTGAAGGTGAACCAAACCCAATTACGATTTTACCAGGCAAGAAGCTCATTTACGAAGAATTCAATGTCTCCATCGAACTTCCTTCACCTCTCCCATAAAATTATGGACCGCGTGACCTTCGGCGACTCACACAATCGGATAGGAATGGTCATATGTCCACATCAATTACTACTACATCAGTAAGTTGAAACAACGCAATTTAGTAGTTATTGATTTTATAATTATTAGTTTTGCAAAGTATTTACTTCTGGTAGAATTTAATTTAGATATTCTTATTTATGTTTATTAATGTCGTTACAGGCTCTGGTGAGATTTAAATGTCGATCGATGTTGGTCAAGCTCCATAAAGTGTACTTAATACTTATTGAGGTACCTCACTTGAAGCAGAGATTAAAGGTCACCAATTTGATGAGTTTATTTGATTGTAAAGTTGGGAAGAATGTGATAGGTATGGAGTAAAATTATTGACCGAGCATTTTATTTCAGACCCTCAACCTATCGATTTGAATGGAGAAGATGTCATTTTACAAGAATACATTGCGAAATACACTAAGATGACTATAAAACATGTGTTCAGTAACGAAATGAAAATAAACGGAAAGGAAATTAAAAATAACTGATGATCGAGGCTTGCAGTCACTGTCATTTCCTTAAGATATATTTTACCCTGGGTATGGTGCTTTACAGTTAATGACGCCTGTCTCCCAAGATACAGTGATCAAATCGTACAGACTTGAAGTACTCAAGTCGATATGCTTGTCAAACTATCTATGATATTACTCTCAAGAAAGAATCAACGAAAAATGAAAGAGATTCGGGTATTTTTCAGTGTTACAAACAATATAAAAAATAGCTATTTATAAAGGAGAAGGTGACTTATCGAAGCACCTATTGGAAGGGTTGTGCCCCAAGAAATACCTCTATGAAGAGTTACAACTCTTGGAGAGAGTAACTAACTTCTGAATAAATACCCCAAAAATAGGCATGAAAAATGACTAAGTGTAAACTAGAAATCCTCATGGTCCTAAGGCTGAATCATAAACTTATAAATAGTCTAGGTGGGTCATGGGTCAGGTCGTGTAAGCAAACCCATGGGCATCCCCATATAGCAAGCCTTCACATACTCGCCTCACACACGCGTGAGGGCACTACCTACTTATATATGCTACATATGATAGTAGTGTGCAACCGATTATAAAGTAAAAATCATCTTTTCACTTATCCAATGTGGGACTAAATAGAAACACCAAGTTTAACATTCAAATCAAAGAAAAACATGTAGGGTTTTTCCAACAATGACAAGTTCGGATAATCAGATGACACTTCGAAATGATATCATTAAACATTTGTGGAAGCATCAGGAAAACAACTAAGATTTTCAATTCTATGTAATTTTATTGTTTATGTTATTATGAGATATCGGGTCCCTAGGGGATCGATATGCTCAGGTCCACCAGAGGACCTATGTGGGCTTAGGCACCCACCCCAAGACTCTACTACACTTTTAGGGATAACCATAGATAGCTTACTTCTAGGAGAAGAAAACTATCCTATTAGGGTTTCTAGAGAGTTATATATAGGTTGTTGAGTCTTCATTGTAAACACACCAAGAATTAATAATATCTATATTTTTCCTACTTGTGTCTCTCTTTCCCTCTTTTTATGTGTTTTATAGATGCTTGTTAGGGATTTACTTACAACATGTTATCAACATGAGGTGCTCATCCCTCTCCTACTAAAACCCTAAATCGTAAATCCCCTATCAAAATGAAACCTATGATTAGTACTTGAAGATCCAAAGTTTTAGTTACTTTTCAAAACCATAGTTTCTATTTTGTAAGAAATTTGGTTTTGTTTTTTGATGTTCGGTAATCGAAGGTTTGTGATTGAAAGGATTCAGTTTCGCTATTGAGATATATTCGGTTTCGTTAACGAAGATTCTCGATTTTATGTTTATACCGTAAAGGTGTTGGTGTGGGGTTAAAAGCATTAGGAGTAACAAAATTTAAAAGTGCAAAAGCACTCAGTTTAACATAGACTTGGCAGGTTAGGTTTGGTCTGGTAGATCTCGGCTTCAACTTATCTCGGCAAATTCAATTTTTGTAATACGATTTATGCTTCGGCTGAGGATTCTATTTTTGTTTTATTTTGAGATTTAACTTAATCTCAAAAGGTATAACTTAACCTTAATTTTTGTTACGATATATATATATGGTGCGTAAGTGTTTGGCGCCTAATGTGATACGTAATCGTTTGGCATTTAACTTCTAAACTAAAATTATCGTGATGCCTAAGTATTTGGCATCGATATTTATGTGGTTTGAATCGTAATTTGCTATGAGGGTTACGAGATCATTTTCGCAAAAAAAATAAATTTTTTTTATTAGGAGTAGAGTCCAGCTCAAGCTAGGAGCCCAACAAGCTTGGGATCTCCTACATGACTCCTAACAAACCCATAAGCCTTTAAGGGTTATAGGGAGAGTTTGAGTAGGTTAGGTAACCTATTCAATAGGGTTATCTTATTATGTATTACGTAGAGTTTTAAAGTTCTCCAGATTATCAATAAAAAATCCCCTCTCTCTCAATTGTTATAAGATGTAGAACTGATTAATCCTTCGATAGTAGATTATTTCCTAATACGTCGTTATCAGCACGTAAAAGGAGAAAGGAAAATCAATCTCCAATAAGCAATTTTCAGGGAAACTTTGCAAATCAAGAGGTATTTTACAATTTTGTTTCAATTTCCTCTTAATCTATGTTGTATAATATCTTAATATAGATTAAACGTAATTTTTACTATTTTTTTGGATTAAAAATAAGCATTTTTGGTGTTTTTTTACCCTAGAAATAAGGCTGTTTTCAAACCAAAATTATTTTTTTTCTGTGGAGATCAGATGGAGGCGAGACTACTTTGGTTAGAAAGCCCGTCCCGAGAGCTTTCCAACGGCATATGGCACGTCTCAGGGAGATGTCCTGGCCAAAAACGATGCAATAGCATCAGCAGATTTTTTTTTAATAATTATCTGTTAATGACTTCATCGTTATCCATTGCTGACATCAGCATTGACACGTGTCGAGCTGATGTGGCATGACACGTGCGTGGCACGTGGCAGTCACTGTAAAAGTTGACAGATCGGTCACCGGACGGTCACCGGAACAGTAACCGGATTGACATATGTGCGTAACACGTGTGGTACACATGTGTGTGTGACATGTGTGGTAGACACGTATGGGATACGTGTGGGGCACGTGTGACCGAGTCAACCCGGTCCAGACTGGTCAGCCCAGTCCAGGCGTTGACCCAGACCCCCAGATCGATCCAAGACCGGTTCAGACACTGAATTGGCTATTTAAAGCCCAATTCTTGGTCAAATTGAGTCTAATTTTTTTTTAAATCCTATTGACTAGACCTACCCCATGGGGTACCCACTTTTTTTTATGAATTTTTTTTTTTTTGGAAGAGGTGCCTTGTATAAGAAAATTTACTCACTTATATCGGATATAAGCAATTGGATTAATACCTATTTAAGTATCTTACGATAGATTATAGGATATTAATGGTATGCCCCTAAGATATTAATTATCATGATCTGGGGATCAAAGATAATACAAAACCAAGACTAATTTAGGATACGACTAGGAGTCATATCTAAATCACAATTAATTATCAAGGATAAATAATTAGAGCTCAATTGGGAATTGACTTAGTCTTATTTCTTAAAACTTTGTGTCTGAAGAACCAATTTTTTGTATCTAGGTGCAATTAGATGATACATGATAACATTTAGAGGTTTACAGGCACTGATATCAACCTATAGTATCCTAAAATGTTAGTTTAAAGATAGGCATAATCAACCTATCTTGTAAACCCAGCAGACTTCAGGGCGGGACCACTTCTTAGCTAAACATCTAATACCTTTCATATTCGTAGCAAATGGGTCATTTTGCTAGAATATAAGGACTTTTATAAAACTTTAGGGCTTAGAACACCGCAGTTGTTTTGCAACATCTAGTGGTTTTGAATAGTTGTCTGGGCTAAGACTATATTAAAACGTACTTTAAGGTTAAGATCATCATTTTACAGGGTAAAATTAGGATTTGACGTTTAATATGATATGAACAAGGTTCACCTATAAGTAATGATTGAGAATCACTGACTTGTATAATATGAATTGCCATTAGTAATTATTGGAAATCATGTACTTAAATAAGATCTCATAAAGAACACACACACATCGGGTGGTTTTGAATATCAATCTTGGCTAAGATTTTATTAAAACGTACACCTAAGATTAAGATCGTCATTTTAACGGGGTAAAATTTGAGATTTAATTATTATAAAAGAATTTCATGAGTTTTAGAATATGAACATGGTTCAACTATAATATGATTAAGAATAATTTATTTCTCGTTATTCTAAGTACTATGATCTGTCTTTAATGAATTTTATATGTTTATCAAGAATTGTCACTGATTACAATCTATATTTTGCATTATAGATATCTGCAAATCTAAAAAATGTTGAATTTCTACCATTGTTGCTCACTAGAGCTAATTACCTCGTTTGGTGCATTGACGTTGACTTATTCTTGAAGTCTCTCAGTCTACAAAAGACCATCATCATTGGCAATAAGGAAGATCCCATGGATAAAGGAAGGGTTTTGTTTATCCTCCATCGCCATATTCAGGATAACCTGAAGACTGAATACCTCAACAAGGTTGAGCCAGCTGACATATGGGTAAGCATGAAGGGGGGTTATGGTAAACAAAAGATTATTATGCTCCCAAAAGTGATGCACTAAAGGAACCTCTTAGGTTCCAAGATTTTAGGACGGACGCTGATTATAGATCAGCAGTCCATAAAATCACTTATGCACTTGAGTTGTGTGAGAGGAAAGTCACTGATGCTAAAATGGTAGAGAATACTCTAACAACCTTCCATGCTATCAATATTATGCTTCAGAGGCAATATCGATGAGAGAACTCCACGACTCATGAAGTTTTGATTCAGGCACTGCTCCTCTCTGAGCATAACGATGAACTTCTGATAAAGAATCATGTTATGCGGCCTTCTGGGAGTGCATCGTTGCCTGCGTCAAACAATGTTCAGTTTCAGGGAAATAACTCTGCACACCAGGGACAAAGATATGGAAAGGGCAGGGGAGGATACTAGGGATACAGGAAAGGCATGAACCATAAACCCTTTTACCCAAGGAGAGGTAAAGGATTTAAGAAATCCTGGACACCAGGCAATGTGAAGAAGGAGAAGAAGACAGATCAGAGATCTACTTGCTTTAACTGCGGTGGCACATGACACTGGGTATGGGAATGCCATGCACCACAGGTGGCTACAGATAATAAAGTCCATACCCACCATGCAGTTGTTGACACTAACTCTGCCCCTATGGAGTTTGCAGTGTCAGACTTCTTCGACGACATGGATATCACCTTGGATCAACATACGAAGTAATCCGTAATGATTTCTCAGTAGACATGGAATGTCACATTAGAGAGAGTACTAGTAGTTTATTTTCTAGTACAAACTTTATTTACTATTCTTTTTGTTGTCAGTATTTTTGATTTTATTGGGACCATATCATTTATATTTCAATAAAGTGCTCGTGACATACATGAGATTTATTTTGTTCTAATAAATTGTGATTATTCAAATTTATTGCTTGGGAAGTAGTTAAATTCTATGTATGATAGTTGATCTATTATATACAACCAGCCTATGGATCTATTTACTCATTAAGCATGACCGATAATCAGATGAGTGGCAACACATGTCTAGTAGGCAATAGTACCACGCACTCGATCCTTTTGAGATATGAGTATATTTTTTGTCTAACCTTGTACATCAGGGATGACACAAATATCATCGGCAAGACCAACATGATAGAACGCACTAAGTGCGTCACGCTATTGCTCTCTAGCGGTACAATACATGGTATCTAGTCCACATTATAAACTAGTAAATCTAACCGGATTTTACTAAGTTTAGGGAGATACATGATAATACTTATCACGTAATGACTATCGAAGAAAATGACCGACAAGGTTCTGTGTATTCACTCCATGTCTAAAGGTTAGAACACATTATTAGAATGGTTTCCAATATATTCCTCTGGGCTAGAATAGTGAGGAGAATTATCGGGATTGTAGGGACCTATTCCTCGATTTCACATAAAATCGAGCTGTCGCCGGTTCAAATTACCACCATCTTAGACTCACGCATTTTTAACATAACTTCTCCAGTCAACATTCCAACCTACTCCACGAACTGGTGAAGAACGTGGGTTGAACTTCAAACTGAAAAACCTTATCCAGTCAAAGACACCTGTCTCTCATGAACTCGTCAGTTACTCAGTCAACCGGATCTAACCACATTGTTCAGAAAACATGCTCCAACACGATGAAGAGTTGCGGAAAAGGCCTATATAAAAAAAATTCTAGAAGAGACAAGGACCAAAAAATTATACAATAGATCACCAAGAAACTACTTGTCAAGATTCTCATAAACATTCAAACTTTTTAGTTACAAGGTTCAAGCATTTCTGTATCCCGAGGTCGTCGTTTTATTCCTATTAAGAGGTTTTCCATGCTAAAATCACCTGTGTCATTTTTTACTTTTCGTTATTATCGTAGGTTTATTGGTGTGATAACAAATTCCAAGCCATTTCGGCCTTGCAAAATTCGGCCATTACATTTGGCGCCGTCTGTGGGAAAGATTGCATTTTCACGATATCCTAAGGCTTTCTGTCACTATAATTTTTTATCATGGTTACTTCCAGACGATCGGCTACAGACACCCAGCTCGATGTTTCAATGGAGTCGGGGTAACTTACAGAGCTACAGGCGAATCTCAACGCTGAAATAGAGAAACGCACCGAGCTTAAACTTCAGTTAACTAAGGATCGGGAGCTCCGTGAGAAAGAGCACGACACAGAACGATAAGCTCGTTTGACAGGGCTCAAAGGACATAAAGACCAAATGACAACAATACAGACTGCCCTAGAGGCTCTGCAAAATACTCAGCAGGCTCCTCAAGCAAGAGGTCACTATCAATTGCCCGAGACCTCCCGTATTTCTGTAAGGGAAAGATTGGGACCTCGAGGAGCCGCCAGTAATGCTATTTCCATGAATCTCCAACATGAACCACAGCCCTCCATACATTTGGGGGGTGAGGTTCAGTCCGAAGCCAGTCCAAGTCACTGAATTACCATACGTCAGGAAGAAGAACAACGACCTCAACATCAAGTTCTAACACAAGATTGCCTGAGTGAAGGTACAGGCACTCATCATCCATAACCTACTCGTCCAACGATTCAACAAATACGTCATTACGTCATGAAAAAGTATATGGACCAACGAATTAAGGAGTTGATCGAATCATAAGTTTTGGGTACTACCGGTGACATCACAAAATTACAAGGAAGTCTGATTGCCAAAGAGGTATTCGGTTTGGAGATTCTAAAAGGTTTCTATACTCAAAAAAATCATAAATACAAAGGTACTGACCCGAAGGAGCACATTCAACAGTACCGTGATTCATTGGGGTTATACTCCAATCTTAACCACATCCTCTGTCGTCTGTTTGCCACAAGTATACAGGAGGAACCACTCTGATGGTTCCACTCTCTCCCTGAGGACTCCATATATACATTCGACCAGCTGCAGAAACAGTTCATCAAGATATATGCTCACAACAGGGACAAAGAAGAGAATTTGTATTCTCTTATCAGTCTTAAACAGTCACACGGAGAGAAGCTCGAGGCTTTTGCGAAAAAAAATTAGAGTTCGGGCATAAAGTGGATAACCTCGATCAGAAAATAGCAGTTACTGCTTTTACCAACGCGTTTCAGCTCGACTGCAAAGCCAAAGAGCACCACTTCCTCAACAAACCTGCAATCTTGGAAGATACAATCACCAAGGTCAATAGTTACGTCAACCTGGAGAGGATGATGTCTGAGCGACAAAAATCTACTAAATCTGTCTTCTTCACCAAATGTCCATCTACAGTTTGAAGCACCGAACCAAAGGAGGAACAGGGAGATCAGAAGCGCACCAAGGGTAAAATTGGCTACCCTCGAAAAGGTGGTCTGCCAAACAAACCCATCCTCCCAAAGATGAACGTCGGAATCTCTAAAAAAATTCCACTACTTTTGAAGGATAAGCTTTACCGCGTCTCTCAACCACTGGAACCAATCGATAGTCGACCATATTGCCTGCATCATAAGGTAAACCATTATTTTACTGATAATTGTTATACTTTACAGAGGTTGCTCGAATACATTTTTAAAGAGGAATGGATGCTCAAATATATTGTCGACCCAGAATCATACAAAGTTGGCAGTTATAAGAAGCAGCTTGAAGTTATTCAGGTCAATGATCAAGCTGAGGAGAAGCATCTTTACCATATGCACCACAGCAACATGATCGATATCAATCAGATCATCAATTCTAACAGATCAAAGAGTAGGAGACTATCAGAATGCTGCGATCTCACACCTCAAGACAAAGAAGCCAAGCTTCTTCATGAGTCGAGCAATCGCCAGCTTGGGATTTCCTTCGAAGATTGCGATGCTAGCCATGTCAAATTTCAACATCATGATGCAATAGTAATAATGCTCAAAATGAAGAAGTTTGTCATATACACGATGATGATCGATACTGGAAGCGGTATTGAGAATCTATTTCAGAGTACTATCGACCAAATGGGTTTGGCCGACCAAGTTATTCAGAGCGACACCGATATCAATGGGCTCAATGGTTCTAGGGAAAAATGAGTAGGTAAGATCATCTTACCTATTACCGTAGGACCAGCCACCATCGACATCGTTTTCTATATCATCAACGCCAAATCTCATTATCTCAGGATTATGGGTCGCTGCTGGATTCACAACATGGAAGCAATCGTTTCCACCTACCATCAGGCACTCTGATTCAAACATGACAATGGTATTTATGAGATTAGGGGTAGTCAGAAGCTCTCTCGAGCTTGTAAAATACCGTCTCTGCTATCATAGATACTTTTGACAGATTTGCTACATAATAATTACAGGAAGCTCATCACCTCAACGATCAACCTTCCACGGAGGAGCCCACAGAATATATCAACATTGATGGACCTAGCAGAGGTACTTTCATTGGTACTAAGTTGGTTCAGCACAAAAAAGATACTCTTATCCAGTTTTTGCAACTAAATCGAGATATTTTCGCATGGTCTTTCGAAGAAATGCCTGGGGTCGATCCGGCATAGGCATGCCACAAATTAGCCATCAACATCAACGCCATGGAGGTCAAACAGAAACAACGACGACTATCACCTCATATTCGAGATGAAGTTAACACTGAGATCGACAAATTAATCAAAGTGGGATTCATTCGAGAAGCCAAATATCTAGACTGGATTTCCAATATTGTCGTTGTCCCAAAGAAGAACAGAAAAGTCTAAGTTTACGTAGATTTCACCAATCTGAGCAAACAAACTCCAAATGGCAGTTTCCCTCTTCCTAACATTCACCAAATCCTCGATTCTGCAATAGGCCATAACCTCCTATTTATGATGAATACTGCTTCGGGATACAATCAAATTCTACTTTTGGAAGAAGATCAAGAAAAGATAACTATCATCACAGAAAGAGGTCTTTATTGCTACAAGGTCAGTCATGCCCTTCAGACTCAAAAATACAAGTGCCACATATCAACGGTTGATGACTACTATGTTCAAAGCATATCTAGGGAAAGTCATTGAAGTCTACATCGACAATCTCTTGTGCAAGAGCGTACAGTCAGCCAATCATATCTCAGATTTCAATACTATATTCAACATTCTTTGAACTTACAGGATGCGTCTTAACCCTGATAAGTGTCAATTCGGGGTACATTATGGCCGATTTCTAGGCCACCACATCAGCAAGAAGGGGATTGAGGCCGATCCAGATTAGATTCAGGCTCTCCTCAACATGCGTTCTCCAAAAACAATAAAAGACGTTTAAAAACTTGCCAACAAGATTGTCGCTATCAACCGTTTCGTTTCAAAATCTTCAGACCGTTGTCGTTGACTATTTCTATTACCCCGTGGTTTTACCAAATGAGGAAAACTCTAGCCAAATGCGGAGGTCACATGGATACCAGAATGTGAAGCAGCTTTTCAAGATCTCCAAACCTATTTGGGGAGGTCTCCCATAATGAGCACCCCAGATAATGAGGAATTGATTATCTACCTAGTAGTCACAGATACTTCACTCAGCTCGGTTCTCATTCGCCTTGAAGGAAAAATCAAGAAACCAGTCTACTTCATCAGCAAAACCTCACTCCAGCAGAAACGAGGTACTCTAAAATTAAAAAACTTCTTCTCACTCTTGTTTAGACTTCACAGAAACTCAAGCACTACTTCCAAGCTCATTCAGTCAAAGTCATGACGAACTACCCACTTCGAGAAATTCTATCTAAGAAAGAAAAGTTAAGAAGAGTGCAACAGTGGTCAGTCAGTTTAGGAGAACATGATATCAAGTTCGAACAACGTCATTTCAAAAAGGTTAAGGCCGTTACCGATTTTCTCGTAGATTTTCCAGTGGAAGATCCCGAGTGGGAGGAGCACGACCCTAACCTTCCAGAAGAAACTCCCAAAGATTCACCCCCAATCCATTTGATGAGCGAGCTGAATGGATTACAGCAAAAAGGTGGAGACTTCTCACGGATGGATCAGTAGGACCCGCATGGTCAGGAATCGGAATCGTATTGATTACCCTTTCCAATGATAGAATTGAGAAATCAATCCGCTTGGATTTTGAGGCCTCAAATAATGTCACCGAATACGAAGCTCTCATTTACAGACTCGATGTCCCCGAACTCTTGGTTTACACAGATTCACTAATCATCGTCCACCATTACTCTGAGCAGTATAAGAAGAATAGAAAGATGATCGAATACGCAGCCCTCGTTGCAGATAGGATGAGAAAGTTTACGAAAGAAACTTTCGATTATCTTCCTCGAGGTGAAAATAGATATGCCAATTTCTTGGCATATCTAGCTGGGGTCTTAGGTACAAAAGTACGATATCTTCAGATCGAAATCATTTCAACCCCCAGCATTGATCGCATTTCTGCATGCACAACCAACACTGGGGGTGATAAATGGGGAGACGACGATTGGCGAAAGCCTTTCTTAGCCTACCTCAGTGTCGACAACAGTTGCAACAGACCACTCCCAGTAGATCTAAAAGAGCGTCGACGGCATATCAACAACTCAGAACGCTACAAAAAACAAAAATGGTATGCTATACCGCCTTTTCGTCACGGGGCCTTACCTCAAGTGCCTCTCTAAACTAAAAGCATATGAAGTGCTTCGCAAATTACATAAAGGGGATTGTGGCTCCCATGCCGCAGGTCGATTACTAGGAAACAAAGCTATTACACAAGGAGTATTCTGGCCTGGCATGCGCAAGCAAGCAGAGGGGTACTCACACAGATATGATACCTGCCAAAGACATGAACACATAATACGCGCCCCAGCGCTCGAACTCTATGCAAGAAAGGTGTTCTGGCCATTCAAAAGATGGGCACTTGATATCGTCGGCGAATTCCCTAACTCTTCAAGTAACCGCCCTCACCTATTCGTAGCTACCAATAATTTTACAAAATGGGTAGAAGCTATTCCACTATGTCGAACCAGGGAAGAAAAGGTCATCTTATTTATCTGGGAACACATCATCACTCGGTTTGGGTACCCCCACCTATTCCGTATCGATAACGGGCCACAATTTATTAGAGAAAAAATCGTAACCTTCCTAAACCAGTACAATATCATTCACTCACCATCTAATCCTTACTATCCTCAAGACAATGGCCAAGCTGAAATCACCAACAAAACCATCATGGATGGACTCAAAAAATGGCTTCACTCACAAAAAAAAGGGAATTGGGTTTGAAAACTACCTCATGTCTTATGGGTATATCGTACCACTCCCAGACAGTCAACAGGATGCAAGCCATTCCTCCTTGCCTATGGTACTGAGGCCGTCATTCCTTTTGAATACCATCATCCAGTTCGAGATCACGAGCTGACTGACGAGGAAAATAAGTTCAAATTGGCTTACAATTTTAATATGATCGATGAATCTAGGGAACGCGCCATCGCTAACCTAGGTTGATATCATCATATGTTAGCCAGATCGTACAATAGCCGAGTTAGAAACCGTACCCTTCAAATCGATGATCTCGTCCTCAGAGAGATTCCTCAACATCACAAAAAGCCTCACGCTGGAAAATTAGTTGACAATTGGGAGGGTCAATTCATTATCACAGGTCTCTTAGGCCTGGGATCATATTATCTCATGACAAAAGAGGAAATCCCCATTTTAAATCATTAGAACACTAGGCGACTGAAATGGTACTATCGTTAGGCACCTTACTACTCCATTTCCATTTCTCGTTTTTGCTTTTTCAATCCCAAAAGTTTAATTTTCATCTCCATCCAATATAAATTCAGAACTGATTAATGAAACTTCTAAGTTTTTCACAACATCTCTCAACTTAGGTAGATTCAACCACATTTTATAGATTAAAGCATAGATAATACTAGCTTTCAATCGATCTTATACCAGTTAAATTAAGGATAGCACTTGGTTTGGCTGACTCTACTAAATCTTTGCGATTGAGACAAATGTAGAAACTTGTTTTATATCAAAGACTCTACCAAACATGAGATAGGGCAAATGTAATACTAGCCTTCATCTACTTAAACTTGTTTGGGACATTATGCCAGTTAAATCAAGGATAATACTTGGTTTGGTTGACTCTACTAAATTTTTGCGATTAAAACAAATGTAGAAACTTGTTTTATATCAAAGACTCTACCAAACATGAGATAAGGCAAAGGTAATACTAGCCTTCATCTACTTCAACTTGTTTGGGGCATTATTCTAGTTAAATCAATGATAACACTTGGTTTGGCTGACTCCACTAAATCTCTGCGATTGAAACAAATATAAAAACTTGTTTTATATCAACGACTCTAACAGGCATAAGATAAAGCAAAGATAATACTAACCTTCATCTCTTTTAATATGTCTGCAATATTACTGCAATTAAATCAAGATTCACTTGGTTTGACTAACTCAACCCATCTCTACGATTATAACAAATGTAAAAACTTGTTTTATATCAAAGACCATACCAGACATAAAATAAGGCAAATGTCATACTAGCTTTCATCTATTTCAATATGTCTGCAGCAGATACTATTTATTTTTAGGTTACATTACAATGGATTTTTTTCTGCTGCTGGGATGTCAGCTATGCTTTACCCTTCAGCAAGAGGTCGATCAAAATTCAGTTTGTGAGTTACATTAACTTTGCCCCTCTCTACCAGATCAGTAGGCCAAAGGCCTAAATTCATTTCCATGAAGGCCATAAAGTTCCCTCGATCTATATTAACTCTATAAATGTATCCCTCCTCAGACAAACTCTTGAACAAGGTATCTCGTTCTAACTCAAGTCTTTTTACTTCCTCTTCAAAATACGCAACGGTCGACTTTAACAGGTCTGCACGTGATGCATAAGATACAACGATCCTTAAAAAGTAAGATCTCACCTTCTCGAGGCGTGACTCCAAAATCACATACAGTTTCTTCTGATGTGCCATTTCCATTTCTATCCTAGCATCAAAAGCTATATTCTCTTCTAATTTTTTGACAATTTTAGCTGATTAAGCCTGATTAATGGCCTCTAGGTCCACCACCTGGGATCAAAGTCTCTCGATTTCAGTATTTAACTCTTCTCTGGCCAAAGTATCCCTTAACAAGTCATCTTTTTTCTTCATTAGAATCTCTTTCACCCCGATTTCCCCTTCTAAGACTTTCTCCCTGACAAGAGCAGCATCCAACTTGTGCTGGCATTCCCTTAAGTTTGCATTCCCTTTTTGCATATGCCCTTGAATTCGAGCTATGTCACCTTCCAGCTCTCTAATTCAACCTGACAGGCTAACTACATCCCCTTGGACTAGAGGAACTTTAACATCATTTTTACTCCCCCTCGAGCGCTCTCCAGCCTCAGCTTTCTTGACACGCGCGTTGGCTTATGCCAATTCAGTCTTCAATCCACCCACTCATTTAAATCGTCACACTTTCGTTGCATTCCCCAAAACTCCATATTCTTGGCGGGTAGTGTTATATGCAAGTATTCGGCTACAGCTTCGAAGCCGATAGATTTTTTTGAGTTACCTTCAGCTCGTTATCTTTTTCAACCAGTTTTTGTTTCAGTCGCTCCAGCTCGCTTCTACAATTCTGAAGATCAGCTCGAGATTGTCCCTCTGATCTTTCTAGAGCCTGAATATGGTATTGAGCCATTTCAGCCTGCCTACTCTTAACCATCAGCGTGTCAATCCGACTTTGAAGCTTTGCAGAATGTTCTTTTATCTTCACAAGCTCTTTTAACCCCATTTCAATTTCAGAATCTTTCTCCTCGATCTTACGAGTGAGGTCGACAACAGTCTGGGTTGCCTCAACAAATTTGAAATGCACCTTTACATACTGGTCTTCTATGTTCTTATTCGCCTCCCTCACCCTATCCAACTCCTCTGCAAATTCTAGATTACATTGGAGCGCCACATCTTCGCGCGAACGAACTGAATCCAATTCAACCTGTACAATATAGCTACATTATATACAGTTCGATTCAGAGCATCCATAAACGTGCATATATATATGTATATATATATACATATATACATATATATTTCATTTCTAAAAAGATATCTGATTTCTAACATGTACCGTGTACAACTACTTTTAGACTTAAAGGTCGAAGTACAATCTCAGATGGATGCTCCATGACATATATTTCGAAGTCTAAGGAACATGTTTTCTATATGCTACTTTGTCTAAAAATGTTGGATATTCCTATGCACTATAGTAATATCATTTTCCTAAAACTAATAACAAGTTTTTGGTCTGCCTCTACATTCTCTGTTATCTTATTTACTTGGTAGCTTTATGTTAAAATAACATACAAGTCAAAAGGCATGTTCCGATCTAACCTGCAGCTCTGCTTGCGAAAACAGCGAGGATGTGGAGATCTCTTTTTCCCTGGTAAGCTCGGTCTCTAGATCTTTTATTCTGAGATTCATTTCTGTAAGTGCCTACAAGAAGGTTACAAAAAAAGGGGCTCAGCATATAGAAGTCTATTCAATACACACAATCCACAATTTACAGGACACTTCCAAAATACTCAAAATCATTTCTCTACACTACGTTCTCATTCTCTCCCTCTGGGAGTTAGGTGTCATCCCTTTGATTATTTAACACCGTCTAACGGGAGACACCGTCTATCCCATTAACAACTCCCACCGCAACCTCTTCCACTTCTTCATCATCACCCTCCTCAACATAGGTGTCTGCCTTAATGGAATCCACCTCATCCACAGAATATCCCTTCAACATCAGGTGGCGCCCAAGCCATTCGCGCTCCGCCGCCACCTCCTCAAGATTTACTCTCGCCTCCGCTTGTAGATGGCCAATCACCACTACGTAGGAACCTTCAGGGTCTCCAGCTTCTTTGCTTCCTTGAGAGCATCAACCTTCGCTCGAGCTACCTTCTTTTCAAGCTCCATCTTCACCTTCTTTAGCTCGGATTTTTCCACTTCCATTTCGTGCCAAATCCCCCTCACCAAATGAGCAACCTGCAAAACACAAATTGACCTCGGCGTGAGTTCGAAACGCAATAAATAAATATTTCACATGATCAAACATAAATATATACCATCTTGCTCATACCCTCCTCTCCATTAAGAGCCGCCAGCGTGGCCCTTTCCTCCACTTCTTTGAGATCGTCCTCAGCAGTAGGTCGCTTTTCAGCATACTTTTCCCCCAACTTTCCCACAGGTTCGATTCTTCTCCTTTTTTCTTTTCCGTCGACCTCACCACTTCAAGCAGAACTGACGGACGCTTCAACATCTATTTTTTTAAAATGTTTGAGCTAATTTGCTCGACGCAATAGACTCCGGCTGAACTAAGCTGTCTATTCTAGGGGACTTGGCCAAATTGATTCGACCTTTCCCACCAATTTCTCTCTTCTTTCTATCGTCAACACCCCGCCATCAGCCTGGTCGATTGAGATTTTTAAACCATTTTCGACTTACTCCCAACCCTTTTCATTCTACTAAGGCCAAGTCCTTCCAATACAAATTCGAGCTCAACCTCTTCCTTAGCAACTTCGTCCAACAACGAATCTTTCCTCTCCACCTGGGACTTCGGGCCTGCCGTGCACAACATTTTTATTATCAACAAGAGATCATCAGTTCGAACATATCAATATTATACTCTATGCATTGTTATACTTACTATGTTTTACAGTTCTAAACAGAAGATCCAAGGGTTCTTCATCGTCTCTCTAAAGGCAATTACCCTTTACCCATATTACGTTATCGTTCCAAGATCGACCTGTTGAATTCAGATCAAAGAAGCGAGGCCGAGTTGCACTCGCACATAAATATGCCTCACCACTGGTGTGATAATTCTTCACCCCATAAAACTATAATACATCCTCAGGGGATATCCTCCCCACTTTGCCCTCATTCTCCCATTTTTTATTCAAATGGTCGCAAACACTTATTACCTCCCACATGTTCCCGTTCAATTAAATAGGACATGCCCCAATGTTATTCATAATCCCCTTAGCCAAATTGGTAAGGGGAAGACTCAACTCGTACTTTAATTGAGGCAGGTAACACAAAAGCCCCCTGAGAGGTCACTCCAAACACTCCTATTAAAATATTCCAACGAGATAGATTAATCTATACCCCTCTCTCGTTTTTCCTCCTCCAAGTCGGCCAACAAATAAAAATACTCCTCCCCCGTCGCTACAGTACATCCCATAAACAGCCTACCGGCGTATTCTACACAGTCACCCCATGTCCTTCCTACAACAGCCTTGGCTTTACAGAATTCTCTAAATGTATTCTAACCGAGAAGATATATTACCAATTGGCCAGGGAAACCTGGAAATTTCTACAATCCTACTTCAACCTCACTATCAGACTCTACCATCCGGCTAGAGGTCGGTACCTCGTTAACAGGTAAACTATCCATCTCAACTACAATTCTACAAGCAAAGTTTTGATCCTACCCAAATACCTCTCATGTTCGACCTACATACAGGTTCAGGTATCTATCATTATTTCATACACGTCGATCATTCACATACAACATATATTTAATATATTATGTCTATACGTCAAATTGCTTAAAACAGATTATGATTTGCAAAAAATACAAACATACAGCACACGTCTTTACTAACCTTCAGTGTCATAATGAGAAACCGTAGTAACGTCAAGTCCTTCCCTCACAACGCTTTTGTATAGCCACCTACGTTATTCAGTGCCTGCAACTATCTTCGACTATTGATCACCTTCAAATGAATCGTTTCTAAATCCTCTGTAATTTTTTTGCGCTTCTCTCTCTGTGCTTAATAAATTTTTAGAAGTTGAAAAATATTTGAATGATGAAGATGAAGCACTATTTATTCTTTCCCTCTCTAACGGTAGGCAGTTATTGTGCCTCGCACGACCCATCCTTAGTTTTGGAACCAAGGCGTCCTTTTCACTATCCATGTTAGACATCCTGTACCTTCTCAATAAAATAGTCTTTCTATTATTACCCCTCCCCTCATATTTTAATATATTTCTCTCTTGCTTCCATATCTTTCTCTGACCTTCCCACTCTCATGATGACTCACACTCACACGATATCATATTTTTTGCAGCTTTGCATAAAAAACAAAACTAGAAGCTCCTGTATTTTTTTATCTTGTTTCTTATACTTATAGTACTAGTGACGTCATTTTCAAAGCTAACAAAATTTTCAAAGTTATTCAAAATATATTTATCAAAACAGTCTCAAACGGCATTTGTAACTATAGAGGATCAAATTGACTTTCATCTTTTATGTTAAATTCGACAAATATTTACATTTATTTATGATAGCACTTTACTAATAATTACATCTAAAATAGCCTTGATGACCTGGGTGACCGCATCCGATCGAATATCCTCCATCGATCGTCGCATCTTCAAATTCGATCTCCATCTCAGCAATCAATCCAACCATCTCATCTCGATCTGCGGGATCTCTCACCAATTCACAAAAATATACCTCATAAAAATAACGGGCATACTCAAGTTCCCTACCCCTTACATCTAATCCTTCGAGCTGACAATCCAAAAATCATCTCCCGCACTTTAGCAATCTTTATGACCAATCGTCCTTCAGCGGCATGTTAAATTCTCTGAGATCGAGTCCGCACCATCCTAATCTTTTCTCCATATTCAAAAAATCATTTTACCCTTATTTATACACTTTCCCCTCAAATCGTAATATTAGCCTTTTATCTCGTAACAGAAAACATAGAATCTTGAGAAAAACAATTTGGACTTATTCCTACCCTCAAACTCATACGTTTCATTATTTTTTAGGTCGAGCTTATTCTTTCCAGATTTCTTCTATCGACCTCTATTAGATCGAATTTTTGCATTACAGATTTCCCATAATTTTTTCTCCTACATTTTTAACACGCAGAACAACTCATACTTACATAACATCATAAATTTTTGCACATATTTATCTTAGTTTGAATGTTATAATAACAATACTTTACAGATACTTAAGGTATTTTACAGATAACAAGTTTTTAGTGCTTTTGCAAGTAACAAGTCATTTAGGAACTCTGACACATCAAATCCTTCAATTCGTCCTGCTTCAGTGATCTTTCACCCTGATGCAAAGCAGAAATTGGAAACAACAAAAAGCTTCCCTCACATGAGTTTGGTTGAAGTCTAGACAAACTTCAAATGGAAACTATGCAAGCAATAGACTCAGTGTTGGCACCAACTCTTCAAACTGAAGGTCTTCTGAGCGCTAAAATGTGATGGAAATGCAGAAGCAGACTTCCACTGTTCATCTCCCTCATCTATTACTATCACCTCCTCCTCAGAAACTGCCACCTCCAAAGAGTTGGTAGAGATGAAGAGGGCCTGGCCTTAGAATCTATCGTGATACAATAAATTAGCATAACTGCCCCACAGCTATGCCTATCCCATCATCTAACCCCCCAACATTGTCCTCAAACCCAGCATTCCTCGCTTGTCAAGCCGACAATGTAAAACCTCCACCTACAGTAGAAATCCTCTTCAGCTTCCACCGCTTCATCTTCTGACATACCTTGATATGTTGGAGGAACAGGAGCGGGTATCGACATCTCCAAGGATCGGTCGCCAAAGTATTTTAACTTCAACCTCTGTATTTCAGACACAATCCTCTCTTCAAGGACCATCCTCAGAGTTTTTACCATTTTCAATATTTTAGAAAATTTGACAAATTACAAGCGTACTCTGCTTCAAAGATTTGATACAGGTATTATTTATATAGCCTTACATTTATTGTGCAGGTACATTTTTCTAAACGTCATCATTCATTATAGACGCGACTTTTTAAATTCTAGCCGTCACATACATCAGCATCCACATCATCATTTAATACACGTCATTTCCCCATAACCCGCGTAACTTCCATACAGTCAAAGCCATCTTTACTCCATTTCTAATATCAAGAACTTTAACCCAAATACCAATTATATACAGATCATTTTTCAACCAAAGCTACTCGTGACTTCGATTGTGAGGGGGCGATTGTAGCGACCTATCCCTCGATCTTACCTAAAATTGAGTTATCGCCAGTTCGAATTATCTCCATCTTAAACTCACGTATTTTTAACATAACTTCTCTAGTCGACATTCTAACCTACTCCACGAACTGTTGAAGAACGTGGGTTGAACTTCAAACTGAAAAACCTTATCTAGTCAAAGACACATGTCTCTCATGAACTCGTCAGTTACTCAGTCAACACCACTAACCACATTGTTCGAAAAATGTACTCCAGCACGATGAAGAGCTGCAGAAAAGGCCTATATAAAGAAAAAGTTCTAGAAGAGACAAGGACCAGAAAATTACACAAGAGATCACTAAGAAACTACTTGTCAAGATTCTTAGAAACATTCAAACTTCTTAGTTACAAGGTTCAAGCATTTATGTATCTAGAAATCACTTGAAATAAGATATCCGCCTCAAGCAATAAAAATACTTTTTCAAAAATCCTTCACCCGACGTCGTGGCTCTTTATCTATTCAGAGGTTTTCCACGCCAAAAATCTCATGTGTCATTTTTTACTTTGTATTATAATATTATCGCAGGTTCATTGGTGTAATAGCGAATTCCAAGCTATTTCGAGCTTACAGAATTTTGCCATTATAGGAATTACATCTAAACTTTCCATAAAAGGTAAGAAGATCATGAGAGTGCATGTATAACAATTACTTTTAAGGAAAGTCTATTATTTCATCCTAGTATGACACGGGTGGAGTGGGATCTTCAGCCTTTGCTCCAAACACATCCATGCAAACATATGTGAACTTTTCCATCTACATAGTGTCCCACTTGAATATTTATGGTCTTAAACGACACATCTAGGAAATAGTCTTACGCTTGCCTACTCATAAAATATAGGAATACAACGTTAGCACGACTTCTCACTTAGATCATTCGATCGCAGGTTCAGTTCCTGAATTAACCGATCAAAGTCGATCTATTCGACTTGATAGGAGATTGGGAGTTGGACTCACAGTATTTTGGTGATTATTTTACTGCTAAATGGGATAGATGATTGAGCATCATCAGTACCCCATACAATACCCAACTCGGGATTGGAGGAGAACATAATCAAGCGATTTAGGATAATTGCTAGGCTACTACAATTATGATCACAGCTTCCGGCTAGTGTACAGGATTTACATTTTTGCTCCCGCAACACTGATTAGGGTTCGTCCCTTAGCAAATCACCAAAAATTTTTACCCAAAAGCGACTAGTAACAGGGTCGGAGCCCAGTGTCGCCAATCGACGAACATTTGGATGTTCTGTACAGTTACCAATCGTACCACAATATATGAAGATGGGGCCCTCAACGTTGGCCTGGTATTATGTGGGTTATGATTCACATTTATCACTGGATATTTGGACCCACTGGCAACATATATACTACAGGGGAGATAATTATCCCTCTGATGAGATGATATTCCCAACATTGGAGGGAGATATGACAGTCAATATTGAGGATGTTTCCAAGAGGTCTTGAAAAATACCATCGTTGCCTCATCTAGATCTCTATACATAAGTTAGGTGACAATAAGGTTCAACGGATTACAAACCTCCAATAGGTCGTAAATAAATTGTTAGAAACATTCATAGACACTATTAAAGTATCGTAAGTGTATGTACCTACAAGTACTACACCTACACAGCAGAACGTTCCAGGGGAACTAGTATCGCAGCGTTCCAGGGGAATTAGTACCGCAAACGAATCTGAGGCTCGCGCTTAGTACAAAGCACCGTTAGAAGAAAGTATTCTAAGCAGGGGAGCTGCAGAATATGAGAAAAATATGACTAATGGTGTAGTCAATTCATCGAGGATAGAACCACCCATAAACAAGGCAATAGTAAATACGCAACCAGTTGATACATTATGAGACTAGCCTGACATGACACATACATATGATAATAATAAAATCTCAATCTATTAAAAGTCTGTAATAAGCACAACGTAGGATCGTTCAGTAAAGATTTTTCGACAAGGTATTCATATTTGAAGCTATGCTCGCCATCAAGGATGAGGATTTAGAGCAACTTATTATAAATAAATGTGTGTTGTCATACATTGGCCAAAGTGGGCATCTGGAATCTAAGCGGAACTCTGCTTGCTAGCATAATGCAATGTGATACAATTGAGCTTGTCGGTTATAAATAGAAAAGTTACAGAAACACGATTAACTCAGAGAGATAATTTGGTCAAGGCGAGACTAGTTACCCATGAAATATTTAAGAGATCTGGCATCGATTGTAGTGTGACCTATTACCTGGTTATGGACGCTATAATATTTTGGTACTGATCAGTCTGTCAAATTGTCGATGACAAGCTAGACATGAGTCTGATGTAAATACCGCGTATCTATATGGGAAACTAGATACAAATATCTACATGAAGCTACCTGGGAAGGTATAAGCTTCTGGAAGCAACTAAGCCCGACACACGAGGTGTGTACATAATAAAATTGGAAAAGTTATGGTTGACTTGAAGCAATTAGGTCCATTAGACATAGTAAGTTGACTAAGTATTTGAAGGTCGGAGACTTTACAAATATCCTTATTTGTCCATGCGTTCTTATTTAGAACACAAATATTAGCTTTACTTATCATAATAGTGTACTAAATAATTTGGATATCATTAGACCTCCAGGGGAGATCGCAAAAGCCGCCGAATACCTTGGGAAGGAATTTGAAATACAAGACCGTGGGAAATTAGGAGTGTCTCAATTTACATATCGAATATCTTGATAGTGGCACTCATACACCGAGCAATATATATCGGAAGAGTTATCTAACACTTCGATATGGATGTAGCACACGGTGCTAAGTCATTTATTGCGCATCCATCACTTGGATGTGGACAACGACATCTTCTACCATTCTAATGGGGGGAGAAACTCCTAAGGCTATGATGCCATAGCTAGGAGGTGCTTTGCTATAGTTAGTTGGGTATACTAGACCCAATGACTCATTCGCAGTAAACTGTGTGGCTTGCCATAGTTTTGTTCCTACCCAAAGGCACTGGATTGAGATCAGGCACATTCTGAGGTATCTAATTGGTATGAAAGAGTGGGGTTTGTTCTACTCAAAATTGTAAACGTAAAAGTATAGAGTACACCGATACAAAATACTTTTCAGACCCACATAGAGGCCATTGTCAAATGGATTATGTGTTTATGTATGGAGATACATAAAGATTCTTAGAGATCGATGAAGCAGACGACAGCAGCTACACCTCGAACCACGAAGATTCTTACACTTCATGAAGCTGGCAGAGAATGATGGTTGTACTCCAAGACGTATCTCATCAACCAAAGTTGTGGCGCGTTCTATCCAAGATAAAGCATCGACTATGTGTGAAGATAATTCAGCTTGCATTATTCAAGTCAATGGCAATTTATCAATGGCAACAGAACGAATCACATTTTATAGAAGCCATTCCAACCTTATGAATTATAAAAGGCGAATGAGATTGGCGTTGTTGAAGATATTTTAGAAGACATCTTTACAAATCCATGCACGAAGACTCTTGCACCACTTACTTTCAAGTAGCTAGTACACAGAATCGACATGCAGAAGATTCATTTATCAATATCTCAGGGAGATAGCTCTCAGAGCCCAGCCTGACATGGACACATGTGTGTTGTACTCCTTTTGTTGATAGTGTAGTTTTTATCTTAGGAGGCTTTACTGACTGGAGGTTTTGATAAGGCAACGTATACGCGTCCACACCCAATACAGGGCATAAGATTGTACTCTTTCCCTGCACAGCATTTTTCCCAAGGGGGTTTTGCTAGGCAGAGGTTTTGATAAGGCAAGTCATCTTGGTATGGAACATACCAAGGGGGAGTATTAGGAGTTGGGTCCAGCCCAACAGGGTTGGGGTATCCTATAGGACTCCTAATATCCCCATAGGCCCTTTAGGGTTATGGAGAGAGTTTGAGTAACCTATTGAATAGGTTAGGGTTTATCTCATTATGTATTACGTAGAGCTTTACAGCTCTCCAGATTATCAATAAAGAATCCTCCCTCTCTCAATTGCTCTAAGATATATAACTGATTAATCCTTCGATAGTAGATTATTTCCTAACAAAAATGTGTTAGATCAATTTGTTGTATATATGGTTATAAATAGCGGGTTATCCAATTTTTTTAACATATACAAAAAATGATTATATGGGCATGTTTTCGGGGTTATATGTTTCCCCGATTTTTATTGTACACAATCGGTCTATATTTTTCGTACAAAATTTAGGACTAATGTTTACCTTAGTTTTTATTCTAGTTTGATAAATTGAAGGATAATACCTGTTTGTTTACGTACAAAAATTATCTTAATTTTATCTACAAAATTAGAGTTTTTACAAAAAGACTAATTTGGTGGATTACAAACTTTTTTTTTACTGTTGGAGATAATTTTATGGGAGATGGTAATTAATAGCATGTGAAAAATGGTTAATGACGTGTCATCTTTTAAACTTTAGAAGGAAATGTGTATCTGTAATTAAAACATTTGTGAGGGAGGAAATAGTAGTTTTTGAAACTATTTATTGTTATTTAGTAACTGACCCCTGCAGAGTTAGTTAAATTTGTTTTGACCTTACTTTTAATTATTAAAACTTGTTTTTGGTATACAAAGACATGTGCATCTTATTAATCACTTATTTCGTGTTCGAATTAAAAGTATTTTTACTTCATGGATAATGAGACCAAAGTCACCAAACATGTAGAAGGGATGGAAAGTATACTTGTTCCAATTAGGGAATATATGTACAGACTGTACAGTGCTTTATTTGGCAAATAGAAGAGGTTTCTTTAAGGAAGATCATACACCTATTATCGGGTATATAATTGGTTGCACCTTAAATAAACTTGCTAACCCAGTTTGACTAGACCAAGTTGGCAAGAGGGTTGACTAAGGGTCAAATGATCAATTTGGGTATTTTTGACGACATTTGTGGGTCTCATTATACTATACACATCTTTATTAACCATATTTTGGTCAACTAGGGTACGCAAATATGGGTTTTTAGGGCACATCGTAAGAAATTTGAATGAAAAATAGGTTTATTTTTTCATTAAAAAGGCTATTTATTTAATATAAAACACAGATAAAATAGGTTTGAAGGTGTCTTTCGAAACATTTCTACCAATATTTTTTCGTGTCTGGTATCCTAATCCACTAAGGTTGATGGATTGAGGTTTGACTAGGTAAGATATTGTAGAGTTATCTTACTACATTAAATCCGAATGACCTAGAAATTTTACATTGGCTAGTAATTTTTAGGGCGCGTAAATTATGATTTACCACTAAAAGACCCTATAGGTAAAGGGCTATTTTTAAATGAAGTTTTAATTAGGCAAACTCTTTAATATTATTTTCATAGATATTAAAGACTGTTATTATTATGTGGAGCAAGTTTATTTATTTTTTTCTCTTCTCGCATGAGCGCTTTAAATATAGAGTTTTATATTATTAATTTTTTTGTTGTGAATTGAATAATGTTGGGATTGTTTGATATCCATAGTTATTGCAATTGCATAACAGATGCCTGTGTTCAGCATTCAATTTGATGGTCTACATCTTGTGAGCGGCGAGAGTTAACGCTTTCTATTCAGAATCTAAGATCCCAGCCAAATATATAGTGTTAACCGATAACTTTGAGAATAATTAGGTTCACAAAGTTTATTCAAAAGGCACATATATTTCCTAGGTACGCCTGGAGGACTCCTCATGATACTAGGACTGCGGGGCGCACTATGGGTGCGAATCGCAATCATTTTTAGCGTATACGGGGAGGTGCAAGCCCAGGACCCAGAGACGCAAGAACATGTGGGATGCATGGAAGCCAAGACTGTAGGGAGAATCTCATGTTTTGTGAGAACTTCGCTGAGTCTAAGGGTACGTTAGGTAAGGCTATTCCTATCGTACAAGATGATGAGCAATTTTCAGATTGAGGAAAGGAAACCAACGCCGGTAACAAAAAATTGAATGTGTAATTCGAAACACAGGAACAACCAGTAGTTACAAACTGGGGATTTTTAGACGTGCATTTAGCATTTCAGTTTTTCGAAACCCAAGTCTCCATGAAGAGCATTTTGTTTCCGTACAACTTGGTTTTTCAAATAAAATAAATGCCTGTATCGCAGTTTAGTTTTACGCGAGTTGCCTCTACTTTATTACATAGCTTATTATTATCTTATATCGACAGTTAATACTTGAGTATGTAATGAATGCATGTCTTTTTATGTAGAGAAAAAGAATATGGATTTGTCTGCCTACATGGTATTACTTTATGACTACATTAGTTGGTCCGCGTGTCTGACAGACAGCGAAACTACACACTCCATACTTCGAGAAAAAAATATTTCTCTCAACTCTGACTTCGTTTGACGGCGATGTCACAACCATATATGGGTTGGCCAATATGGCGGAAGGTAGTGGGCAAGTCACAGTAATGCTCCCGATCGGTACGATTTTAAATATCGACCGTGCCTTATATTCGAGCAAGTCGAATAGAAATCTACTTAGTTTTAAAGATATTCATTCCAACGGATATCAAGTAGAGACTCTGATGGGAAATGACGAGACAGACTTGTGCATTACATCAACAATAAAGGGTCAAAAAATTGTCTTGGAACGATTCCAAGGGCATCCATTTGAATTATTCTCGACGGATATATGGATTGTCGAGGACTATGTTATTACTAATTTCTCTTTGATTAGGGAGAAAATCTATCAGCTCTGGCATGATCGCCTAGGACATCCAGGAATATCCATGATAATTAGAATCATCAAGAATACCAAAGGCCACGGTGGAATTAGAGCAAATTTCAATTTTGTGCAACATACCGTACATAACTTGCTCACAAGGGAAGGTAATCACTCGACCAAGTAATACCAAGGTGGTACATGAGCCGCTAGCATAAATCATTCGGTTGCGAGCGCAGGTCCCGAAACTCCCGATCTAATCGATTTGATTTGACGGTACTAACGAGTTTAGCTCGACAGCCTTTGGTGAGTAATGTACTACAAGTAGAATGGATCTGGAATATCTAGTCTTACGAACCCATGACCATGATAGGATGGTGAAGAATCTAATCAAGCGTTTACGGGATAATTGTTAGGCCATTGTTACTAGTACACAACTTCCGGAAACTGCGTGGGCCATACATTTTTGTACACCTCGACATAGATTAGGATTCGTTCAATGGCATACTACCGACATCCCCAAAGTAACTAGTAATTGGGCAGGAGCCCAACGTCTACCATCTGCACACATATAGATGTGTCGTGCAGGTACCGGTAGTACCACCGCTATCTACGAAGATGGGTCCCCAACGCCGACAAGGTATATACGTGGGTTATGATTCACCGTCTATTATCAGATATTTGGAACCCACAACAAGTGATTTATTCACTATTAGATTTGACGATTATCAACATTAGGGGAAGATATGATACAGGAATGTCATAAGGTTTCGTAGAGAAACCCATCGTTATCACATTATTATCCTCTTTGGCCGATGGGTGACAAGGAAGTCCAGTGATTGATTCACTTATAGCGAGTGTCCTTTGAGATACCTAACGCATTCAATGATTTTGTTAAGGTAGTGAAAGGGCATGTACCTGCAGGTAATATGCCTGTGCAATTAAAGATCCTGATGGGGACTCCCGTTGTCACGACCTGGCTCGGGGTCGATACTACAGTGCCCAGAGCACAGCGGAATATGAGAGACTGTGCGACATACATGCACGTACGGCCGGGATGTACAAGCTTTCTTCACTGGGCACGACGGCACCAGTGGATATACTCACGAATGCTAGAGCGACATCGCGATAATCCTGAATACTCATGAAGGGTCGTCGAATATGTATTCAAAATAGGCGGCAACGCTGAAGGTTCCCTCAATAATCCCTACAGCGTAATCACTTGTGACTCGGCACGAGATACGGATAACACACCTGTCCTGGAAGTGGATCAGGGTAGCTTAATATGTCGGGTCCTAGATATATAAGGGGCGGTGTGTCTCGATTTGCTCGTGGGGCATAGTCGCGCCCTATTTAGCCCTATCTGGAAAAGTGGCCCACATTGCAAGGTAATGTCTCTTGGCCTTTCCTAGGCCAAGGAGAACTCATGAACATCCCTTGTGGATAACCCATGAGTTGGGGTCCAAAATGACCAAGTTATAAAGCTTACTTTGTCATGGGGAGGTTTAAACCAACATCCTCCTTAATATAACTTCTAATTAAATAGCTAGTTTCCAAATGGAAACATAAAAAGTAAAGACGAAACATACTGGCACTTTTCGCCCCCTTAACTAGTTTTGTTTTCAACGAAAGTTGGCATGTAGCTATATTAAGATATAAAGAACATATATCCAAGGTTAGAACTCAAAACGCTCAGGTAGATTTTCTCAGCGTTCGCTGGGGTGTTTCACCCATGGCATTAACAAATAAATCAATGGCACGTAAGAGATGTGTCCATCCGCGTGGAGCTTTGGATTCAGCCGACTACAATCGGCTTATAAAGAGGATAAAGGGTATCACGGTCGCGGAGACTAAGGGAATGCCCGGGACCTGATGAGGGGTTCCTCAAACACCATTCGACAAAGAAAATGTAGCTACTAGATCCATGGTCACATTACAGGACATGCCAGTTGGGGCTCATGTTCATGATAATAAAGAGGTTATATCAATTATATATGTATTGGCTTGACATGGGATTGAAAGCAAATAGTTATTGACAACGAATTCATGTTTGCAGAAGAGCTTGCAATAATTGATGAGGATCCTGAACCGCTTTTCAGTAGACGAGTGTCGTTGTCAAACTGATTGGCCAAAGTGGGAGGATACTATCAATGTAGAGCTCAGCGAGCTGGAAAGCGTGGTGTTTTTGAAAGGATTGTTCGTAGGGACAACTTCAAAATACCAGTCGAATATAAATGGGTGTTTGTAAGTAAGCATAACGAGGACGGGGAGATTGTGAGGTATAAGGCTAGACTAGTTGCCCAGGGTTTCTCTCAGGAACCTGAAATTAATTACGATGATACATATTCTCCTGTCATGGACACAATTACGTTTCGATGTCTAATTAGTCTATCGGCTGTGGAAGATAACATCAATATGCGTCTAATGGATGTAGTGACCGCGTATCTATATGGAAAATTAGATACGGACATCTACATGAAGCAACCTGAAGGATATAAGCTTCTGAAAGCGAATAAGCCCAATGTCAGAGACATATACGTAATAAAATTGGATAAGGCACTCTATAGATTGAAACAGTCAGGGTCCATGTGGCATAATTGGTTGACTGAATATTTGAAGGCTGAGGGTTTGCAAATAATCATATATACCTATGTGTCTTCACAAGGAAGACAAATATGGGGTTTGTGATCATATCACTGTATGTAGATGATTTGAACATCATCGGAACTCATAAAGAGATTACAAGAACTGCGAAATACCTGAAGAAGGAATTTGAAATGAAAGACCTTAAAAAGACCAAGTTTTGTCTTGATTTGTAGATCGAAGATCTTGGCAACGGTATTCTTGTGCATCAAGCGACATATACATGACGCTTGATGTACATAATGAAATCTTCAGATGTTTGGGTTTGAGAATGTCCATCCTATGAGTATGCCCATGGCAGTCATATCACTTGACGTGAAGGCTGACCACTTTCGCTCGACTGATAAGGGGGAGGAACTTCTTGGTTTCGATAAGCCTTACCTTGGGGCGATTGGTGCACTATTATACCTTGCAGGGTGTACTAGACTGGATATATCTTTTACAGTAAACTTGCTTGCGAGGCATAGTTCGGTGTCTACTCTTAGGCCCTAGAAAGGTATTGAGCACATTCTGAGATATCTACGCGGTACTGTAGACTTGGGGTTATTCTATCTTAGGGACGAAAAACCAAAATTAGTTGGATATGCAGACACGGGATATTTGTCAAACCCACATAGAGTGCGTTCATAAACGGGCTATGTATTCTAATATGGGAAACGGCTATTTTACAGAGATCAGTGAAACAGACCATGGCTACAACTTCGTCAAATCACACAGAGATTTGGCTCTACATGAAGCTGGAGGAAAATGTTTCTGGTTACGATCTATGATTGGTTATATTAACGGGCATTGTGGTCTAAGTGACATTACTTGTGTGCCTATGAAGATCTTTGAAGATAATGCAGCATGTGTATAATAGGTCAAGGCTGGTTATATCAAAGGTGATAGAACAAAGCATATCTCGCCAAAGATCTTCAATATCCATGAATTGTAAGAGACTAAAGAAGTTGAAGTGAAACAGGTTCGCTCCTAAGAGAATCTTGCAGTCATGTTTACCAAGGCATTGCCGAGACAAACTTTTGAGAAGTTGGTCTATGAAATCGGAATGCTGAGCTTGTACTCGCTCAAAGGTTGTTGAACGCGTACACATCAGGGGGAGTGTGATCCCCACTGACGACGTCAGGAAGTATTTAATCTTCGTTGACAACATCAGGGGGAGTGTGATCCCCGCTGATAAGATCTTAAGGTGTTTGATCTTTGGAGATACATCTCAAGGTGTGTGATCCTTGAAGATTTATCTAAAGGTGTTTGATCTTCGTAGATAAATATGAAAGTGTTTGATCTTTGCAAATACATCTAGAGGTACCTGTTCCTCGTAGATAACATTAGGAGGTGTTTGATCCTCGCTAATGTGTTAGGTGGTGTTTGATCCACGCTAACTAAACAAGAAGCGTGGTGTGCTCTTTTTCCCTTTCTAGTAAGGTTTTTACCGAGGCAGTTGATACGCGTCCAACACCAAGACGGTGAATACAGGGTTGTACTATTTCCTTCTACAGTTTTTCCCAAGGGGGTTTTATGTGCGGAGGTTTTGATGAGGCAATCGTTCATGTTTTGGGTGGTACCCAAAATGGGGAGTGTTGTGAAATATCGGGTCCCCAAGGGATCGATATGCTCAGGTCCACCTAGGGACCTATATGGGTTTGGGCACCCACCCAAGACTCCACTACACTCCTAGGGATAACCATAGATAGCTTACATCTAGGGAAAGAAAACTATCCTATTAGGGTTCCAGAGAGTTACATATAGGTTGTTGAGAATTTATTATAAACATACCAAGAATTAATAAGATTTTTATTTTCCCTACTTGTGTATGTGTGTGTGTATGTCTCTCTCTTATGTGTTTGATAGATGCTTGTTAGGGATTTACTTACAGCATAAGCAACTTTATTTTAATTCTATATAATTTCAAATAAGCAATTTAATGAAATTTATTTCAATTTCAATATAAATTAAAAAGACTTAAATTTCTCAACAAGATTCTATTAATTAAAACTAGTATAGCTACACGCATGGCATGTAACTCCCCTTTTTCAAAGCTATTAAATTTTATTATGGTTTTGTGTCCCTATCATATCATGTTTTGTTTTTTTTTGTTATTCATGGGGGTTTGCCTCCCTGCTTAACTTTCACACAAAAAACCCTTAATTATAGGTTAAAACAAATGGAATGCAGTTTGAGCAAACACAATCCGAGCATTGTTTGACCCATAAAGATGTTACCTGGATAATCACTAATCCGAATAATTATCTAATAATCTGCATAAAAACGAAACAGATATAAGAATCAGAAGCATCTGACAAAAGAGTTGGAATCAACAATGTGTACATTTTTGGTTTTGTGAACTTGTTTAACAAAATTTTACTAATTTTTTATGATTCTCGGATGAAAAATCAGTAAGAACTCATGACATACTGAGACTATAAGAAAACAGTGATCTAGAATGATAGTTAGGTTCTTGTAAATCACATTCATGAGATAGAGATAAATTAGGATTCCACATTCTTGAGTTAAACATTAATGAAGGGCCAGAGAAATGGAAAATAAAATTATCGGAGGAGAGGTTTTGATTTTTAAATGATTCTCTCATTTATTTTGTTAAAGTGTTAGACTCCCAATCCCATAGGATTCTTAATATTCAAGACGGGGAGATTTTAGGCGTTAAAGTAATTGTAGAGAGAATATTGAAGAGTCGCAACTCCTGAGAGAGGGAAAACTCTTTAAAAAAATTGGACCAAGTACACGTGTCACATTATTATTAGACGAAGGGACCACCAAAAAGAGGGGCGGCGAACCGCGAACACTATAAGGGCAATCGGCTTAATAGTATAGATACACCAAACTTCTTAAACAAAGTTCTTAAACAAAATACAACCAAACTTCTTAAATAAGAATCACCAAAATACATCCAAACTTCCAAAACAAGATTTTTGAGTAAAATATGAGCAAACTTCTCAAACAAAAACCTTTAACAAAATACAACCAAACTTCTAAAATAAGATTCTTGAGCACCATACATCTTAGGCATTATTATTAGCCTTAAACATTCTTGTCATAACTGCATTTCGTTGTGCCTCCTAATAAACCCTTTAAGTGTCGTCCAAAGTAGAGAAATCCATCGCCATCACCTCTCAATTCATTTTTGTTATCACTTGATCATTTTGAGCTTCCAAATTTACCACGGCCTGTCTTTTTTTCTTTCAACTCCATTATACGAGCATCTCTATATTCCTTCTTCTTATGTCTCTCGGATATATACTCTTCATTTTTCTTATCCATCTCGACAACATACTATTCTTTTTTCTTCTCCATTCAGTCAAGGTGATCAAGAAGAAGATTTTGTCTTTTTTTAATTCTTTTTCTTTAGTTTAGCACTTTTGATACCGTTAGGACAATCCGTTCCCACATACTTATTAAGTACCGGAGAGCCGGAGTTGGAGGTAATGGGTATATCGGGTGTTGCCGGATTAGAGATTTCCGGACTAGAATTTGATGTTTGCTTCATTCTTACAATGCTAGCTAAAATGTTCAGGTGTTGGTCTTGCAAGATTTTTAAATATTGATGACGACTTAAAACGTCATAAGCTTCTTTATACACCCATTTACCTTTACCACGTGCTTCATAAATCTTTTTAGCGACATCGTCCAATAAAATAGATTAAGATAATAAAGAAATACGTAATTTTGGTAAAAAAAATCATAATTTATTAAGTAATGATGAATATTTAATTACTTACGTAATTTCCTTGTTGCATACCGCTTATGGGGCCTTGCATCGCATTTTTCAAACAATTACCATAAACCTTGTAAACACGATTCATAATTGACTAATAAATGTTCAAAGATGATACCATACGCTCGACCCGTTCACCATCATGTTCACAAAAAACATGAAATACATCCAAAATTGAGTCCCAATAAACGTCAAATTGCTCATTGTTACTTTTGATCCTATCCTCCGAGACATGAACCCAAGCTTTTGCAAAAAATTTATTTTGATTACCCGTTCATTTTAACCGAGACTCATCCCCTCCATTGGTATTTTTCCTGGTCGAGCAACGTTTACCTTTACCTTTTTGTCCATAAACAACATCGGCGTCTTCGGATTGAGATAAGTCAACCGGTTGGGATACTTGTGATTGAGATTGTGAGGGATTGGTGAATTGAGAAATATGTTGGAATTGAGCGGGATTGGTGAATTGAGAGGGTTGTCCCCAATTATTGGGTGTTATCAACGGTTGAGAGGGTTGTACCCAATAGTTGGGCGGGTTAAATAATTGAGAGGGTTATAATTGAGATGATTGAGGTTGAGTGGAATAAGTAAATTGAACAAAATGTGTGAATTGCGAGTGCTGTACCTAATTAGATGGGATAAATTATTATTGTTGTTGTTGTTGTTGTTGTTGTTGTCCCCAATTGTTAGGTTGGTTCAAACTACTCTCGGTAGTGGAATCTTTCTCTAGGGTTAATCTATTTATAGAACTCATCTAAGAATTTCAATATAGATAGTATTATTAATAATCAATAAATAAATAATTAATTAAGAAAAATTAAAACCCTAGAATATTGCTAATCTAATCTAAAAATTTAGGTAATATGGTAAAATTAAACATAAATTTACCTTGAGAGATCAAGCTTCAACAATATCAAACCTAATTTGATGGAGATAGAGTGAGGAAGAGGAGTTGTGGTGCAATTTTTGTTTTTGTTTTTTTGCTTAAGTGGTGAAGAGAGAGAAAAATAAGTTTGTTTTTTAACTAAGGGAGAGAAAACGAATTTAGTCAAGAAGTTCAGTCAAACAGGAGCCTAACTATTAGGCCCTTAATTAAAAAATTAAAAATTAAAAAAAAAAAAAACCCAAAGCTTAGGCGCCTGTTTATAAAAGTAACATATGCCCAACATTTGGGTGCCCAATCTCGACGTAAGAAAGCAAGGTTGAGCCTTTCAACCTTGCTTTTTGAGGTGAAAAACCAAGTGAGGTACTTTTGGATTGCAAAAATCCTACATGGCACCTTAAAAAATCAAGTGAGTGGGGGTACTTTGGTAGATGCTCTAATAAAAGTTGCACTTTGAAGTACTCATCATATAATCTAACATGTGTCACAAAATTTCATTTCGCTTTTAGACGATTAGATCCTTAGCCTCAATGTTGAACGAAGTCGGACTATGGGTTAGCACTTAACAGTTAGCTTATTACACCAGAAATATTTGTGAATAGAAAGAATTTGTATGATTTGGCAGATGCTTATTATTGGAATATCGGACTAGCTAAGCTTTCCGAACTAAATGTTAAGCGAGGACGCCTTTTTATGAAAAAAGAGGTCCCAAATGGGCCCATAGGTCACTCTCACTCAGTGTGGAATGTTCTGTTGTTCTGTCATTGCCTGTCATTGACGACTCAATCTTAAGGCATAACATGTTGGTAGTAGTTCATCATCGTACTACAAAGCCTAAAGTTATAACCTGCTATATTTCATCTGCCTCCTAATGCGAGATAACACCACATGCATTCATCAAAAGATTAGCACAAACATAAGTTCATAAAGAACAAAAACATGAAACGCAACCATAGCATAGATGGAACATATCAATTATCAAAAGTACCTATTTTTTCAGCGTTAAAATTCCGATTTACATTGCAAATGTTTGATCTCGTCTGCATTTTTGACATCACAATCACACAGAAGATTAAAACTCTGAAAACAAATTATCGAAAGAAAGGGCCGAACGCTGATATATTCTCATCTAGAATAACATATTTACCTTTTTTTAGTTGCAGTTCGAAGATACTGTCAAATGGCCACAGCCTACCTGGCTAGATACATCAAAATGACAACATAAGCTAGCTGCCAATTTATTTATTTTTATTACTGAGGGTTCAACTACTAAAACTGGAAAACAGAAAACATGCTTCATTTTAGTCTGTGAAATTAGCAATGGTGGCACCGGATTCAGTAGCCTTGGCAGCGGGTGAGGGTTCAATGCCTGGTGATGGAGGTACTGGAGTACCCAAAATCTCAGCTGGGAGATCACCTTTCATACCCTTTAGGTAAAATGTGTAGAAAAGCTTAATAGGGAAAATCAACTGTTGAAGTTTCACCTGACCATAGACCCCTTCGAAGATTCCTGATCCACCAGTCACAGCCAAATATGAATCCTCGTAAGTCAGATATGGTCCTTGTACCGCTATGTGCCCATAATCACCAAAGTAGAAACTGAATGTTGCTTCGTATCGGTCTCCTTTCTTTTCGGGAACATTTTTTATTAATACACAAAGCCCCGCAGTTATCCCCAATCTCTTCTCAAGATTTCCACTATATATCTGTCAAACTCAAAGATAATTCGAAATTGAGAAGGATTTAACGCACAAAGTTATGAAAAGAGAATCGTAACTGTTGGCGTCGAAGTGTAAAATCATATGAATATACTCTGAAAAACACAATTGAGTTACTGCAATGCAATTTTACAACCATTTTGTAAAACAGACCATAAATTCTAGGTATGGGTACTATTTCAAACGTAGTTAGGACCATGTTCCATCCCACATCCTCTGTATTGGAGGATCTTCCTCCTAAATTACTGGTCGTGGACGATTACATCATATACTGACCTATCGAGTACCGGTGTTCTTTACAGCCATCTGAGTGCGATTTCCACTCACATGTGAGCTCAAAAACATTGAAGACGCTCTCAGTGTTTTAGTTGGAGTGTGAAGCTTTAAACATTATAACAATAATTGCCCTCCAATTATGTCAAAAATGAGACATTTTACACACTCCCTACTCCAAAACACATCCTTGATCAGTACTTTTACAGAAATTTGCATACTTTGTCCAAAATCTTGCGGGGAAATCTAATTTGCCTCCACAAAGACATGGCACCTCCTCTTGACCATTAAACCAATCCCGACATGGTGTTATCAAGGTTTTCCCTCCCGGATCCTCGTTTTGGGCAATCGCCGTCTGTCCTCCCTAATCGCAAATATTTTTAGATCATCTAAACACAGTTACTACTAGAAAAGTTTTAAATTTTGTTTTCTAGTCGAGTGTACAAGGTTTTACACACCAACACTAAAAAAAAAAAAGTATGATCACCTTGTTACTGAAAGGTACAAGATCTCCAAGTGAGTTAACATCTTTTTTGCTCAACTTCAGATAAGCAGGGCTTCCTCTGTCCCTTTCATTGATCTCATACACACTAAGCTCCTGAATCTTAGCTGAAAACAAAACAAAATACAACAAGATACCCACAATCATTTATAACTAAAACAATATTTAGCAGGAATTGAATTGTTACAGAAATATTTTTTTTAGAGAAAATACTTACTGGGTCTTGAAGAATCAGGTTTGGGAGTGTTCTCTTTCTCCTTTTTACTCCAGAAAAAAGATCTGACCTTGGTGTCTCTTTGAGGAAAGAAGAAGCTTTTGTTGGTCAGTTTTGATCCCAGAGATCTGTTTGAGAGTGAATTTGAGAAACTGAGAGTTGAGAAATTCTGGGTTTTTGGTCTGGAGGTGAGTAGTTTGACTGAAGAGACGCTTTTGTGAGCAAAATTTGCCGAAGCCATGTTGGAGAAACAAGAGTAGTGTTCAAAGGGGCAGTGATAATTGAAGGTGGAAGACTAAAAATAAGAGTTGATGAGCTTTGAAAAAGGAGAGGTCTCACCAACGGAAAGGAGTACATTTATACAGAGACATTTATGGTTTATGTTGATCAAAGGGATACAAACCATTATTGATAACAGTGGAGTACACACTCGAAAGGTATAGCAAATTTGATATAACCCCCGAAGTTTCTTGGCCAATTAACGATTGACCCCTTTGTTCTATTTTTTTTTTTTTTGGGTACTTAAAAGCCATTACACCAAAACACTCAACCTAGGCAGGGCGCGACCCGAGAGGTCTGCAAACAAAACGCGCAAAAGGTCACCTGACGGTTGCCCATTCCATATTTGCACCCTATTGAATAATCGCCCATACTTAGTCATGTAGTCTGCCGCTTCATTACCTTCCCGATGTTTATGCTTAGCTTGCCAGCGAATTGATGCAGCAAAGAGTCTTTCCTGGATATCAATAATCATTTGTTTTATCCGCCAAGGGATTGGTTCGCCTTTTCCTAGAACGGCGATCACAGTCTGAGAGTCTCCTTCGATATAAACCTTAGAGTATTGGTGTTCAGCGCAAATCTTGATTCCAAACCACAGTGCCCAACACTCTGCCACTGTGATGGTGCATTGACCCACCGGCCCTCCATAACTACTTAGGTGCCTTCCTTGTGCATTTCTGAGAACACCCCCAATACAAGCACCTTATGTGGTGAGGGATGCATCGAAGTTTAGCTTGATCTATCCAAGATCTGGGGCATCCCATCCAATCAAATGCAGTGATTTAGAAATGTTGGTCATTCCCACCGCTGAAGCGTTCTGTGAAAATCAAAGGGAAGAAACTTCCTGGAAATATCTATGAAAGATGAACGCCCCATGTAACACTCCAAAAACAGAGCTTTGCCGCTGTTGGAAACATCGTTGATTGTGTGTAGTCCACAAACTCCATAATATGTAGGGAACTAGTCCCCACGCTCGTTTCGTACCTGCCTTGGTTAGACCACCTTTGGTGTCCATCAAAGAAAGTAAACGCTGTAAAGTGCATAAATGCGGAAGTATGACCTGCTTGTGGTGAGCCCAAGATGCCCAGACTTGCTTCGTGAATGTGCAGCCGCTAAACAGGTGGTCATGGGATTCCTCGGTCCTTTGACAATGATTACAAAGAGGGGTGCGGACGATATGTTTGTGAAAAAGTGTTGTCTTGACATTGAGTTTTTCATGTACAAGTAGCCAAAAGAAGATCTGGATTTTGGGCGGGCTATTCCAAAGCCAAAGATACTTCAGAAAAGAACTTGACACATGCCCAGACGGGGTGAACATTAGAGATGCAAAGTTGGTGGCAGAAGCCATGGTAAAATGTCCGGAGGTTGAAGGTCCCCAGACTTCAGTGTCCACTCTTTGTTGACCAAATACTGGTACCCCAAGAATGGTTTCAGTGACTTATAGAGGGAGATAAGGGCTAAATAAGTGCAATCTCCATGTACTGTTCTGCGTGTTGTATGCTTCTTGAACTGTAAGTGACAAATCAACAAGATGAAGTTTCGGAGCTGCGACATATTCAATCAAGGGGTGTGGTTGAGCCCAGTTGTGTAGCCAAAACAAAACATTGGCCCCATTCTCAATGCTCCATTGTGTCTCATGCTTAACGATCTCCCTGCCGCGCAGAATCCCTCTCCAGATGGTGGAGCTACGAGAGTTTGGTTTCGCCGGTAGGAGATTTGTTGAATGTAAATATTTACTTTTAATTACCTGGATCCATATGGCATTGTTATCATCATTGTATATTTTCCATCCAAGCTTTTCCATGGCCGCAATGTTTGACAGAGGTGGTGTCATGAAGTCCAAGCCCTCCATTTTCTTTCAGTTGGCAAACCTAGGACCATGCCACTTTATGCATAGAATGCATTTCCGTGCTTGAGTTCCAAAGGAAGTTTTGTTGAGCTTGATCAATAGCCTTGCGCACATGTGCTGGAAGCAGAAAAGTAGTCATAAGATATCGTGGTATGGCACTAGTAACAGCTTTTAAGAGTGTCAGTTGCCCTGCAAGAGTAAGTGTTTTTGCTTTCCATCCTGATAGTTTCTTCCGGACTTTGGTAACAATTTCAGCAAAGGTTTCAGCCGTGAGTTTATCCTTAATGAGAGGTGCGCCAAGATATTTATCACACGCCACAATGTGTGGAATATGAATTTGCTGGAGTAGAACCTGTTGGTACAATCTCAGAGTGTTCTTGGAAAAAGCAACCGTGCATTTGTCCAAGTTAATTTTCTGACCCGAGTACTGTTCATATTATTGGAGAATGGCGTTTATCTCTATGCAAGCCTGGGCTCTCGCTTTTGCAAAAATCAGACAATCATCCGCAAATATCAAATGAGAGATTTTTGGTCCACCACGTGACGCCTTCACTCCAATGTTGTTTGTAAGTTGCATTTGGTTGTTCAGCATTCGTGTAAGAACTTCAGAGCAAAGTATAAAAAGATATGGGGATAGTGGGTCCCCTTGTCTTAGTCCCTGAGACGGGACAAAAAGAGGGGATGGGTTCCCATTAACTAGAACCGCATAAGAGGTTGAAGTAACACATTCCATGACTAATTGCACCAAACCTTCGTAAAAGCCATATTGTCGTAAACAAACCTCCAGGAAAGACCAATTGAGACGATTATAAGCCTGTTCCATATCCAATTTGATGCTTATCCACCCAGTGCATCCTTTTTTATGCTTAAAAGTAGCCATGATTTCATGCGCGATAATCACATTATCCGCAATCTGTCGTTTGGGTACAAAAACTGCTTGCTGATGGAAACCAGCTTATTCATAAGAAGCCTCATTCGTTTAACCAGGATGCGGGCACAAATTTTATAAATTGTGTTGCATAGGCTGATTGGGCGAAAATGTGTGGCTTTTGTGGGGGCCAGAATTTTCGGGATCAATGCAATATAGGTTTTGTTCATCTCATGCAGAAGTTTACCTGTGGTGAAGATTTTTTGAATAGCTGCCGTGACATCCGTACCGATCACCCTCCAGAATGTGAGGAAAAAAAGGCCAGGGAGGCTGTCCGGACCGGGGGCTTTCAATGGCGCCATTTGACTGACCGCCATCACAATCTCATCCGATGAGCATGGGAGTCTCAATATGTCGTTATCCTGTCTGGTGATCAGGGGTTTTAAAACTTCTAATCCATCAAAACAAGTCGTTCCAGAGTCGGTGAAGCGATCCTGGAAATGCTTCCCCAGCAAGTTCATAATCCCATCCGGCATATCCACCCAAAATCCTGCTTCCTCAAGGAGCCTATGAATTTTGTTCTTTGCGCGGCGAACCATCGTAGTTGCATGAAAGTACTTGGTGTTTCTATCTCCACAGCTCAGCCATAGCACTCGAGATTTTTGTGCCCAAAGCATTTCTTGGTCATACAAAATCGCTTCCATTTGCAATGCCCCCTTTGTTCTTTATTTACTGTAATTGAGTCCCTTTTCAACGGATTACGGCCAGTCAAGTCAATTGACAGATAGTTAATCTATGCAAAACCCATTATACACTTACAAAAAACAGGTGTAACAAGAGGTAGAGAAATGGATATTGACCTAACACCAACGCGCGTGTTTTTTATAAGGGTATAATAGGGTTTGTATAGGTCAATTGTCGGTCAATTGGGGAGAGCACGGGTCGGTTTGGGTCGGTTTCTGGCCTGAAGTGAACCCAAACCGACTTTATTCAGATCCTAAATTTTGAACCCGAATCGAACCGATTTAGGTTACAAACCCGACCTGAACCGAACTGCAGAATGTATATGAAAACCGGAACCGAACCGATTTTCGGGTCGGGTTTCAAAGCTTAAACCTCTTTCTATGGTAGGCCGTCAAGTTTGCCCAAGCTAGTCCAGCTTCCTCGTCCCTCTATCCCTGTACTATTGATCTGAGGCCGTGTGCGGCAACCCAAGAGACCTCTCGCCTTTCGTTCGACTGTTATAGTCATAATAGTGATGGGGTGTAGGCCGCTTGGGGTACTACACCTCCTTTAGCTGATCTTCGGCTAAGAATACGATAGGCGAGCCGACGCCTTTTCACTCCTCTAACCCTTGTTACAATCTGGGTGCCATCTCGAACAAGAGGCCTTGTAATGGCGACTCCTTGCTAACAGGCCTTTTGGGTACCTATGTCATAAGCTACACCCTCTTCCTCTCCACCAAGAGAAAGCAGACAAGTAAACTAGTACTGCCCCTAGACTAGTCTTCGCCATACGTACCCCTCCTGCCAAACTTGCGGAAGAAGATGAATTGTGCCTTCTCCCTTACCTTTTTTGGTGGAGGGCACCTCCCCGTTCTTCTCTTAGTAGAGAGTTGCCTACTGGTTTTTGGTTGAGCTTCTTAATGCCTGATAAGGCGGGGGCTTAGACCACACAGCTTTCTCCCACTACAAATTTTGCTTCATGGTGGCTTTAAACTATAGAAGCACACCTTGCAAAAGAGGAAAAAAAACATGGATGCCACTCACAAAGAGACATCAACAAGAGGAGAACACAAAGAAGATATCTCTAATGGAGGCAAAGGCCCAAACACCCTTTAATCCAATATGGTTGATATGAATAATACTTATTATTTGAACTTTGAATTGAGATTTGAGATGGGGGTTGAGATTCTTGAGAAAAAACATTCTCTCTCTCTACAATTATTTACTCTTTATGAGAGATAAAGTCTCCACAAGAAAGAGAAACTAACCATGATCAAAAGTTAAACTATAACATGTGATTAAGTAAAACTCGGTTTGGTTCGGTTTTCATATTTTAGAACCAAACTGAACCGAGCCTCTTCAAAAAACCGACCAAATCGGTTCGGTTTAGGTTGGGTCGGTTCGGTTTGGTCGGTTTATGCTCAGCCCTAGCTTTGACTAACTCTAATATGTTAAAAAGGGTCTCAAATACAATTACTGAAGAACCAAGGGGTCAATCGCTAATTAGCCTAGAAACTTAGTGGGTTATATCAAATTCACTCAAATATCAAAGGTGCCGTACCAAAAAATTAAAGCATAGATATATCACACCCAAAAACACTCATTCCATAGCAGCAAAGAGTTTTTTTTTTTTTTTTCCATCTTGGCTGTCAAAGGTGGTCGGAGGTCAAATATTTGCCTGATATTTGCCCGACTGACCGTTGGGCATTTAATATCCCCATCAACCACACATGCTGTTTGGACAGGATTTCTCGTGGCAGGTGGCTCCTTTGAAGAACTTCTCCCTCCTCATTCGTCTCAACCATTTCTCCACCAAAGCAACATTTTACATTTGCTCTGGAAATATCATTCGCCACGTTTTTCTGTTTTTTTAAGCACATGTTGTAAATGAAACATGTGTATAACATGCATGCGGGTCTTTTAAAGTCGTTCGTTGGAGCCAGGAAAGGACTAGGATGGGCAGGTAAATTCTGAATATGTCATGTGTATAACATGTGGGTCTTTTAAAGTAGTTGGTTGAGTCAGGAAAGAACTAGGATGGGCAGGTAAATTCTGAAAATATGTTCATTGAGATAGATTAACCTGGCAACATGTAACCATTGGTCCTCCTACAGATTTGTGCCACCATACACTCATCAGCTCGAATCAATAAATATGACTGGAATATGTTTTTCTCAATGAGGGTGTATAAAATAAGATGGGGAAAACTCCAGCTAACCACATTTTTTCATATTCAATAATCATTGATAAGAATTGCACAGTCGCGTGGAAAGATCAATATCAGAGGATTTAGAGCACAAGAAAGAACTCTATGGTGTTTAAGGTTCATATGGTATTTGACTGCCTTAATTGGAAGGCTCGAGACTAACAACAAATCTATGAATCCCTTATTAAAGAAGAAAAACTAATTTCGCTCAAGTATATAACTATAAAAATATATATAGTTTAAACAAAACGTAAGAATATAAAAGTACATCAAGACTATGGAAGGTACCTAGCTAGAGCTCAAGGCGGAGCTATCGTTTTAGTGTAGGGGGGTTGTGTCAAGGAAATTGACTTGGATTGATATTGGGGGTTTGGGGCGAACGAAGCCCCGGAATTTTTTTTTTTGGATTCTCAAAGGACCTAAAAAATTAATCAAAAACACAAGATCATTTAATTTAGTTGGCCTAAAATTGAGTAGTATGTGTATGCTTTAGTTTCTTTTATTGAAGGTAAATATTTATGGGGTTAGGACTCGGAGTGCTTTTCATGGCCCAATCTTGAGTATTACTTTTTATAATTCAAGTAATATTGTTAAAATTATGGTATAAAAAAAGTAATATTGTTAAGTTGAACCCCCCCCATAGAGAGCATGTCAAAAAGGTACTTAATTGCTTCATCTTCACTTGTTCCTTCCTCTTCTCTACTTCTTGATTTTGAAAAAAACCTAACAAGACAACTTCCATATTATAGTAGACTTCTATTTACCCCTTCATAATCTTCTTCTGCTTTTCTTTGCTCCTTATAGGTAACATGTTTATGATTCCAAGCGTTAATTGTCATCGAGGGATACATCTATCACTGTGGCAAGTCACGATCCCTATGGGCTAGTATGTATTGTTGTACTGGAGTTCTCTTACGGTTAGTTACTACGACTATGGAAGCAACAAATTATCTCTTATTGTAATTCTAGGGTTTCTTAGAGATTTCCCCTCAACTCAAAGCAAGAGAACTTATAAACTAAAAGACTCATAATATCAAAATAAAGCTAAAGTAGAAGGTGCGTGACCTCGTGGGTACTACCCACGAGGCATGATTTATCAACTCTCCCATCCTAAGAAGAATTCGACCGCGAATTCTGTAGCCGCATATAATCATCGTAAAATGTCGGATTTTTCAGTGCGTATGATTCCCCCAAAATCCAAGAATCCTCCTCCACTATACAACCAACCCATCATACCAAAAACTCAACATATCCTACGGCGTCTAAGAGGCTATCCAATATTTAATCAATCTCGCTAGTCATCGCAACGTTAGGTGCATGTGTCACTGGGTGTGTTGGAATGTCACCATAGAACTGAGTCAAAAGTTTGACATTGACAACATGAAATCGCACTCCAGGAATGTCAAGCTCATAAGCATTTTTGTCATATCGCTGAATGATGCGATAAGGCCCTAATTTGCGCAAAAAAAGTTTAGGCACCACTCCCGTGCGACGTTCATTCTCTATATAAAGCATAACCAGGTCTTCAGGTACCTCTCGCCTATATCGATCCACCCTCTTCTTTAATCCTTCGTAAACATCTACTAAATGTCGTCAGACCTCCTCATGTATTGCCTGAATGGATTCAACAAACTCTGTAGTACTGTCAGAAGTAGATACTAGCTGAGGAATAAGTGTTAAATCCAACGCAAAATCTGGGGAGTAACCCATCACGATCTGCAAAGGAGATAGTCCCGTCAAACTGTTGACATAACTATTAAAGGCAAACTCGACCTGCGAAAGTGCAAAATCCTACTTCGTAGGCCTCTTCATTGTAATACACCATAGTAAATCACCCAAACTCCGGTTAACCACCTCTATTTGTCCGTCTATCTGAGGATGAAAAACTGTGGAAAAATGAAGCTTATAGTGAAGAAGTCTCCATAATGTCCTCCAGAAATGCCCCGTAAACCGTTGATCCTTATCGGAAGTAATTGACTGCAGAACCCCATGTAAATACACCACCTCCTTGAAGAACAGTCAAGCCACGTGAGCCGCATCTTCCGTTTTAGTGCAGGGTATAAAATGTACCATTTTTAAGAATCGATCAACAACCACAAAGACAGAGTCGAAACCCCGTGTTTTGGGAAACCCTGTGATAAAGTCCATCCAAACATCTCTCCAAGAGCTAGAAGGAATCGATAAAGGTGTGTAAAGGCTAGTGTTCTGCTATCTCTCTTTAGCCGTCGCACAAGAATAACATCGCCGGATAAAAGTATTAACATCCTTGCGCATAGTGTCCCAAAAGTACCTCTCTCTCATAAGGGTCATGGTTTTGATCACCCCGAAATGTCCCCCAAGACACCCAACATGGATATCTACAATCAGTCGTTCCCGCATAGAAGAAATCGGTATACAAAAGGCGGTACCCTTAAATAGTATAATCCTCATGAAAACCCTGGTGCTGCCCACATGACTCGTAAATATGCCCAAAATACACATCCAAAGGATGCAAGGCACGTAACTCAGAAAACCCAAAAACAGATGAACGTAGTGTGACCAAGAGATGAGTTGTCATGCTGATCTTGTCAATAAACCCATTTTCCTTACCCTTGATGTGCTGAATGTAAAAATGGAAACTCTGGAGATAACTGAACTACTTGGCCTGCCTATCTATCGACATCCTCTGCTGACTATGCATGTGTCATAGTGCGTCATGATCCGAATGGATAACGAACTCCCGATGAACCAAATAAGATCGCCAATGCCGTAAAGACCGCACTACCACTAGCAACTCGATATCATACGTATTGTAGTTCAACTGTGTTCCAGATAACTTCTCACTGAAATAAGTCACCGGCCTCCCAGACTGTGAAAGCGTAGCTTCAATCCAAGTTTTGCATGTGATCCAGGAGGATCTGAAGAAGACATGAAGGTTTTTAAGTTTCTATTCAAACAGAATTCTTTCAGTTCGAATACTTTTCAGCCTGAGGTGTTCTATTCGAATAGAATAAAATCTATTTGAATACATTTTTGCCTGAGGTATTTTATTCGAATAAATTTTATTCTATTCGAATAGATTTCTGGCATTTCTGCCTGAGGTGTTTTATTCGAATAAATTTTTATTTTATTCAAATACATTTATTTTATTCAAACAGAAATTGATTCTGTTCGAACAGAGGCACGATTCAGCATTTTTCTTTTAGGCGTTGGTTATATTTTTGAGGGGTGTTTTGCCTCGAGATATTTTTTTTTTAGTATTTTAAGTTCCTTAGTATATAAAGGGAACTTAGGTTATTTCTTTTCGCGGAAGATCTAGAGAAATGTTTTAAGGAAGAAGCTTAGGGTTTAAAGTTTATTCGTTGTAATTACTTGGATAATACAATTGAATATCTTATTTTTCCCATACAATTTGGAGCTCTTCATACTTTTCTACTAACTAAAGCTTCTCAATCGTATTGTGGATTAAGTGGTATCAATTTTCCAGTTACGATTCTCGGGGGGGGGGGGGGTGGAGGGTTGATTGTGGCTTATGCTCACGTGACTGTTTTAACCAAACGAAGGAGAAGCTCTTGAGTTTATTGACGATTCATCGCAAACCTAATTCGAAGAAGAATGACAATTTGGAGATAGACGAGGCTAACGATCGACTCACAATTTTAAAAATGACAGTTTCTGACCTAACTTCTACTGTAGGGAAGTTAGTTGAACAGTTGCATCTCACAAACCTCGCGAAGGCTTCTACTTCGGCGACACGACGATGTCGCTTTCACCGGCGAGGCCGCTCGAAGAAAAAAGGGGTTTTGAAGGGGGATAGAGACATCGATAATGCGAGGATAGATAGTGATTCTAGTGATGCCAATTCTGTCAAGGCGCGCCCAGGTTTTGGTAAGTCAATAAATCTTATGCAAAATCTTCGTATTGGTTTTAAAATTGAGATTCTAGTTTTTGATGGTTCCGTCGATGCCGAGAAATTAGATAATTTGTTAGATAGGTTGGAGACCTATTTTTCTATTGATAAATATTCAGACGCTCAGTAGATTTGCTTCTCTACTTTGAAATTCACAAGTCACTCACTAACGTGGTGGAAATCTTATTGAAAATGACATGATGTCAGAATTCTGAGTTGGAAAGAATTCAAGCTCTTGGTGAGGAAGCAATTCAATCCAATTGGGTATAAACACGAACGATGGTACAAATGGCATAACTTGCGCTAAAGGTTTGGGCAATCCGTGCAACAATTTACTACGGAGTTTCATAACCAAGCATTGGTTTTGGATATTGACGTGGAGGAGTATGATGTGTTCATGAAGTATACGGGGGGTTTGTCAGAGTCCATTAGAAGAGAATTAAAGCTCTTTAATGTGGCAAATATCGAAGACGCGATCGTTAAAGAAATTGCCATTGAAGGCAAGTACTTGAAGAGCGACAAAAAAGGCAACAAGAACAATATGTGGTACAAGGCTAATTGGAAGTTTGATCAGAAATGGGAGTCATTGCAAGGCTACTGGGCACAATTCAGATAGATATTGGGAACTTCACTCGAAGCTTCGACTGAAGGAGGAAAAGGGCAAGAAAGAGAAGTGTGCACTAGCCGCAGCGATTGTGGATCTTCCAGATTTAGATAAGCCAAATCCAAAGCTTACTCTAATGTTCAAGCAACCTTTAGCTATCGACGAGGCGATTTGGGAAGAGCTTTTCTTTGTCAGCATTCAGGTGAAACAAACCTTAGTCGAGGCCATCATTGATCCGGGTAGTCATAAGAATTTAATTTCTGGGGTGGTGGTGAAGAAGATGGGTTTGGCTACTGTGGCTCATCCTGAGCCGTACGATTTGGGTTGGATTCAGAAAGACACGGAGTTGAAGATCACGAAGCAGTGTACGTTCAAGTTTGCGATTACTGAGAAGTTTATTGACGAAGTGACATGTGAGGTGGTTCTGTTGGACGTGTGTCAAGTCATCTTGGGTAGCCCTTATCTTTGGGACCGAGATACAATCTTTTATCGTCGTGCTTGCAAATATTGGTTGGTAAAGGATGGGACTTAGTTTCATATTAATATGTGTAAGGAACATATCACTACCAGTAATTTAGCAACGGCGACTCAGGCGAAGAGGTTGGTTAATGCGAGCGGCAAATTTATTTTGTTATTGGTGCAACCAGTTCAAGAGGGTACATCAGCTACAATATTATCTACTTTAGCAATGTCTCCTAAGTAACAAACCGATATGGGGGAGTTGTAAGAGGAGTATGAAGACTTTCTTCTAGGCATAGAAGGGATGTCGCGCATGAGGGAAGTGGAGCATGATATCACCTTGGTGAATGGTGAGACACTGCCCAATATTGGGTTATATCAGAGTTTTGTTACTGAGTCTGATGAGATCAAGAAGCAGATACATGAACTCCTGGAGTAAGGTGCTATTAATCTGAGTTGTTCGCTTTGTGGTTCGCCGGTGTTACTGGTACCAAAGAAAGATGGGTCTTGGAGGATGTGTATGGATTATCGGGCGTTGAACAAGATCACGGTGAAGAATCGTTATCCGCTTCCACGGATTGACGAGCTTTTAGATGAGTTACAGACGGCTTAGTTTTTCACCAAGTTGGATCTTAAGTCAGGTTACCATCAATTAGAATCCAGGAAGAGGATACTTAGAAGGCAGTATTCAATACCAAACAGGGGTTATTTGAGTGGTTGGTGATGCCTTTTGGGTTATGCAATGCTCCAGCGATATTTATGCGACTAATGAATGAGGTACTTCGTGCGTTTATTGATGATTTTGTAATTGTATATTTGGATGATATCTTGATATATAGTCGTACATGGGAGGAGCATCTTGGGCATTTACGCAAAGTGTTGGGCGCATTGCGATCACAACAGCTTTTTTTTAATGGGAAGAAGTGCGAGTTTGGAAAACAAGAGCTAGTCTATTTAGGTTTTATTGTTGGTGGCGGCAAACTTAAGGTTGGTCCAGAGAAGGTCTCGGTCATTACTAATTGGCCTAGACCCCGCACAGTGACGGAAGTGAGGAGTTTTATGAGTTCTTGTCAGTACTTACAGAAATTTATTCAGCATTTTTCCCAAATAGCTGCACTGTTGTATTCTTTGACGAAGACCAGGGTACAGTTTTTGGGGGAAGAGCACCATGAGAAAACCTTTCTGTTACTAAAGCAGAAGATTACGGATGTACCAGTGTTAGCATTGCCTAATTTGCAGTAGCCTTTTAAGGTCAAGACAGATGCGTCAGACTATACATTGGGGGCAATCCTTTTACAAGATGGGAAGCCGGTTGCTTACCATTCTAAGATGCTTACAGGAGTTGTACGCAACTATTCTACCTACGATAAGGAATTCTACGTGTTATATCAATCAGTTATGCATTGGCGGAGTTACTTATTGGGAAGGAGGTTGTGGTACATTCTGATCACAAACTGTTACAGTTCTTATCTACGCAATCCAAGCTTCAGTAAGCCCGCCATATGAAGTGGATGTCGTACCTTCAACAATTTACCTTATTGATCAAGTATAAGAAAAGAGTGGACAACAAGATGGCTGATATGTTATCTCGACCCCCATTACCAACTATTTCCGTTTTGTTGGAGGCTATGCAGATCCAGCCGATTGTTCCTTCTCAGTACGTTTCAGGGTATGACAACGACATGTAGCTCAATGCGATTTACGAGAAGTTACTGCAGGGCAAGACTTGCGAGTATGTTATGAAGGATGATTTAATTTACAAGGGCAGTCTACTATGTATTCCTGAGGGTAGAGACTGTTTGTAGTGGATTCGAGAGGCACATTATTCCTGGGTGGCAAGCCATTTCGAGGTTGAGAAGACTCTTTTGAATTTACGGCGTTATGTTTATTAGCCAAAAATACAGGTGGATGTGGCTCATGTAGTTTGTGGTTGTGTGTTATGCAACACATCGAAGCCTTCCAATAGGAAGATAAAACTGTGCTCACTGTTGCCAGTTCCTAGTCGACCTTGGGAGAGCATTTCGATAGATTTTATGGGTGGCTTGCCCATGACAAGGTGTAAGAAGGACTAATTGTTTGTGGTGGTGGATCGATTCAACAAGATGATTGTTCTTATTCCATGCCAGATGACGGTCACAGGGGAAGGATCAACACGATTATCTTTCAGAGACGTCTAGAGGTATTTCGAGCTCCCTTCTTCTATTATTTCTGATAGGGATAGCCACTTTTTGGGGCATTTCTGGAGATCGTTATGGGGGATGATGGACACTAAGTTGAAGAGAAGTACCATTTTTCATCCTTAGACAGACGGGCAAACAAAGGTTGTTAATCGCACTTTGGTACATTTATTACGGGAATTCCATTCTAAGAATCCTAAGACTTGGGATGAGAGTTTACCATATCTTCAGTTTACGTTCAACCGAGAGATTCATGGTTCTACTTTGAAGTCTTCTTTTGAAGTTTGTTTGGGTTACTTGCCACAAAGCCCTTTTGATTTGGCATTTAGTCTTGGCGACAAGACGGGGTCAGGGACGAAGGAAGATGAGCAGGTTAAAGCTTAGTGTTTTATTGAGAAGATCGGCAAGGTTCATGAGGTGGTTGAAACTCAGTTGAAGAAGACTCAAGCGAAGTATAAGGCTCGTCACGACAAGCATAGGGTTGATTGTACTTTTCTTGAGGGCGACTTCGTTTGGTTGTATTTGGGTAAGGAACGGCTTAAGGAGGAATGTAAGAAGCTCAAGCCTATCCGTTATGGTCTGTTTTTGATACTCAAGAAGATTGGTGACAATGCATTCCAGTTGGATTTGCCACATTTTATGAAGATGTATTCGGTGATTAATGTCAAGCATTTGAAACTGTTTGAGCCTTCTCTTCTGGATGAAGACTCTGAAATCGATACTCGTTTACCGTCAGTTGATGACTTATGGATGGAAAGAGAAGATCTATTGCCGGAGGATGATATTCTAGAGAGGAAGGTTCATACTACTGGACGGGGTACTATTGAATCGTTCTGAGTTGGGAAGAAGGGTATACTACCGAGTAAGTCGAAGTGGTACTACATGGAATTGGGCATCGTCGCATTCCCACATCTCCAATTTTAGCTTGACCAGGAGCTCAAGGCTTCTAAAGGGGGGGAGCCATGATCTAGAAGGATCTGAAGGGGACATGAAGGTTTTCAAGTTTCTATTCGAACATGATTGTTTATGTTTAAATACTTTTCAGCCTGAGGTGTTCTATTCAAATAAAATAAAATTTATTTGAATACATTTCTGCTTGAGGTGTTTTATTTAAATAGATTTTATTCTATTCGAATAGATTTCTGGTATTTCTGCCTGAGGTGTTTTATTCGAATAGATTTTTATTCTATTCGAATACATTTATTTTATTCGAACAGAAACTGATTATGTCCGAACAGAGACGCGATTTAGCATTTTTTCCTTTAGGCGTTGGTTATATTTTTGAGGGGTGTTTTGCCTCGAGATGCGTTCTTTAAGTATTTTAAGTTCCCTAGAATATAAAGGGGACTTAGGTTATTTCTTTTCGAGGAAGATCTAGAGAGAAGTTTTAAGGAAGAAGCTTAGGGTTTAGAGTTTATTCATTGTAATTACTTGGATAATACAATTGAATCTCTTATTTTTCCCATACAATTTGGCGATCTTCATATTTTTCTCTTCAAACTAAAGCTTCTCAATCGTATTATGGATTAGCATGTGTTTGTGGTAACCTTAAAAACCAGCCCTAAAAAATCTGATAATGCAAGAACAAGAGTTGTGGTAAGCTTATGTTTGATCAATCAGAATGCTTCTTCAGCCAAAGAAGCCACTCAAAAGGTATGTTTCCTATGAGGGAAGTGATCGGTACCATAATACTGTTGAACACATCTATAAATCGTATGTAGAACGTAGCCAACCCATGAAAGCTACATACCTGTGTTGTCGTGGTATGGACTGGCCAGTTCCTGATCGTATCCATATTTTTTCATCCACCTTGATCCCCTCTGACGCAATAACATACCCCAAAAATTATACAACATCGACGAGGAAAAAATACTTCTTCAACAGAAGAAATAATTGATGCTTACGCAGGGCTTCTATCTTCGACCTGGACTACTTCGAGCTGCTTCTTATAGATATCATCCTTATATGATTTCAGGTCGATAATGTATTCGTACATCCGTCCCTCCTTGAAAATGAATTCCAGCAACCTCTGTAAAGTATAGAAGTTGCCAGTAGAATGATGGTTTATCTTGTGATACATGCAGTACGGGTGGTTCTCGATTGGTTCCAATTGTTGAGAGGGACGGTATAGCTTATCCATGGAGAAGATTGGAAAAATTGCATAAATTTGAACATTCATCTTCGGGAGGACCGGTTTGGGTAATGTTCTTCCTTTCCGAGGATTGTCGGTGTTACCCTTGGAACGCTTTTGGTTACCCTGATCCTCCTTCAGTTTATTATTTTGATCTATAGATGGACCTTTCGTGGTTAGGGTGGATTTAGTATATTTATGCCTTTCGAACATAACCATTGACTTTGGTGATCATATTCTCAAAGGTTACAAGTTTTTTGAGGAAGAGATGCTCTTTGGCCTTGCAGTCGAGCTAGAGCACGTTGGTGAAAGCAGTAACAACTATTTTTTCATCGAGATTGTCTACTTTTCGCGCAAGCTTCAAAAACTTCTTTGCAAAGTCCTCGAGCTTCTCTCCGTGTGACTGTTTAAGACTAATAAGATAATATAAATTCCCCTCTTTGTGTCTGTTGTGAGCATACGTCTTGATAAATTATTTCTACAACTGATGGAACCACCAGAGCTGTTCTTCCTGTAAACTTGTTGCAAACAAATAGTAGAGGATGTGATTGAGGTTGGAATATATTTCCAATATATTATGGTATTGTAGAATGTGTTTATTGATTGGTGCCCTTGTATTTACAAATCATTGGAGAATGGAAACCTTTCAATATTTTTATATCGAATAGTTCTTTGGCAATCAAGCTTACTTGTAGCTTGGTAAGGTCATCGATAATGCCCAGAACTTGTGCTTCGATCAACTCCTTGATGCGTTGATGCATGTTCTTATGTGACATAGTGACGTGTCAGTTGAGTGGCTTGACGAGGAATTGGTGAATTATGAGTGTTGGTGCCCTCACTCAAACAGTCACGTGCTAGAATTCGAGGTTGAGGTCACAATTCTTCCTCCTAACGTTTGGAAAATCTATGACCTCTGCTAATTTCAGACTGAACTTCACCACCCAAATGAATAGAAGGTTGATATTCGTACTAAATATTTTTGGAAATAGGTTTGTTAGTGGCTCCTTGAGGTACAAATTTGTCCCACACAGAAACCCAAGAGTTCTCTGGCACTTGATCGCGATCTCTGGTTGGAGGAGCCTATTGAGTATTCTGTAAAGCTTGTAATGCAGTCTGCATGGTTGCCAAATGGTCTTCATGTTGTTTGAACACTGCTAAACGAGCTTGTCGCTCGGCTTCAAGCTCCATCTTACAGAGCTCTCGGTCAAGAGTTAACTAGCATTCAAGCTCATTACGCTTCTTTATTTCTGTGTGGAGGTTCCCCTGTAGTTCTGTAAGTTATTCCGGCTCAACCGAAAGATCGAACTGGATTTCGATTATTGTTCATCTGGAAGTGACCATGATTGAAATTGATAGTACAGTGAATGTATGCCTTAGGATATCGTAGAAATATCTTCTTTCCCACAGATGACGCCAAATGTAATGACCTAATTCTGTAAGCTTGAGATGGCTCAGAATTAGATCTTACACCAATGTTCATATGATAAAAACTAATGTGAAGCAAGAAATGACACTAGTAATTTAGCGTGGAAAACCTCTGAATAGGTAAAAAAACAACGACCTCAAGTTGAGGATTTTAGTTACAGTAATTTTTATTGTTTGAGGCTGAAATCTTATTATAAGTAATCTCTCGAACTGGAAATACTCGATCTTGTAAATAAGAATTTTGGTGTTTGAGAATCTAGTGGCTTTCTTGATAATTTATCATATATTTTTCTGGTCCCTGTCTCTTCTGGAACTTTTTCTTTATGTAGGCCTTGTCTGCAGTTCTTTACAGTGTTGAAGCACGTTTTCTGAAGTGGCGGTTTACTGAGTAACTGTTAAGTTTGCGAGAGACAGGTGTCTTTGACTTGTTCATGCTTTTCTGTTGTGCTCGACCCACGTTCTTCATCAGTTCGTGGCCTAGGTGTCAATGCTGATTGTTTATGTCACATGTAGTATACTTGAGTCTGATATAGAGGTAGTTCGAATTGGGTTAGATTGAGGGATAGGTCCCTATAGTATCTATATGGTAAACTAGATACGAATATTTACATGAAGCCACCCGAAGAGGTATAAGCTTCTATAAGCAATTAAGCCCTACACACGAAGTGTGTACGTAATAAAACTAGAAAAGTTATTGCTGACTTGAAGCAATTAGGGCCCATGTGACATAGTAAGATTGATTGAGTATTTGAAAGTCGGAGACTTTACAAATATTTTTATTTGTATATGCATTCTTATTTAGAACATATATATTAGCTTAAGTCATCATTATAGTGTACTAATTGATTTGGATATCATTAGAAATCTAGGGGAGATTGCGACAGCCGTCAAATACCTTAGAAAGGAATTCAAAATAAAAAACCTTGGAAAATTAAGTATTGTCTCGATTTACAGATACAACATCTTGGTAGTAGCATGCTCGTACACCAAGCAATATATATCAGAAGAGTTATCTAATACTTCGGTATAGATATAGCACAAGGTAGTAAGTTATTTATTAAGCGCCCATCACTTAGATGTGGACAACGACATCTTCCACCATCCTAATGGAGGGTTTCATAGGGTCGTGACGCCATAGTTAGGAGGTGTTTTGCTATAGTTAGCTGGGTATACTAGATTCAATAACTCATTCGCAATAAATTGTTTGGCTTGCCATAGTTCTGTTCCTACCCAAAGGCATTGGAATGAGAGTAAGCACATTTTAAGGTATCTGATCGGCATGAAAGACTAGGGTTTATTATACTCAAAATAATAAACAAAAATTATAGGGTACACCGATACAAAATACTTGTCGGACCCATATAGAAACCATTGTCATATGGATTATGTGTTTATGTACGGGGATACAACAAACTCTTGGAGATCCATGAAGCAGATGGCATTAGTTATATCTTTGAACCACGAGGAGATTCTTATACTTCATGAAGCTGGCATAGAATGATGGTTGCGCTCCAAGATACATCACATCAACTAAAATTGTGATATGTTCTATCCAAGATAAAACATCGGCTATGTATGATGGCAACTCAGCTTGCATCATTCAAGTCAATGGCAATTTTATCAATGGTGACAGAACGAAGCACATTTCACAAAAGTCATTCCATACTTATGAATTACACAAGGCGGATGAGATTAACGTTATTCAAGACATTTCATAAGATAACTTTGCAAACCTCTTCATGAAGATTCTTGTACCACTTACGTTCATGCAGCTAGTACATGGGATTAACATACGAAAGTTTTTATTCACCATTATCTCGGGGAGATTCATCTCGGGGGAGATCGACATCTGGGGGAGTAGTCTCGACCTAATGTAAACACATACGTATTGTACTATTTTTCCTGATAGTACAATTTTTATCCTAGGAGGTTTTACTGACTAGAGATTTTGATTAGGCAACGTATACGTGTCCACAACCCATACGGGGTATAGGATTATACTCTTTCCTTGCACAACTTTTTTCCAAAGGGGTTTTGCTAGGCAGAGGTTTTGATGAGGCAAGTCGTCCTGATATGGAACACCTCAAGGGGGAGTGTTAAGAGTTGGGTCCGGCCCAAGGTGGAAACCTAACTGGATTGGGGTGTCCTACTGGACTCCTAATAAGCCCATATACCATTAGGGTTTATGGGGAGAGTTTGAGTAATAGTATATAACCTCATAATGGGTTAAGTCTTTATAATACACATAGAAACAAATCATCAATCAATAAAATATCTACTCCTCTCTCATTATGTGTTATGATTAACTGATAGAATATAGTATTATCCAACAAGTCCCAACTAGTTATTTGTTACTAATTTGAGTTCTCTTTTTAATACGTGTAAACTTGTAAAAGAAGTTATTAGCCCAAAGTGTTGGAGACCACTCTAGAAAAATAAAATGAGTCAATTGGAGACATATCTACAATTTAGAAAAACTCTTATTTAGTTAACTACTAGGGTGATCCGAGTTCATAATTTATCATTATTTGCCGGATTAATTCCTGAGGCACGTGAGAATCCCAATTCAATCTACATGTCGGGTTTATTTTTGCAATTAGCCCCATTGGTGAATTGAACTCAATACATCTGCTTCTCAAGCATGGCCGAGACTAGGGTTTGGGTGGCCTAAAGTGGCCACATAAAATAAAATGAGGCCAAAAAAAAAAAAAAAAATTGGAGGCCCCAGAGGTGAATAGAGGGGAAAAAAGAGTTAGCGGAGTCCCTCACTTTGTCGTTGTTAACAAAAACTAAATATTCCAAAAAAAAATTGGAATTGATTGGTACACGAGTTTATTGCCCCTCTACCAACTACTCGAGGAAAGGTTTTATAATTGACTCTCTCTTACTCTCTTCCCTCGGTCCTCACTTTGTCGTTGTTCTTGAGGCATGGTCCTACTCAACAAAAACTATAATAAAAAAAAAGGGTCCTGCTAATTCCACGCTTGAAATTGATTGGTACACGAGTTATATTTTTAATCTGACTTTATTACCCCTCTGTCAACTACTCAAGGAACAATTGGACTCTTGCCCCAGTGGTGGTAGTACCTCTCCACCAAGTGAGAGGTCGTGGGTTCTAAACCTCATGGGGTTGGAAACTCAGGGTTGCGGATCCCTATAAAAAACCAGCTTTAAAAAATAAAATAAAAATAAAAAAAACTCAAGGAAAGGATTTACAATTGACTATATATATATATCCCTCTCTTAGTTTTACTCATCTTTTTTCTTATGTGAAAGCTACTCTCTTCCCTCACAATTCTTGGTTTTATTTAAGAAAATTATTTGACACAACAACGCAAATCGAAGATCTCCCCATAGTCTAAGGGCAATTTATGAGTATTTTCTTGTGCTCATGAGTTCTTGCACTTACCTCTGACCCAATTGGCCTAAAGCGCCATGATCATCGTTTGGGTTTCAATGTGGATGGGTGGGGCAGATACGTCTCTCATTGCCTAGTTCTTACCCACCAATTTTCTAGAGCTTTTCTTCCTCTAACAAGTAATTACTACCCAACCATGAGAAATATCTAGAGAGATGAAATTAGCTCAAGTTTTTTTATGGGTTCTTTTTGTGATAGTGATAAACTGATATCTATTGCTTTAGTAGGAAAAGATAAACAAGAGATCAAATCCAACACTTTATCTTCTTTCCCTTTATCTACAAAAATAAACACCCAGTTTATTATTTTCTACTTTTAATTTGAAATGATTAGCTGCATGGGTTATGTTGGGAAATCACAACTTTCCCACTATATATAATTCAACGATAAGCAAGAGAAATTTAACGACAAATAAACTAGAAAACAAGCAAAGACAACACACGATTTTTACGTTAAAACCCTTCAACGTGAAAGGGAAAACCACAGGGAAAATCCGAATCTACTATATCAATAAACGGATTACAAACATCCTCAATCATGAGGGTTATAATAAAATTGAGCACCTTGTATGCCCAAACAAGATCTACTAAATGTTGTTTACCTTTAACTTGAAAAAACACCTTCAATCCCCCTTCCGTCGACAAACTCGTCGAAGAACACCTTCTTTTGTTGCTTGATCGGAGCATAAAGAATACTTGGATTGATTTATCTCTTCACCTCACACCAATGGAGATGGATTTGTTTTCTTCGAGTTGGGTTTTCAAAGTTCTATCTTTTTTTTTTCTTTCTCTCTAGAATTTTCTCCAATAGTACACACCACATTTGAAAAGACAAGGTTTTTCTAAAAGTCTCCATTTACCTTTTCCAAGGTAAGAACTAAGCCCATTAAGTTTATGGGCCTCATCATGGGTTGGACTACCCAACAATCTCCCCCTCCAACACATGAGGACGACTTCCTCTTGCCAAAGGAGGTAAACCCACTTGTACTAACAAGTATACATACCGGCCAAGCTTCTAAAGAACTCGTACTTCTCTTTTGCGAGAACCTTTGTCATCATATCAGATGGATTTGAATCCGTATGAACTTTATCCACATTCATCAAGCGCCTCTCCAACACATCACGTATTCAATGATACCGAATCTCGATATGTTTAGTCCTTAAGTGAAATATGGCATTTTTACTCAAGTCTATGACACTTTGGCTATCACACTTGACTACATACTTGCTCTGTTTTAAGCCCAACTCGCGTAGAAAATGCTTCAGCCACAACACCTCTTTGCATACCTCGGCAGCGGAAACATACTCGGCCTCGGTAGTAGATAAAGCAACACCCTTTTGCAACCTTGATTGCCATGAAATAGCTCCCCCGAAAAAAGTAAACAAGTAACCCGATATAGACTTTCTACGATTAAGATCATCGGCAAGATCCGAATTCGTAAACCCCTCCAACTCGAGTTTAGATTTTCCATAGTATAAACATACCTTGGAAGTGTCTCTAAGATACCGAAGTATCCACTTAACGGCTTCCCAATGTTGTTTCCCCCGATTTATAAGAAATTTACTTACCATACCAACAGCATGTGCGATGTCCGGCCTTGCACATATCATAGCATACATAAGGCTTTCCACGACCAAAGCATATGAAACCTTTTTCATATCTTCTTTCTCCTTCTTGCTTGTAGGACATTCCTTGGAGCTTAGATTGAAATGACTTGCTAGTGAAGTGCTAACGGGCTTTGCATTCTTCATGTTAAACTTTTCAAGCACACGCTCTATGTACTTCTCTTGAGACAGCCATAGCTTCTTCGCCTCTCTATCCTGCTTGATTGTCGTGCCTAATATTTGCTTTGCTGGACCCAAGTCTTTCATATCAAAGGACTTGCTCAAGTCGTTCTTCAACCTACAAATCATGTTAGCATCTTTTCCAACAATTAACATAAAGCAAAAGAATAATGAAATCACCATTAGGAAACCTCTTAGAATAAACACAATGATCAAATGTCGATCTTTGGTAACCATGCTCCACCATGAAAGTATCAAACTTCTTGTACCATAATCTAGGCGCTTGTTTTAGCCCATACAAACTTTTGTGTAGTCGACATACCATGTGTTCCTTTCCCTTGACCTCAAACCCACGAGGTTGCTCCATATAGATTTCTTCTTTCAAATCTCCATGGAGAAATGCGGTTTTCACATCTAATTGTTCAACTTCAAGGTCCAAATTTGCCGCTAGACCCAAAACCACCCGAATAGAAGAATATTTTACTACCGGCGAGAAGATCTCATCAAAGTCGATTTCCTTTCTTTGACTAAATCCTTTAACCACAAGACGTGTCTTGTACCTCATCTTCCCATCGCCTTCATTCTTTAACTTAAAGACCCATTTGTATTTCAATGCGTTTATCCCCTTTGGTAACTTAACCAACTCATAAGTATGGTTCTTATGCAAGGAATCAATCTCATCTTGCATAACTTTTAACCACTCACCCTTTTCTTTATGGCCTTGAACTTCTTGAAAACTTTCTGGTTCGCCATCGCTTGTGAGTATCACATACTCATTAGGAGAGTACTTAGGAGAAGGTGTACACACTCTTATAGATCTTCTCAATTGCGGTTCAACAACTTCTTCATTTGATTCTTGGTCCCCCGTATCATCGTCATCATCAATGAGAGCATGTTCATAGTTTTGTTCATCCCCACAATGAGCATCTTCATCGTGTTCTTCGCTTTCATCTCTATCATCATAATCATCATGGTGCACGGGTTCGGGGGGCATAGGATGTGAAAAATCAGCAACTATCCTTTGAGGTTCATCGCCCATACCATCCTTTTCAAAGTCTTCAAATGTTTGATTTTTGAGAAAAACAACACCTTGACTTCGATATAACTTCTTGCCAATTGGATCCCATAACCGATACCTAAATTTATCATCACCATATCCTCTGAAGATACATGGTTTAGACTTGGAGTCTAACTTGGAACGGAGTTCATCAGAAATATGCATATAGGCTTTGCAACCAAATACCTTCAAATGTGAATATGACACATCTTTCCCGCTCCATATCTTTAGTGGAACTTCTCCCCCAAGTGGTACGGAAGGTGAACGGTTGATTAGATCACAAGCGGTGCGTATAGTTTCCCCCCAAAATAGTTTTGATAATTTTGTACAAGCTAGCAAACTTCTAATCTTCTCTACGATAGTTCGGTTCATCATTTCGGCCACTCTATTATGTTGAGGAGTGCGTGGAACGGTGCCTAATCCTATTTTCACCAAGATAATTTGTGAACTCCTTGGATTTATATTCACCCCCGTTGTCGGTATGGAGACACTTGAGAAGCTTTCCGGCTTGCCGTTCAACCATGGCATAAAACATCTTGAAAATACCAAACACCTCATCTTTGGTCTTCATAGCATAAACCCATACCATTCTCGAAGCATCATCTATGAATGTAACAAAATAGGAAGCACCACCAAGAGACTTGATATCAAGTGAGCAAACATCGGAATATACAGCATCTAATATTTTAGTTTCATGTTTTGAACCACCACTTTTAAGAAACGAAACTTTATGTTGTTTACCAGCTAAACAATGATCACAAGAATCTAAAGGCGTACCTTTGATGTTAGGAAGGAGATCTTTCTTGGACAAAATTTGCAAACCTTTTTCTCTCACATGGCCAAGTCTTCGATGCCATAAAACCGATGATGAAATCTCCAAGGCCAAATTTAACCCGTCTTCACATAACTGCGCCTTCATCTTGTAAAATGTACCAATTTTCTCACCTTTAGCCACCACAAGAGAACCTCTTGTCAATTTCTACTTTCCTTGCCCAAAGTGGTTGTCATATCCTTCATCATCAAGCTTTCCACCTGAAATAAGATTTAAGCGAAGATCCAAAACATGTCTTACATCTTTCAACATAAGTTTTTGACCGCTACTAGTTGCAACGAGTACATCACCAATACCCATAATTTTGGAGACATTATTATTCCCCCACTTGACCATACCAAATTACCGGAGTTATAAGATGAAAACAATTCATTACTTGGAGTAGTGTATGGTAAGAAGTACCCGTATCGATCACCCACTCCATATCTCTATTTATGATACCAAAACAATCTTCCTCATATGTTGTAAGTACCACGAAATCATCACCGGTAGCAGCAACCTAAGTATCTTTGGTCTTTTCATTATTTTTCCCATCTTTCTTCTCCCTTTGGAATTTTCGACAATCTTTCTTCATATGGCCTTTCTTCCCACAATAGTAGCATTCAATATTTTAATATGTTCCTTAATTTTGATCTTCCTCTCGACTTGTCACGATTTTGATCATACCTCCTAGTAGATTTTCCTCGTTTTTTACTAGTAACCTGGCTCATCGTGATAATATCATTCAGTGTCGAATTGCTTAACGATACTACCAATGTTTTCTAACTTTTCGGTAGCAAACTAAGCAACAACAAAGCTTGCAACTCATCTTCCAATACCATCTTCATAGATACCAATTGTTTCACAATACTATGAATCTCATTATGATGCTCCGCGATCGACGAACCTTCTTTGAACTTCAAATTTACTAGCTTTCTAATAAAAAAAGCTTTGTTCCCGGCCGTCTTCAGTTCATAAAGATCGTGCAACTTCTTCCACAAATCTTGTGAAGAACTCTCATTTAATACATGGTGGAAAATAACATCATCCAACCATTGTCGAATAGTTCCAATTGTTTTTCTATCCATCTTTTTCCAATCGTCGTCGGACATATCTTTTGGCTTGCTTCCGACCCTTTCAATGGGTACATACAAATCATTACAATAAAGCAAGTCTTCCATCTTCGGCTTCCAAATCAACCAATTGTTACCGTTGAGACTAACCATTCTTGCATCCATCACGAATCACACACGAACAAAACCAACCACGGCTCTGACACCACTTGTTGGGAAATCACGACTTTCCCACTATGTATAATTCGACGATAAGTAAGAGAAATTTAACAACAAATAAACTAGCAAGCAAGCAACGACAACACATGCTTTTTACGTGGAAACCCTTCAACGTGAAAGGGAAAAACCACGGGGAAAATCTGAATCCACTATATCAATAAACGGATTACAAACATCCTCAATCGTGAAGGTTACAATAAAATTCAGCACCTTGTATGCCCAAACAAGATCTACTAAATGTTGTTTACATTCAACTTGAAAATACACCTTCAATCCCCCTTCCGTCGACAAACTCGTCGGAGAACACCTTCTTTTGTTGCTTGATCGGAGCACAAATAATACTTGGATTGATTCCTCTCTTCACCTCACACCAATGGAGATGGATTTGTTTTCTTAAGTTGGGTTTTCAAAGTTCTATATCTCTCTCTCTAGAATTTTCTCCAATAGTGCACACCCAATTAGAAAAGACAAAACTTTTCTAGAAATCTCTATTTACCTTTTCAAAGAACTAAGCCCATTAAATTTATGGGCCTCATCATGGGTTAGAGTACCCAACAAGTTACATATGTAATCCAAATCAAAATTCAAAATTTGGGAGAAAACCCTATTTTGGGGAATATAGCATAAGGTTTGGATTCGTGGTAGATCCATATTGCAATTTTGCCGGGGTAATCTCGTCCTTGCGGATTCATGTTCACACAGACCCATTTTATATTCTCGGATAAGCTTTTGGAAGCATCAAATTCGTCTAATATGGCATAAACTTCATCTATTTTGTGTTGCCTATAGTAAGGTATTCTTCATAAATGAAGATAAAATGGAAGAGAGACCCCTGTTTTTACTTAAAGAGTTGTTTTGGGAATATTCTGTTTTCATGATAAGGGAAAGGGTATTTGTGGCAGATCCGAACAAAAAGTCAGGTCCCTATAAGTTTAACGTGGAAATATGAGCTTCCAAAAAAGAAATCCATAAAATTATTTCACCTGACGTAAATAATTTAGCCCGGACCACATCTACAGTATCAAACACTATCTCTCATCCTAATCGTCCATCTAACTTTTATAAAATAAAAATAAATCTCTAACACCAACCGTTAGATGATCTCTATATATTAATATATCATTTACACATGTGCTCACCTCACCAGACAAAATCCAAACCCATATAATCCTTATATCACCCTCCACAGAACCCGTCACCATCACCCCATCCACCATTAAAGCTGAAACTTAAAAGCTTCATCAACCATCAACAAATCATAAGGTGCCCATAATGAATCAAGGGGGCAAGGTCTCTTTGAATCCAATCTCAACCATGGCTTTCCCTTCCCACTCCAATGCAGCAAACTTACCGGCCCAGGGTGAAGATCTCGACACAACCCTCGAATATTATCTCCACCTAGACCATGTTGGTTCCACCGATGCTCAACACCCATTACATCGCCAGCAAATACTAGCAAGAATGGGGGCAATGATCCCAACTCGTAAATGCGAAATCTTTTTTGTAATCTCATCCAGCTCTCTAATTTCTCTGTGAATCTTCCGTCTCTCCATCTGGAAACATCGATGACCATAACACCCGTGTTAAAGTAACACGGGTGTTTACCTATAAACGCCTTGGAGAATACTGGGTCGCCCCAGAATTTCTCTGTGAAATAATGGGTGAAATTAGCATGGCAATACTCTGGTGCACCAAGAACATGTGTACTCATGTTGATGCTCCATAATAGCTCGATGTCGTCTATTAGGATCAAGTCCGAGTCCAAGTAGATTACGCGATTGACGTCGTTCGGGAGGAGGTTGGGGAGGTAGATTCTTGCGTAGTTTAGGGGTTGATCGAGTGCTCGTCGAATGGAGGAAGAGATTTTGTTGATGACTAGGTTTGTGTTGAAGTTGTAGAGGTGGAAATGGAGGTATGGGAATGTGGAGATGATAGTGGTATGGAGATGAGCGCGCTGGATATGGACTAATAAGAAATGGAAGACTATATTTTCTGGGCATGAGGCGTGCTGGAGAACAGAGAGGATCGCGGCGATGGAGCCTCGGAGGTATGTGGTGTCGAGTGTCATGGCAATGTGAATTGTGGAAGGATTGTGATTGTTTAGGGAATGAGTGAGTTTGGGGCAGTTTTCGCCGTTTCGAAATGCCGGGGCTTCTCGGAATTTTTTCGCGGAGATTGGTGTGGTTATGATGATGAGGAGGACGAGGAGAGATGTGAGGAGTGTTGGTGCCATTGTTGGTTCAATTTGAAGAGGGAGTGTATGTGAAAATAGGAGACTTTTTGAGAAGGGGAAGGAGTCATAAAGTGGTGTTGGTGCCATTGTTGATATTGGCAAGGTGTTAATTGTTCCAATCACTTACTATATTTACAGTAAGCATCCCCAATACTCACAATTCCCCCAAACAAATAAAAACTATAACAGATAATTTAAATAATTTGAAAGAGAGAAGGAGATAAGAGAGGGTTGAGTTCTTGGAGGAGGAAGTTTTTGTACACAGACAAAAAAACGTTTCATAGAAAAAACATAAATGCAATACAAAAACACTTCCTTCGGTCGTTTGAAAATGTTTGTGCACTGAAATATTTTTACTTACCGCTGTATTAGCTATAAAACTTTTCCTCTCATTCCCGAACATAATGTTTCTTTCATTCATGAACCTAATGGTTAGTAGCTTTCTAAATCAAACCGAAAAGAAAATGGTTAGTAGCTTTCAAAATTCCCAGTGTCAATAGTGTAAAACTATAATTGGCTTCCTGTGAATATCAAACCTTAAAAAGGTCAGGCATCTTGTCCAGGCTGGAAAGACGCGTTTTCTTACTGGAGTCGAGTAAATGTAGTGAAGTGTGGGACTGACACTAATACTGTAGCTCAACAACCGTGCCTGTCTGAATACATAAGTTAATCCTCACCGTTGGATGGTCTAATAGTCAGTGATCGGCGGTTGACATTGAACCACTGTCACTGACTTAGTACTGCAGTAAATATTTTGTACAGACCCAATATTAAGGATGTTGCGGGATGTTTAACCACCTAGTACGAAATACCTCATCTTAGCATTGAGGTTCATCCAGATATGTGATGTTATTTCTTCGAGATAGTTATAGCATGTTCCGGCAGACCGTTGAGTTTATTCTTCTTTCCCATATGGGTTGTTCTATTCCCCCCGCTTATATCGTGTCATACATTCCTATATTACAAAGAATGGCAAAATGCTGAATTGGCCTGAAGTTGTTCCGAAGGACGCGACTCTTAGGAGTAATGTAGAAATTAAGCAAATTATCAAAACATCAAAGCCGTTTACGCTTAAGTAACATGTCCATCATATTTTCGTATAATACCTTTGAGTTTTGAGTAATTTGGATGGACCTAAGTTTCCATAAATCCCGAACTGGAATGGAGATGTGTGTTAACCACCAATCCACCACTCGGAGGTCAAAGGTTCAATTCTCACTACTGCGTGGGCTTTGAGATTGGTATGAGGGATCTAGTATGTGGGTAAAAAAATTAAAAACAAAATATTTCCGTGGGCTTAATCTATTTTTCTAGGGCTGTGAATTCAGCGCTTATGACCAAATATGCTGATAGTCCTAGATACCATTACTTGCCAAACAATGGACCCTTCCATATGTTCTAGGCTCTACTCATCAACCCATTTCAACGCCTTAGCTGTGTTCTTGGACTTTGTTTTAATTGAGACTTGGTTTGGTCCCAACATGGGTTCGTGCCCAACCCTTTCAAGTTGCAGAACACAACCCAAACAGATTAAAAAAAGTCTTTAAGAGTTTCTCAGCATTCTCCATCTAAACTCTTAGGGCATCTCTAACTGTCTAATACTTGGGGTAAGCACAGGTAAATATATACCTCTTGGCACAAAAAATGCCTGAAAATCAATATATTTATGCTATGCGTGCATAGTGTTTTAGATGTTATATTTATTCATGGTAAAAAGATCATATCCATAAAAATAAACATTCTTGAATCTGAGTGTTCATAATATACGAGTGTCTAGGTGAGTGCCACAAAAATGAGTGTCCGAGTTCAAAATAATACCGTCTATTATGTCAAATCACTGTTAATTTAAAATTTTAGATGATTAAAAAATGGAAATTATGATTTTAAATACTAAAAGATGCGAACTTTCAGCAATCGGACCCAGGAAACAATAAATTCTAAAATCGATAATGGCAAGAGGGAAAACCAATTTTGCCCCAACTAAAGTTTCAATATTACAGCAGACAACCACCTGTTTTCGGGCTCCACTAGTACGAATGTCACTTCCAATAATAATAATAAATTGTAAAACTCATTTAAAAATAATATATCACGCCACGCGTCATTACCATATGCTTTTTACGATTTGTTCAGAAAAGTATGTCATTTGTTAAGAAAAACTTTGTCATTATGTCGACAATCAATGACATTTGTTAAGAAATATTTGTCATTTGTTTTTTCCAGAAGTTTCTCATTTGTTCAGAAATCTATCATTTATTTTCCCGTTAGTTTCTCATTTGTTCAGAATTCTGTTATTATTTTTACCATAATTTTAACTGTCATTTGTTCAAAAAAATGTTACATGTTTGAAAAATGTCACCTGTTTTTTACAAGCACGTGGCCCCACAAGTATTGTAGGGACCTATCCCTCAATCTCACCCAAAGTCGTGCTCACCTAGTTCGAATTACCTCAATCTTAGATTTACGCATTTTTAACACATTTCCCCAGTAAACATTCCAACCTACCCCACGAACTCGTTAAGAACGTAGGCCAAACTTAAACTGAAAAACCTTATCCAGTCAAAGACAACTGTCTCCCACGAACTCGTCAGTTACTCAGTCAGCAGCCACTAACCACATTATTCGGAAAACGTGTTCCAGCATGATGAAGAGATACGGAGAAGGCCTATATAAAGAAAAAGTTCCAGAAGAGACAGAGGCCAGAAAAATTATACGAGAGATCATTAAGAATCTATCGATTCGAGATTCTTAGTAAAGATTACAAACTTCTTAGTTACAAAGTTAAAAACATTTCTATATTTAGAGATCACTTGTGATAAAAATATCCGCCTTAAGCAATAAAGATACTTTCACAAAAATCCTTCACACGAGGTCGAGGTTTTTTTTACTTATTCAGAGGTTTTTCACGCTAAAATCACATGTTTCATTTCTTACTTTCTATTAGAATATAGTTACAGGTTCATTGGTGTGATAGCAAATTCCAAGCCATTTCGAGCTTACGGAATTTGACCATTACATTTGGCTCCGTATGTGGGAAAGATTACATTTCCACGATATCCTAACGCATTCTTTCGCTATAATTTTCAATCATGGTTACTTCTATACGATCGGCTACAGGTACCCAGCTCGAAGTTTCAATGGAGCCAGGGCAACTTACAGAGTTACGGGCGAATCTTAATGCCGAAACAGAGAAACACGTTGAACTCGAATTGCAGTTAACAAAGAATCGGGAGCTATGAGAGAAAGAGTTCGACGCAGAACGACAAGCTCGTTTGACAGCGCTCAAACGACATGAAGATCAGATGATAACAATGTAGACTGCCCTAAAGGCTTTGTAAAATACTTAACAGGCTCCTCCAGCCAGAGGTCGCGATAAGCTTCCAGAGACCTCCCGTAGCCACCAGTAAAGCTATTTCCAGGAATCTATAACACGAATCACATCCCTTCATACATTTGAGGTGTGAAGTTCAGTCCGATGTCAGTCGAGGTCACCGAATTTCTATCTGCCAGGAGGAAGAACAGCGACCTCAACATCAAGATCCAGCATGAGATCACTTGAGTGAAGGTATGGGTACTCATTATCCACAGTAAGCTCGTCCAGCGATTCAACCAACACGTCATTACGTCACAAAGAGTATAAGGACCAACGGATTAAGGAGTTGATCAAAACACAAGTTTTGGGTACTACCGGTGATGCCACAAAGTTACAAGGAAGTCCGATTGCCAAGGAACTATTCGATATAAAGATACCGAAAGGTTTTCATACTCCCAAAATTCACAAATACAAAGATACTGACCCGAAGGAGCACATTCAGCAATAACATGATTCATTGGGATTGTACTCCAATCTTAATCACATCCTCTACCTTCTGTTCGCCATAAGTCTATAGGAGGAACTACTCCGATGGTTCCACTCTCTCCCTGAGGACTCCATCTACATATTCGATCAGCTGCAGAAGCAGTTCATCAAGATATATGCTCACAACAGAGACAAAAAGGAGAACATATATTCTCTTATTGGCTTTAAACAATCGCATGGAGAGAAGCTCAAAGATTTCTCAAAGAAATTTTTAGAACTTGCGCGAAAAGTAGATAACCTCGATCAAAAAACGGATGTTACGGCTTTCACCAATGCTCTTCGGCTCGACTGCAAAGCCAAAAAATACCTCCTCCTTAACAAACCTGTGACCTTGGAAGAGATGATCACCAAAGTCAACAGTTACGTCGACCTGGAGAAGATGATGTTCAAGCGACAAAAATCTACTAAATCCATCCTCTCCACCAAAGGCCCATCTACAGATTAAACCAGTGAACCCAAGGAGGAACAGGGAGATCAGAGGCACACCAAGGGCAACACTGGTTATACTTGGAAAGGCGATCCACCAAACAAACCCATCCTCCCAAAACTAAACCTCCGAATCTCCACAATTTTTCCACTATTATTGAAAGATCAATTCTACCGCGTCTCTCAACCGCTGGAACCAATCAATTGTCGACCAAGTTGCCTGGATCATAAGGTAAATCATTATACCACTAACAATTTTTATGTTATACAGTGGTTTCTTGAGTACATTTTTAAAGAGAGGCGGATGCTCGAATGCATTATCAATCTGAAGTCGTACAAAGATGACAACTATAAGAAGCAACTCGAAGTTATTCAGGTCAATGATCAAGCTAAGGAAAAACATCATTACCATATGCACCACAACAACATGATCAAAATCAATCAGATCACCAATTCCAACAGATCAAAATCAATCAGATCACCAATTCCAACAGATCAAAATGCAAGAGACTATCAGAATACTGGGATCTCACACCTCAAGACAAAGAAGTCAAGCATCTTTTCGAGTCGAGCAAACGGTGGCTCCTGATCTCCTTCGAAGATTATGATACTAGCCATGTCAAGTTTCCACATCATGATACTTTAGTTATAATGCTCAAAATGAAGAAGTTTGTCATGTACACAATGATGATCGATACTGGAAACGGTATTGAGATTCCTTTTCAGAGTACGATCGGCCAGATGGGTTTAACCGACCAAGTTATTCAGAGCGACACCGATATCAGTGGGTTCAATGGTTCCAGGGAAGAACGAGTAGGCAAGATCATCTTACCAATTACCATAGGACCAGCTACCATCGACGTCGTGTTCTATGTCACTAATGCCAAATCTCATTATCTCGAGATTATGGGCCACTGCTGGATACAGAACATGGAGGCAATCGCTTTTACCTATCACCAAACACTCCGATTCAAACACGACAATGGTATTTATGAGATCAGAGGTAGTTAAAAGCTCTCTCGAGCTTGTGAAAATACCGTCTCTGATATCCTAGATACTTCAGACAGATTTACTATATAGTAATTACAAAAAGCTGATCACCTCAACGATCAACCTTCCACAGAGGATCCCACATAATATATCTATATTGATAGACCTAGCAGAGGTACTTTCATTGGTACTAAGATGGTTCAGCATGAAAAAATGCTCTCATTCAGCTCTTGCAACTTAATCGAGACATTTTTGCATGGTCTTTCGAAGAAATGCCTAGGGTCGATCTAGCCATGACCTGTTACAAATTAGCTATCAATATCAACGCCACAGCGGTTAAGCAGAAATAGCGACGAATTTCACCTCGTCTTTGAGATGAAGTTAACACTGAGATCGAGAAATTGATCAAAGTGAGATTCATTCGAGAAGCCAAGTATCCAGACTGGATATCCAACATTGTCGTTATCCCAAAGAAGTACAGAAAAGTTCATGTTTGTGTAGATTTCACAGATCTGAACAAACATACTCAAAAGGACAGTTTCCCACTTTATAACATTTATCAGATCCTCGATTCTATAGCTGGCCATGACCTTCTATCTATGATGGATGCTGTTTCGGGGTATAAATCAAATTCTACTTTTGGAAGAAGATTAAGAGAAGACAACATTCATCACTGAAAGAGGTCTTTATTGTTACAAAGTCATGGCCTTCGCACTCAAGAACACGGGCGCCACATATCAACGGTTGATGACTACTATGTTCAAAGAATACCTAGGGAAAGTCGTTGAAGTCTACATCGATAATCAATTGTGCAAAAGCGTACAGTCACCCAATCATATCTCAAATCTTAATACTATATTCAACATCCTTTGATCTTACAGGATGCGTCTCAACCCTGATAAATGTCAATTCGGGGTACATTCAGGATACTTTTTAGGCTACCTCATTAGTAAGGAAGCGATTGAGGCCGATCCGGATCAAATTTGGTCTCTCCTCGACATGCCCTCTCCAAAAATAGTAAAATACGTTCAAAAACTTACCGGCAAGATTGCCGTAACAGTTTCCTTTTTAAATCTTCAGACCGCTGCCGTTGGCTATTCCTATTATTCCACGGATGTACCAAATAAGGAAAAGTTCAACTGAATGCAGAGGTCACATGGACACCAGAATGCGATGCAGCTTTCTTGGATCTCAAAACCTATTTGGGGAGGTCTCCTATAATGAGTACCCCAATAGATAATAAGGAACTGATTATCTACCTAGCTGGCACAGATACTTCCCTCAGCTCGGTTCTCATTCGCCTGGAGGAGAAAATAGAAAAACTAGTCTTTTTCATCAGTAAGACCCTCACACCAGCGGAAACAATGTACTCTAAAATTAAGAAACTTCTTCTCACTCTTGTTTAAACTTCACAGAAACTCAAGTACTACTTCCAAGCTCATTCAGTCAAAGTCATGATGAACTACCCACTTCGGGAAGTTCTATCCAAGAAAGAAAAATCAAGGAGAGTGCAACACTGGTCAGTCACTTTGGGGGAACATGAAATCAAGTTTGAATAACGTCATTATAAAAAAGTTCACGCCGTTGCCAATTTTCTCATGGATTTTCCAGTGGAGGATCCCAAGTGGGAGGAGCACGACCCTGACCTTACAGAAGAAACACCCGAGGATCCACCCCCCAAGCCATTCGACAAACAAGCTGAATGGATCAATACATCAGGATGGACACTTCTCCCAGATAGATCAGTAGGACCCGCAGGGTCAGGAATCGGGATCATTTTGATTACCCCTTCCAATAAAAGAATTGATAAATCAATCCACTTGGATTTTGAGGCCTCAAATAATGTCACCAAGTATGAAGCTCTCATTCATGGACTTGACCTTGCTCTTGAGCTCGATGTCCCCAAACTCTCAGTTTACACAGATTCACTACTCATCGTCCACCACTACTTAGAGCAATACAAGAATAATGGGAAAATGATCGAATACGCAGCCCTCATTGCAGATAGGATGAGCGAGTTCGCGAAAACAACTCTCGATTATCTTCTTCGAGGTGAAAATAGACACGCCAATTCCTTGGCATATCTAGTCAGGCTCATGGGTAAAGAAGCTCGATATCTTCATATCGAAATCATTTCAACCCCCAGCATTGATCGCATTCCTGTATGCACGATCAGCACTGGGGGCGATAAAGGGGGAGACGACGATTGGCGAAAGCTTTTCTTAGCCTACCTCGGTATCGACAATAATTACAACAGACCACTCCTAGTAGATCCATAAGAGCTCTGATAGCTGATCAACAACTCGAAGCGCTACACTAACCAAAACAGTGTGCTATACTGCCTTTCCATCATAGGGCCTTACCTCAAGTGCCTCTTTAAATCAAAAGCAGATGAATTGCTTTGTAAATTACATGAAGGGACTTATGGCTCCCATGCCGCAGGTCGATCATTAGCAAACAGAACTATCATACAAGGAGTATTTTAGCCTGGCATGCGCAAGCAAGCAGAGGAATACTCCCGCAGATGCGACACTTGCCAAAGGCATGGACATATGATATGCGCCCTTACGCTCAAACTTTATACAAGCAAGGTGTTCTAGCCATTCAAAAGATGGGTACTTGATCTCGTCGGTGAATTCCTTAACTCTCCAGGTAATCACCGTCACCTACTCGTAGCTACTTATTATTTTATAAAATGGGTAGAAGCAGTTCTACTATGTCAAACCAGAGAAAAAGAGGTCATCTCTTTTATCTGGAACCACATAATCACTCGGTTTGGGTTACCCCACCTAATTTGTATCGATAATGGTCCCCAGTTTGTGGGAGAGAAAGTTGTAACCTTCCTAAACCACCACAATATCATTCACTCACCATCCAATCCTTACTATCCTCAAGGCAATAGCCTAGCTAAAATCACCAACAAAACCATTATGGATGGACTCAAAAAATAGCTTCACTCACAGATAAAAGGGATTTGGGTTCGCGAGCTGCCTTATATCCTATGGGCATATCGTTCTACTCCCCGACAATCAACTGGGTGTACCTCATTCCTCGATGCTTATGGCATTGAGGCCGTCGTTCCTTTTAAATATCATTACTAAGTTCGTGATCGCAAGCTAACTGACGAGGAAAATGAGTTCGAGTTGTCTTGCAACCTTAATATGATAGATGAGACCAGGGAACGCGCCATCGCTAACCTAGGTCAATATCATCATATGCTTTCCAAATCGTACAATAACCGAGTCAGGAGCAATACCTCCCAAATCGAAGATCTCTTCCTCAGGGAAATTCTTCAACGTCGCAAAGAGCCTCACGCAGGAAAATTAGCCGACAATTGGGAGGGTCCATTCATTATCATAGGTCTCTCAGGCCTGGGATCATATTATCTCATAATAGAAAAGGGAATCCCCATTTCAAATCCTTGGAACACTAGATGACTTAAATGGTACAATAGTTAAAGCGTCTTACTACTCTATTTCCTTTCTCGCTTTTGTTTTTTTGTTTTTTAATTCCAAAAGTGAGATTTTCATTTCCATTCAATGTAAATTCTAAACTGATCAATGAAACTTCCAAGTTTCTTACAACATCTCTCTACTTACGTAAACTCACCAATATTCTATTGATTAAAGCATAGAGAATACTAGCTTTCAATCGATCTTATTCCAGTTAAATCAAAGATAACACTTAGTTTGGCTGACTCTACTAAATCTCTGTGATTGTAGCAAGTGTAAAAACTTATTTCATATCAAAGACACTACCAAACATCAGATAGGGCAAAGATAATACTAGTCTTCATCTACTTCAACTTGTTTGGGTCATTATACCAGTTAGATCAAGGATAACACTTGGTTTGGCTGACTCTACTAAATCTCTGCGATTATAGCATGTGTAGAAACTTGTTTCATATCAAAGACTCTACCAAACATTAGATAGGGCAAAGCTAATACTAGCCTTCATCTACTTCAACTTATTTGGGTCATTATACTAGTTAGATCTAGGATAACACTTGGTTTGACTGACTATACTAAATCTCTGCGATTGTAGCAAGTGTAGAAACTTGTTTCATATCAACAACTCTATCAGACATAAGATAAGGCAAAGGTAATATAAGCCTTCATCTCTTTCAATATGTCTGCAACATTTTTATAGTTCAATCAAGATTCAACTTGGTTTAACTCAACCCATTTCTGTGATTGAAACAAATGTAAATACTTGTTTTATATCAAAGGCCCCACTAGACATAAGATAAGGCAAATGTCATACTAGCTTTCATCTATTTCACTATGTCTGCGACAGTTACTATTTTTTTTAGGTCCTGTTACAATGGATGTCTTTTCTGTTGATGGGATGTCAGCCATGCTTTACCCTTCAGTAGGAGGTTGAATAGGATTCAGTTCACGAGTTACAACAACTTTTCCCCTCTCTATCAGATCAGCAGGTCATGAGCCTACATTGGTTTCCATAAAAGCCATATAGTTACCCCGATCTATATCTACTTTACAAACGCATCCCTTGTCAGACAGGTTCTTAAACAAGGTGTTTCATTCTAACTCAAGTCTTTTTATTTCCTCTACAAAATATGTAACAATCGACTTTAATAGGTCTTCCCGTGATGCATGAGCTACACCGATCTTTGAAAAATGACGTCTCACCTTCTCAAGGCGTGATTCCAAACGCGTGTACAAATTCTTCTGATGTACCATTTCCCTGTCTGTCAAATCATAAAAATCTATATACTCTTCCACTTTTTTGTAATATCTAGTTGATTCAGTGTGAACAGCGACCTCCAAATTCGCCACCTGAGCACGCAGTGTCACAATTTCTACATTCAATTCTTCCCGGGCCAAAATATCATTTAACGAATCGTCTTTCTTCTTCATCAGAGTTTCCTTTACCCTGATTTCCCCTTCTAAGACCTTCTCCCTAATAAGAGTAGCATCAAGCTTGTGCTGATACTCCCTTACGTTCACATTTTCTCTCTGAACATACCCTTGAATGCCAGATACATTATTCTCTAGCTCTCTAATTTGACCTGAGAGACTAACTACATCCCCTTGGATTAGAGAAGCCTTAACCTCATTTCTACTTCCCCTTGAGTACTTTCTAGCCTCAGCTTTCTTGGCATGAGCAATGGCTTGCGCCATTTTGGTATTTAATCGTGTCACCCTCTTATTTAACTCGTTACACCTTCGTTGCATTCCTCGAAACTAGGTAGGGAAATATGCAAGTATTCAGCCACGACTTCCAAAGCTAATAGATTTTCTCGAGCTACCCTCAGCTCATTATCTTTTTCAACCATTTTTTGTTTCAGTCGCTCCAGCTCTTTTCTACAATTCTGAAGATCAGATCAAAATTTTCCCTCCGACCTTTCTAGCGCCTGAATACGGTATTGAGTCATTTCAGTCTGCTTACCCTTAACCATCCGTGTGTCAACCCGCCTGAATACGCTTGAATACGGTATTAACATCTTTCTCTTCAGCCTTATGAGTGAGGTCGGAAATAGCCTGGGTTGCCTCCACAAGTTTAAAATGCGCATTTACATGTTGATCTCCTCTGTTCTCATTCGCCTCCCTCATCCTACCCAACTCCTCTACAAATTCCCGGTTACATTGGAGTACATCGTCCTCACGTGAGCGAGCTAAATCCAATTCGGCCTGTACAATATAGAAATATTAATACAGTTCCATTCAGAACACCATCAATATGCACATATATATATATATTGTTCATTTCTAAAATTATATATAATTTCTAACATCTGCGGTGCGCAAATACTTTTAGACTAAAAGGTCAGGGTACATTATCAGATAAATGCTCCATGAGGTATATTGCAAAGTCTAAGGTACATGCTTTCGATATGCTACTTTATATAAAGAGCGTTGAATTTTTCTATGCACTATATTAGTGTTATTTTCCTAAAGCTAATAGCAAAAAATTTGGTATGCATCTACATCTTATTTACGTGGTAGCTTTATGTCGATATAACATACAAGTCAAAATACCTATTCCAATCTAACCTACAGCTCCGCTTGCGAAGACAGCAAGGCTGTAAAGGTCTATCTTTCTATGGCAAGCCCAGTCTCTAGATCATTTATTTTGAGACTCATTTCTCTAAGTGCCTACAAGAGGTTTATAAAAAAAAGTTAACCTACATAAGTCTCTTCCATACACACAATCCAACAGTTTACAAATATTCATACAAAAGCACATTTCTACCCTACCTTCTCATTATCACTCTCTGGGAGTTCGGTGTCATCCCCATGATTGTCAAACACCGTCTAATGGGAGATACCGTCCAGACCATCAATGACCCCCACTACTACCTCTTCCACTTCTTTGTCACCTCCCTCCTCGACATAGGTGCCTACCTTAATGGCATCCACCTCGTCCTCGAAATACCCCTTCGACATCAGGTAGCGCCGTAACCTTTCACGCTCACCTCCACCTCCTTAAGAGTCACCCTGGCCTCTGATTAAAGATGGCCATCGTTACTGCATGAGAAGCCTTCAAGGCCTCCAACTTCTTTGTTTCCTTGAGAACATCCACCTTCGATCGAGCTAACTTTTGTTCAAGCTCGATTTTCCCCTTCTTCAGCTCGGATTTCCCTTCTTCAATTCTGAGCGAAACGCCCCTCATCAAACGAGCAACCTGTAAAACACAATTCGACCTCAGCGTGAGCTCGGAACGTAAAACATAAACATATTTCACATAGTAGAGCATAACGACTTACCATCTTGTTCACATCCTCTTCACCATGAAGAGTGGTCAGCTTAACCCTTTCCTTCACTGCTTTGAGATCATCCTCAGCAACAAATCTCTTTTTAGTAACTCTATCCCCTGACCTCCCTGAAGGTTCAATCCTTCTCCTCTTTTATTTTCCATCACCCTCACAACTTCCAGTGGTACCAGAGGTTGTCGGACGCTTCAACATTTGTTTCTTCGAAAATGTTTGAGCTAATTTGCTTGACGTAATTGGCTCCGGCTTAACCAAACTGTCTATTCTAGGGGTCTTGGCCACATTGGTTCGGCCTTCCCCACCAGTTCCAATCTTCTTCCCATCATTAACGCCCACCATCAGCCTGGTGGATTGAGATTTTTATACCTTTTTTTATTTACTCCCAATCATTTTCTTCCTGCTAAGGCCGAGTCCTTCTAACAGAAACTCGAGCTCAACCTCTTCCTTCACAACTTCATCCAACAATAAATCTTTCCTCTCCACTCAGGACTTCAGGCCTGCCATGCACAATATTTATTATTATCACAAAAAGATCATCAGTTTTTACGTATCAATATTATACTCTATGCATTGTTATACTTACTTTGTTTTTCAGTTTTAAACAAAAGATTCAAAGGTTCTTTATCATTTCTCTGAAGGCAATTACCCTTCACCCATATTACGTTGTCATTCCAGGCTCGACCTGCTGAATTAAGATTGAAGAAGTGAGGCCGAGTTGCACTCGCACAGAGATATACCCCACCACTGGCCTTATAATTCTTTACCCCATAAAACTACAATACGTCCTCAGGGGTTATCCTCTTCACTTTTCCCTCATTTTTCCATTTTTTATTCAGATAGTCGCAAACAGCTATTACCTCCCACATATTCTCGTTCAATTGAACATGACATGCCCCAATCGTATTCATAATCCCATTGGCCAAATTGGTAGGAGGGAGACTCAACCCATACTCTAATTGAGGCAGGTAACACAAGAAACCCTCTGACAGGTAACTCTAAACATCCCCATCAAAATATTATAACGAGATCAATTCATCTATACCCCTATCTCATTTTTCCTCCTCCAAATCAGCCAACAAATAAAAATACTCTTCCCTCGTCGCTACCGTACACCCCCTAAACATTCTGCCAGCGTATTCTACGCAGTTGCCCCATTTCCCTCCTACGGTAACTTTGGCTTTACAAAATTCTCTAAATACATCTGAACCAGGGGGATAGGCCACTAATTTGCAAGGAAAACCTGGAAATTACTTCAAACCAACTTCTACCTCACCATCAGACTCTACCGTACGACAGGAAGTCAAAACCTCGTTAATAGGCGAACTATCCATCTCAAGCTACAATTTTGCAGGCAAAGATTGATTCTACCCAAAAACCTCACACAACCGACCTACATACAGGTTCAGGTATCTATCATTATTTTTATGCACATCGGTCATTAATATGCAACATATCATTCAAATATTTTGTCAATACGTCAAAAATCATGGATTGCTATAAATAGTAATTTACTAGGATTTGATTATAGATTACGATTTACAAAATAAACACAGCACACATCTCTATTAACCTTTAGTGTTAGATTGAGAATGCGTAGTAGCGCCGAGTCCTTCCCTCACAACACTGCTATACAACCACTTATGTGATTTTATGCCCATAACTCTCTTCGATTGTTGGTCACCCTCAGATAAATCATTACAAAATCCTTTGTAATTTTTACGTTCTTCCCTCTCAGTACTCTACAAATATTTAGAAGTTGAAAAATGTTTGAATGATGAAAACGAACCGCTATTCATTTTTTCTCTCTCTAATGGCTGGCAGTTATTGCACCTTGTATGACCCGTCCTCGGTTTTAGAACCGAGGTGTCCTTTCCACTATCCATGTCAGAAGTCTTGTACCTTTTCAATAAAACTGTTTTTCCATCATTACCCTTGCCCTCATATTTTAATATATTTTTATCTATTGTTACCATATCTTTCTCTGATCTTCCCACACTTATGATGACTAGCACTCCACGAAATCAAATTTTTGCAGCTTTACATAATTCAAACAAACCTAAAAGCTCGTACATTTTTTCTATTCTTGTTTTATTATACTTATAGTACTAGTGACGTCATTTTCAAAGCTAACAAAATGTTCAAACTTATTTAAAATTTGTTTATCCAAAGAGTCTCAAACGACATTTTCAATTATAGAGGATCATATTGACTTCTAACTTTCAGTTAAACTCTACAACCTTTACATTTATTTAGGATAACGTTTTACATATAATTACATCCAAAAATAGCTTTGGTGACCCGAACAACCACATCTGCCCAATTTTCCTCACTCGATCATCCCATCTTCAAATTCGATTTCTACCTCATCGATCAATCCGATTATCTCTTATCGATCTCCAGGATCCAACACCAATTAGTAAAAGCATACCTCATAGAAATACCTAGTATTTTCAAGTTCCCTATCCCTCACATCCAATCCTTTGAGTTGACAGTCCCTCACTGGTAACTCAGCATCATAACCAAACGATCCAAAAATCTTATCCCGTAATTTAGCGATCTTAATGGCCAGTCATCCTTTAGCGGCATGATGAATCCTCTGAAATCGAGTCCGCACCATCACAATCACTTTTCCTTAGTGAGGAAATAATTGTTACCCTTATTTATACATTTATACAGCACTTTCCGCTCGAAACTTAATTTTGACATTTTATCTCGTAACAGAAAACCAAAATCTTGATATAGACTAATTGAACTTATCCCTTCACTGCAGTACCTACATTATATTATTTTTTCTAGTCGAAATTAATCTATCGAGAGTTATTCTTCAATCGACCTATAGTAGCTCGAATTTTTGCATTACATATTTCCTACAATTTTTCTCTTCCACATGTTTAAACATACAACAATATCATACTTACATCACAATAACAATATTTTCAATACTTATAAACTCCTATTCATTTCATACATTATACACGATTCAATTCGATAATAAGAGACATTTTTTATCTACATGACACAAGTTATTGGATGACCAATTTTTATTAATGTAGAAAACATTACATACGATTTTATATATAACAAGTTTTTCAGTACATCGATCTCAAGTATACAACAGAAACATTATCCGTCCAGCACCGAACTCTAGGTACTTTACAGATAACAAGTTTTTCACTATTTTTAAAAGTCACAGGTCATTTAGGCACGCCGACACATCAACTCCTCAGTTCTTCTCACTTTAGTGATCTTTCACCCTTATATAAAGTAGAAATCGGAACCAACAAAGAGCTTCCTTCGCATGAGTTTGGTTGAAGTCTAGTCGAACTTCAAATGGAAACAATGCAAGTAGTAGACTCAGTGCTAAAACCAAATTCTTGAACTGAAGGTCTTCTAAGTGCCAAAACGTGATAGAAATATAGAAACAGACTCCCACTGGTTGTCTCCCTCCTCCGCTACCATCACCCCCCCCCCCTCTAAAACCGCCACCTCCGAAGAGTTTGCAGAGATGAAGAGGGCCCGACCTTAGAATCCATGATGATACAAGAAATTAGCATAACTGCCCCGCAGTTATGCCTATCCCTACATATGAAGCCCTAACCCTGTCTTCCGCAAGAGTACGGAGACAGGCCCACCGATCCTCGCCTGTCAAGACTACAACATGAAACCTCCACTTACAGTAGAATTCTTCCTCAACTTCAATCGCTTCGTCTTCTGACATGCCTTAATACATTAGAGAAACAGGAGCGGGTATCGACATCTCTAGGGATTGGTCACCGAAGTATTTCAACTTCAACCTCTGCATTTCTAACACAATCTTCTTTTCAAGGACCATACTACAAGTCTTCACCATTGTTAAATTTTTTTAAAGGAATTTTACCAAGGACAAGTGTACTATGCTTTCAAAATTCGATACAAGTATCATTTATATAACCCTACATTTAATGTGTAGGTACGTTTTACCAAGCGTTATTATTCATTACAGATACAACTTTTTGAATCATAACCGTCATATACATCAGTATCCACATCCTCATTAAATACACGTCATTTCCCATATCATGTATAAGTTCCACACAGTCAATACCATTATTATTCCATTTCAATTATCAAGTCTTTCAAACCAGATATCGAATTACAAGTTGATCATTTCTCAACCAAAGCCACTCGTGACTTCGGTTGTGAGGGGGCGATTGAAGGGACATATACTTCGATCTCAACCAAAGTCGAACTCACCTAATTCGAATTACCTCCATCTCAGACTCATGCACTTTTAGCATATTTCCACTGTCAACATTCCAATCAAAGACACCTGTCTCCCACGAACTCGTCAGTTACTCAGTCAATCGCCAGTAAGCACATTGTTCAAAAAATATGCTCCAGCACGATGAAAAGCTACGGAGAAGGCCTATATAAAGAAAAAGTTCTAAAAGAGATAGGGACCTGAAAAATTACACGAGAGATCATTAAGAAACTATCAATTCGAGATTCTCAGTAAAAATTACAAACTTCTTAGTTACAAGGTTAAAAACATTTCTATATTTAGAGATCACTTGTAATAAAGATATATACCTTAAGCAATAAAGATACTTTCACAAAAATCCTCCACACGAGGTTGTGGCTTTTTACCTATTCAGAGGTTTTCCACGCTAAAATCACCTATTTTATTTTTTACTTTCCATTAGAATATTGTTACAGGTTCATTGGTATGATAGCAAATTCTAAGCTATTTCAAACTTACGGAATTTGGCCATTACAAGTACGAATATCACTTCCAAAATAATAAAAAATGTTTAAATTTTGTTCAATATTATTTGTCATTTGTTTCATAAGAATTTATCACGGCTTTAAACAAATTAGCCATGTAATAAGGCAGACTTTCTCACCATTTCTGTTCTTATTTCCCCAAACCAGGCCGTGGGCTCTATGAGTACAAATGTCACTTCCGAATTATTTAAAAATAATATATTACACCACGTGTCCAAATTTAATTCGTCAATGTACACATGTAATTATCATTTTGAGATGCCAAAGGCAAACACTGTCACCATTTTATGTATTACTTGTCATTTGTTTCAAGACAATTTGTCACGTCTTTAACAATTAGCTATATGTAATAAGGCAGACTCTGTTACCAATTATGTAACTATTTATCATTTGCTTAGGGTTGTTTAGGGTTAGGTATCACGTGCGATTCACACGAGTTCATCTGGTTTTTGGCGCCATAAACTATTCTGATCATCAAACAGTTTATTCTTCTTACTCGACTGCAAAAATCATCCCGATTCAACTTAGAATAACAACGTTCTTTTTCACCTCAATCACCTCTGTGTGAGGATTTCAGCGAATGCATAACGATGGTTGGAAGACTTGGTACATCAAGGAGACAAACAATACCTCAAGGAGAATCTGCTTTAATTTTTGTAAAAGTTTTGTTGTTGATGAAGAAGAAGAAGAAGAAGAAGAAGAAGAAGAAGAAGAAGCTTTGGTTTTTAAGGTTTGTAGTTTATTTATGGGTTATTTATCTTTTAGACCTGAAATAATGACCACGATTTGGGCTAATCCCCTATAATTGTCATTTTTAGCTTTTGGACCCTAAAATACCCCAGAAGTTACTCTCCGAAATAAAAATAATATGAAGTACCATAAATACCCCTAGTTCTGCCACGTATGATTTAATCTTAATGCAACATTGTAATTATGAGTCCCACGTATGATTATATTGTAATTACACGCTTTAAAACCAGATCCACGTATAATTTTTCATTAAACAGATCTAACAGCTACGACAAATTAGATTGTTGTAACCCCAGTTACGGCTATAAAACTAACCCAAATCTTCATCTTCCTCTCCTCTCTCATATTAACTACTTCATCTCCTTCTTTTAGAACTAACTTCATCCTCATAACTCAAAATGGGTGGTGGAAAATATGAAGCTGACACACAATCTAAAGTCATAAATTTATTTTGCATATACTCAAAATAGGGTCTAAAAACTAATTATTTAAGATACAGAGGGTCTAAAAACTAAAATTGAAACATTGGTTTTCTTGAATTTTTCACAGGTTGTTTGTCAAATGTGTAATCTTGAGGGTCACATTGCATCAAAATGTCCTTGGGTTTACACAAAATGCAAGAAAACTATGTGCAATGGCATTATAAAGTTGATGATATCTCTCACTGAAAATAACTATGAAGGGAAGTTCTTAAAGTGTCAACACTCAATTTATGGATCTTTTCAATGTTAATAAGATGTTGTTAATCAAGCCAAGGGAGCAGAAGGAGGTTCATCAAGTTCAAATGGTTGTTATGGGTGTGGTCAAAGTAACCATTGAGTGAGATAATGTCATTGGGTTAGATTTCCCTGCACTACACATGGGTATAATTACCTTATAAAAATATTTACTTCTAAGACACAACAACCATTTGGGTAGAAGTTTCTGAAATGTTAAGATCCAATCTGTAATAATTTTATTTGGTTAACTGATGCAATAAGAGAAGAATCTACAAAAATCTGAAAATGACAGTTAAGATGTCATTGGATGAATTTGTAGTTCAATTTGCTATAAAAGTGACAGTAGAGAAGAAGGAGAAAATATAATGATATAAAATGACAGTTAAACATCTAAAATATTATATTTAAACAATAAATCATATAGCAAATTGTCTTACAAATGGCAGTTAGACATCACCATTGTTAAACTCAAATGCAATACTAAAATAGCTGTAAAATGATCAAATTTTCTAAGGGGCCCTAACTTGTACAACTTTGTTAGTCACTCTATTAGATGGTTTTTATTGCCCTGAAGCATCAAAATGTGCAAATCCTCTGGATGTTTAAGTGGCTCTTTATCTACTATGTTCTCTTCTAGCATTAGGATCTTGCCTAGGTGCTCTAAAATGCTGGCCAGTTGAATGAGATAGTTGAAATAATTGTGATGGTTGAGATTGTTATGATGATTGTTGGGATTGATGTGATGGTTAAGTTGAAATAGGAGTTTAAGGTTAAGGTGGTTGTAATGGTTCTTCTGTTCTCCCTCTTGCTCTCACCCTCCCCCTTATTAAAGGTATCCTAAATTTAGTATCTAATCTATATACATTTGTTCCTTCTCTCCCCATGTTTGGCTTTTCTGTAGGTTGACCTCAATAAGTTCTGTTAGTGTTCCCAAATGCTTGACACTTACTGTATCTTCTTGGTTGTCTCACCATACCATTAACCTTATCTGCCTCTCTTCTCCTTAGTGTTCTAGGTCTTCCTGCTGGTCTCAATAATGGTGGGGGTCTGATATCTCTTATAGGTTGTTTCATAAGAGTAAATGTATACTATGAAAATCAAGATAAATCAATAATTTAGTAATCTAAGGGCAAAAGCAACATACTTCTCCCCACTTTGATGAGTCTGCAATTGGATTTATAACTTAGTTGTATGTTACTACATAGGCTGCTACCTTATGGTAATGACTACAATATCGGTACATAGGCCATGATAAAGTTGTGAAATAGTAAAAGGCACAGTAAAATTATAATTAGGACATATTAACTAAAAAAGAGAGCACTTACCCAACCCACTGATATTTCAGTTGATCAATCACTTTCACTGCATGTATACAAGGCAATCTAGTGATCGGCCAAACATTGTAAGTACATGTATGTTCCTCCAAATTCAATATCTACCTTGTGCCACTATCATTAATGACCAGCCACTTATCCTTTTCAAATCCCTCTAACCTATAGTGGTGACTGTATGTTTTTAACAACTCAATCTTCTTCACTGCTCTAGGTACCTAGCCATTTTGATCCCACTCTCTTGCCTTCAATTACCTTTTATACATGAGTATCATCTGCATCAAATTCAACCTTGCTACCATCTTATTTAAAGGCTTATCTCTAATCTTAATAATCCAAATGTTAAATGATTATGAGAAATTATTGGTCACATCCTCACACTTTGCATAAGCATCAAAGTAAGACCTGCACCAAGATTCATATGGCTTCCTTTCTAGCTATATTTTTTCATCAAGTTCTGCAACTCCCAACTTGTCCAAAAATTTTTTCATTACATATTTTTTGTATGCCTTTGATGCATTCCAAGCCAATGTCATCAAATAAGTACCTTTGTGCAATTGCTTGAAGTTTTTGTACATGTACCTAAAACAAAATCAATGATTGGAATGAGGGAACACTTGTGAAACTGCCTCAAGACCCTTTTGTCTATCAGATATGAATGTCAATTTAGATGGGTGTAAGATGAGTTGGCCTTGCACCAAAGTTAAGAACTTTATCCATGAAGCTTGACACTCACTTCTACAAATAAACACTGCTATAGGGAAAAGACCATTGTTTGCATTAAGAGATATGATGCTCAAACATTGGCCTCCATACTTGCCTTTCAAGAAACATCCATCTAGACCAAAAATTGGCCTACAACCCTTGGTGAAACCATCTAAAGTTGCCTTAAAACTAATACACATGTTTGTAAACTTAAGATTAACATCTTCCCTACTACAAGTAACAATACTGTCAGGGTTTGATTTTTGAATCTGAACAGATAGTTCTAGACATAAAGCATAACTTTTATCATATGACCCCACTATCTTTGCCATCACCATGCTCCTTGCATTCCATGCAGTATAATATGAAACTCTTACTCCAAATCTTCTATAAACAATATCAGATATCTGTATTAGCTTTGTTGTACTTGCATCTCTGATTAGATTCACAATCTCTTTTGCAACCTAAATAGCATTTGCATTTCTGTTCAATGTGCCATTCTTACCACTATACTGATGTATAAAATGTCCATTTTTAAGTGTCATGGCCATCATTTAACCTTGTTATGAACACCTACCAAGGTCAAATTGGTCTCTCTTTACACACATATCTAATCATCTTAATTTCATTCCTCTTTTGTTAAAATGTGAACATCTAAGTAATTACAAAACTTCTCATTAATGACCTACACTCATATATACTTGGCCACTCTATCCCAATTATAAACATAGACTCTGGTACTTGAGGTGGCAGAAAGAGTTCCTCATCTTCATGATCTTCTTTCTCATACAAGTTTGAAGAACCCATCACAAAATCTCTATTATCAGTGAAACCATCATGATCTTCTATGTGATCTATTATAGAAACATCATCACCATCCTATGATGGATGGAAACTATGATAGTCTTCTTTAGCATCCACATTGTCAAAGAATGAGTCATTAATTAAGTCTTCAAACTTATTTGAAATAACATATTTCCCAGATTTGACAAGGATAAGCCGGCATAGCATAGCCGAAGACTGACAACATTCCAGAAGTTACCACAAGTTTACGACCTACTAAAAGTAACCGTTATGCCTGGTCAAGAAAGAGTCGTTAAAGATCCGCGAAGTTCGTCCACTACCCCTGAAATATGTGACTATTTCTTTCTTTTTATAAACTGTTTGTATCTACTATAAATACAGGTAGAGAATAGATTATTCAGATCCGCAACTCTACTATTCTTACTTCATTACTCTACTGTCACTCTAAAACTTGTAATAACTAACAACATATTTGATTTTATATCAAAATCCTTCTCGAGGTCATGGTTTTTTTTTCAGCTTTTACTGAGTTTCCACGTAAAATCTTATTTGTTTAAGATTATTACAGCACCTTCCTTACAAAAAGTATTGGCAAAAATTATCCTTTTGGAAAACATGCCACTACAATTGGCGCCGTCTGTGAGAATTACCACACTTTTCTTTACGACCCCTGATCAAAAAACAATCCAATGACAAATATGAATCTCAAAAGCCATTCCAGCACAGTAAGAAATCACGAGATCAATTCGATACCAGAAGCAGTCAACCTGCATAGTGCAGTGATCGACCTTCAAAGACAGATGGAGTCAGAAAAAGCCCAAAGGTTGGAAGATCATCACATTCATTCTCAAGTTATTCAAGTAGAAAGAGACGAAAGAAAGAAAGCCTTAGACCAACAGAGTCGGACACATCAAAAGAAGATGGAAAGATTATGGAAAACCCAAGATCGACTCACTGTCCGTCAAGCGTCACCTCCACAAGCCCAAAGTAATCATCGGCCAAGAGCAACCCAAAATGATGATCAGCCGAGAGAGGATAGATTACAAACTTCTCGATCCAGATCCAGAAATCCATACAGGGCTTCTCAATGCTTTGGACTTACATCCTCAGTATCCACAACTCAAGGAAGTTGACGCATACATCATCAAACTCCCCCACCATCAGAAAGAAGACCAGTCAGGGACCGATTAGGACCAGAAGGGCAGGGAGATTTTGATCGGCAAGTTATAACCTTACCAATTCCTCATCCACAGTTCGTCACCTTGAACGACCTAAAAAATAGAATCCAAGCTATAAAATTTGATATCTCAGGCTGAAGGTCTGCACTAGACATAATAGAGACAAACCCCATCTCCCCTCATCTCAAGGTTATGCCCATCCTAGACAATTTCCACATGCCAAAGTTTATTCAATATGTAGGCCTAACAGACTCGCTCACCCATGTTCGACACTTCAAAGCTGCAGTTGGATTGTACTTTAAACTCGACCACATGTTATACAGGCTATTCAACATGAGCTTGAAAGAAGAGCCTCTCATATGGTCCCATATAATCCCAGAGGGATCCATCAACACATTTAGCCAATTGCAGCTGTAGAGAGTTATCCCTTGATCTCACCTAAAGTCGAGATGTTGCCAGTTCGAAGCACTTCTATCTCAGATTTAATCATTTTTATAATATCTTCCCCAGTCAACATTCCAACTTACCCCATGAACTGGTTAAGAACGTGGACCGAACTTAACCCGAAAAGCCTTATCCAGTCAAAGATACCTACCTCTCACGAACTCGTCAGTTACTCAGTCAATTGCCACTAACCAGATTGTTCAGAAAACGTGCTCCCGCACGATGAAGAGCTGCGGAGATGGCCTATATAAAAGAAAAGTTCCAGAAGAGAGAGTGACCAGAAAAATTACACAAGATATTATCAAGAAACTACTTATTTTTTATTCTCAACAATATTCAAACTTCTTAATTACAAGGTTCAAGCTTTTTTATATCTAAAAATTACTTGTAATAAGATATTCGCCTCAAGCAATAAAAATACTTTTACAAAAATCCTCAACTCGAGGTCATGATTTTTTACCTATTCAGAGGTTTTCTACGCAAAAATCAAATGTGTCATTTCTTACTTTCTATTAGAATATTGTTGTAGGTTTATTGGTGTGATAGCGAATTCTGTACCATTTCGAGCTTATGAAATTTTCCCATTACATTTGGCGCCGTCTGTGGGAATCATTACATTTCTACGATATCCTAAGGCATTCTTTTATTACAACTTTCAATCATGGTTACTTCCAGACAACAAGCTACAGGGACCTAGCTCGATGTTTTAATGGAGCCAGGGAAACTTACAGAGTTACGGGCGAATCTCCACGTCAAAATAGGGAAACGCGTCGACCTCAAACTTCAGTAAACAAAGGATCGGGAGCTTCGTGAGAAAGGGCTCGACACATAATGATAAGCTCGTTTGACAGTGCTCAAATGATATGAAGACCAGATGACAACAATGTAGACTGCCCTAAAGGCTTTACAAAAATACTCAGTAGGCTCCTCCAGCCAGAGATCACGATCAATTGCCAGAGACCTCCCGTGTTTCTACAAGGAAGAGATTGGGACCTCGAGGGGTCGCCAGTAAAGCTATTTTTAGGAATCTACAACATGAACCACAACCCTCCATACATTTGGGGGGTGAAGTTCAGTTTAAAGTCAGTCAAGGTCACTGAATTTCCATTTATCAGGAAGAAGAAGAACGACCTCAACACCAAATTCCAGTATGAGATCACCTGAGTAAAGGTACAGGCACTCATTATACACAACCTGCTTGCCCGGTAATTCAACAAGAATGTCATTACGTCATGAAGGAGCATATGGACCAACGAATTTAGGAGTTGATCAAAGCACAAGTTCTGGGTACTACCAACGACGTCACAAAATTAGAAGGAAGTCTGATTGCCAAAGAGCTATTCGATATGGAAATACCAAAAGGTTTCCATACTCCAAAAATTCGTACATACAAAGGTGCTGACCCGAAGGAGCACATTCAGCAGTACTGTGATTCATTGGGGTTATACTCCAATCTCAACCACATCATTTGCCGTCTGCTCGCCACAAGACTACAGGAGGAACCACTCCGATGGTTCCACTCTCTCCCCGAGGACTCCATATATACATTCGACCTGCTGCAAAAATAGTTCATCAAGACATATGCTCACAATAGGGATAAAGAAGAGAATTTATATTCTCTTATCGGTCTTAAACAGTCGCATGAAGAGGAGCTCGAGGATTTTTTGAAGAAATTTTTAGAGCTCGCGAGAAAAGTGGATAACCTCGATCAGAGAACAGTTGTTACTACTTTCACCAATGCGCTCCGACTTGACTGCAAGGCCAAAGAACACCTCTTCCTCAACAAACTTTCCACCAAGGTCAACAGTTATGTCGACCTGGAGAGGATGATGTTTAAGCGACAAAAATCTACTAAATTCGTCCTCTCCACCAAAGGGCCATCTACAGATCGAACCAATGAACAAAAGAAGGAACAGGGAGATCAGAAGCACACCAAGGGAAACACTGGCTACCCTCGGAAAGGCGATCCACTAAACAAACCCCTCCTCCCAAAGATAAACATCCCCATCTCCACAATTTTTCCACTGCTTTTGAAGGATACACTCTACCGCGTCTTTCAACCACTAGAAACCAATCCATAGTCGACCATATTGCCTATATCACAAGGTAAACCATCATTCTACTGACAATTTATATGCTTTACAGAGGTTACTCGAATACATTTTTAAAGAGGGACAGATGTTTGAATATATTGTCGACCTGAAATCATACAAAGATGGTAGCTATAAGAAGCAGCTTGAAGTTATTCATGTCAACGATCAAGCTGAGGAGAAGCAGGAGACGATCAGAATGTTGCGATCTCACACTGTTAAACAAAGAAGCCAAGCTTCTTCCTGAGTCGAGCAATCGCCGGCTTGAGATTTCCTTCGAAGATTGCGATACTAGCCATGCCAAATTTCCATATCATGATACGTTAGTAATAATGCTTAAAATGAAAAAGTTTGTCATACACACGATGATGATCGATACTTGAAGCGGTATTGAGATTCTTTTTTAGAGCACTATCGACCAAATGGGTTTAGCCGACCAAGTTATTCAGAGCGACAACGATATTAATGGGTTCAATAGTTCCAGAGAAGAACGAGTGGGCAAGATCATCTTACCTATTACCACAGGACCAGCCACCATCAACATCGTTTTCTATGTCATTAACGTCAAATCTTGTTATCTTGGGATAATGGGTTGTTGCTGGATTCACAACATGGAAGCAATCGTTTCTACCTATTATCAGGCACTCTGGTTCAAATATGACAACTGTATTTATGAGATCAGAGGTAGTCAGAAGCTCTCTCAAGCTTGTAAAAATATTGTCTCTACTATCCTAGATACTTCTGATAGGTTTGCTGCATAGCAATTATAGGAAGCTGATCACCTCAACGATCAACCTTCCACGGAGGAGCCCACAAAATATATCAATATTAATGGACCTAGCAGAGGTACTTTCATTGGTACTAAGTTGGTTCAGCATGAAAAGGATGCTCTCATTCAGTTCTTACAACAAAATCGAGATGTTTTTGCGTGGACTTTCAAAGAAATGCCTAGGGTCGATTCGACCAAGGCATATCATAAATTAGCAATCAACATCAACGCCACAACGGTCAAGCAGAAACAGCGATGACTATCACCTCATCTTCGAGATGAAGTTAACACCGATAACAAAAATTGATCAAAGTGGGATTCATTCGAGAAGCCAAAAATCCATATTGGATTTTCAACATTGTCGTTGTCCCAAAGAAGAACAGAAAAGTCTAAGTTTGCGTAGATTTTACTGATCTCAACAAACATACTCTGAAGGACAATTTCCCTCTTCCCAACATACATCAGATCCTCGATTCCACAGCATGCCATGACCTCTTATCTATGATAGACATTGCTTCAGGGTACAATCAAATTCCACTTTTGGAAGAAGATCAAGAAAAATCAACTTTCATCATTGAAAGAGGCATTTATTGCTACAAAGTCATGCCCTTCAGACTCAAAAATATGGGTGCCACATATCAATTGTTAATTACCACTATGTTCAAAGTACATCTGGGGAAAGTCATTGAAGTTTACATCGACGATCTCTTGTGTAAGAGCGTACAGTCAGCCAATCACATCTCAGATCTTAACAATATATTCAACATCCTTCGACCTTACAGAATGTGTCTCAACCCTGACAAGTATCAATTTGAGGTTCATTCTGGCCTATTTCAAGGATACCTCATTAGTAAGAAGGGGATTGAGGCCGATACGGATCTGATTTGGGCTCTCTTCAACATGCTCTCTCCAAAAATAACAAAAGACGTTCAGAAACTTGACAGCAAGATTACCGCTATCAACCGTTTCGTTTCTAAATCATTAGACCGCTGTCGTTGACTATTCCTATTACTCCACAGTTGTACCAAACAAGGAAAAGTTTAGCCAAATGCAGAGGTCACATGGATACCATAATGCGAATCAGCTTTTCAGGATCTCAAAACCTATTTGCGGAGGTCTCCCATAATGAACACCCCAGTAGATGATGAGGAACTGATTATCTACCTAGCAGTCACAGATACTTCCCTCAGCTCAGTTCTCATTTACCTTAAAGAGAAAATCGAGAAACAAGTCTACTTCATCAGTAAAACCCTCACTCCAGCGGAAACGAGGTACTCTAAAATTGAGAAACTTCTTCTCACTCTTGTTTATAATTCACAGAAACTCAAGCACTACTTCCAAGATGATTCAGTCAAAGTCATGATGAACTACCCACATCGGGAAGTTCTATCCAAGAAAGAAAAATCAAGAAGAGTGCAACAGTAGTCAGTCAGTTTGGGAGAGCATGATATCAAGTTCGAACAACGTCATTTTGAAAAGGGCTAGGCCGTTGACAATTTTCTCGTAGATTTTCCAGCAGAGGATCCCGAGTGGGAGAAGCACGACCCTAACCTTACAAAAGAAACTCCCGAAGATCTAGCCCCTAAACCATTTGACGAGCGAGCTGAATGGATTACAGCAAAGGGGTGGACACTTTGTATGGGTGGATCAGCAGGATCCGCAGGGTTAGGGATCAGAATCATTTTGATTACCCCTTCTAATGATAAAATTATTAAATTAATCCGCTTTGATTTTGAGGCCTCTAATAATTTCACCGAGTATGAAGCTCTCATTCATGGACTCGACAATACTCTTGGGCCTGATGTCCCCGAACTTTCGGCTTACACAGATTCACTACTCATCGTCCACCATTACTCTGGGTAATACAAGAAGAATGGAAGGATGATCGAATATGCAGCCCTCGTTGTAGATAGGATGAGAAAGTTTGCGAAAGAAATTTTCTATTATCTTCCTCGAGGTGAAAATAGACACACCGATTGCTTGGCATATCAAGCCGGGGTCTTGGGTACAGAAGCTCGATATCTCCAGATCGAAATCATTTCAACCCCCAACATTGATTGCATTTTTGTATGTACGATTAACACTGGGGTCGATAAAGGGGGAGACAACGATTGGCAAAATCCTATCTTAGCCTACCTCGGTGTCAACAAAAATTACAACAGAGCACTCCCAGCAGATTCAAAAGAGCACTGACGGCTGATCAACAACTCGAAACGCTACACTAATTAAAATGGTGTACTATACCGCCTTTCCGTCATGGGGCCTTACCTCAAGTGCCTCTCCAAACCAAAAGCAGATGAAATTCTCCACGAATCACATGAAGGGACTTGTGGCTCCCATGCCGTAGGTCGATCACTAGCAAACAGAGCTATTATACAAGGAGAATTTTGGCCTGGCATGCACAAGTAAGCAGAGGAGTACTCACGCAAATGTGATACCTTCCAAGGGCATGGACATATGATACACGCCCCTGCGCTTGACTCCATGCAAGCAAGGTGTTCTGGCCATTCAAATGATGGGAACTTGATCTCGTCGGCGAATTCCCTAACTCTCCAGGTAACCACCGTCACCTACTTGCAGCTACCAATTATTTTACAAAATGGGTAGAAGCAGTTCTACTATGTCGAACCAGAGAAGTAGTGGTCATCTCTTTTATCTGGGAATACATAATCACTCAATTTGGGTGCCCCCACCGAATTTGTATCGATAACGCGCCCCAATTTATGAGAGAAAAAATGATAACCTTCCACAACCAATACAATATCATCCACTCACCATCCAATCCTTACTATCCTCAAGGCAATGGTCAAGCCAAAATCACCAACAAAATCATCGTGGATGGATTCAAAATACGACTTCACTTACAGAAAAAAGGGAATTGGGTTCTAGAGCTGCCTTATGTCCTATGGGCATATCGTACCACTCCCAGACAGTCAACAAGATGGACCCCATTCCTCTTTGCCTATGGTACTGAGGCCGTCATTCCTTCTGAATACCATCATCCAGTTCGAGATCACGAGTTGACTAACGAGGATAATGAGTTCAAATTGGCTTGCAACTTTAATATGATCCATGAAACTAGGGAACGCGCCATCGCAAACCTAGGTCAATATCATCATATACTAGCCAGGTCGTACAATAACCGAGTCAGAAACTGTACCTTCCAAATCGATGATCTCGTCCTTAGAGAGATACCTCAACATCTCAAAGATCCTCACGCTGGAAAATTAGCCGAAATTGGGAGGGTCTATTCATTATCACAGGTCTCTCAGGCCTGGGATCATATTATCTCATAATAGAAGAGGGGATCCCCATTTTAAATCCTTAGAATACTTGGCAACTGAAATGATAATATCGTTAAGCGTCTTACTACTCCATTTCCATTTCTCACTTTTGATTTTTGTGTTCTAAATTCCAAAAGTAAGATTTTTCCTCTCCATCTAATATAAATTCTGAACTGATCAATGAAACCACCAAGTTTGCCAGCTGAGCGCGAAGTCTCGCAATTTCTACATTCAATTCTTCCCTGGCAGAAGTATCCTTTAACGAGTAATCTTTATTCTTCATCAGGATTTTCTTTGCCCTGATTTCCCCTTCTAAGACCTTCTCCCTGATAAGAGCAGCATCCAACTTGTGTTGGCATTCCCTTAAGTTTGTATTCCCTTTCTGCACATGCCCCTGAATTCGGGCTACGTCACCTTTTAGCTCTCTAATTTGACTTGACAGGTGAACTACATCCCCTTATACTAGAGGAACTTTAACATCATTTCTACTCCCCCTCGAGCGTTCTCTAGCCTCACCTTTCTTGACACGCGCATTGGTTTGTGTCAATTCGGTCTTCAATCATGCCACCCTCTCATTTAACTCGTCACACATTTGTTGCATTCCCTGAAACTCCAAATTCTTGGCAGGTAGGGTATATGCAAGTGTTCGGCTGCAGCTTCCGAGGCTGATAGATGTTCTCGAGCTATCTTCAGCTCATTATCTTTTTTACTCATTTTCTGTTTAAGTCGTTCTAGCTCGCTTCTATAATTATGAAGATCAACTCAAGATTGTCCCTCTGATCTTTTTAGTGCCTGAATACGGTATTGAGCCATTTCAGCTTGCTTACCCTTAACCATCAGCATGCCAACCCGATTTTAAAGCTTCGTGGTATATTAATTTACCTCTACAAGTTCTTTTATCATCTTCTTAATTTTGACGTCTTTTTCCTCGACCTTGCGAGTGAGGTCAACAGCAGTCTGGGTTGCCTCAACAAATTTAAAATGCACATTTACATGCTGATCTTCCCTAATCTCATTCGCCTCCCTCACCCTATCAAACTCCTCCGTAAATTCTCGGTTACATTGGAGCGCCTCATCTTCGCGTGAGTGAACTGAATCCAATTCGACTTGCACAACAAAAAAATATTTATACAGCTCGATTCAGAACACCCATCAACATGATGTATATCTCATTTCTTAAAAGGTATCTGATTTCTAACATCTACTGTGTGTAGCTACTTTTAGACTTAGAGGTCGAAGTAAAATCACATATAGGTACTCAATACATTTTGAAATCTAAAGTACATGTTTTCGATATCCCACTTTATCTAAATACTTTGAATTTATCTACGCACTATATTAGTGTTATTTTCCTAAAACTGATTGCAATTTTTTGATCTACCTCTATGCTTTATGCTATCCAATTTACCTGGAAGCTTTATGTCGATATAACATACAAGTCAAAAGACCTATTCTGATCTAACCTACAGCTCCACTTGTGAAGATAGCAAGGCTGTAGAGATCTCTCTTTTACTGGCAAGCCAGGTCTCTAGATCTTTTATTCTGAGGCTCATTTCTCTAAGTGCCTGCAAGAGGGTTACAAAAAAAAGGGCTCAGCCTACAAAAGTCTATTCAATACGCACAAATCCAACAATTTATAAGACACTTAAAAAAACTCATACACATCATTTCTCTACCCTACCTTCTTATTCTCGCCATCTGGGAGTTCGGCGTCATCCCCTTGATTGTCTAGCACCGTCTGGCGGGAGACATCATTTAACCCATCAACAACTCCCACCGCCACCTCTTCCACTTCTTCATCATCACCCTCCACAACATAGGTGTCTGCCTTAATGACATCCACCTTATCCTCAGAATATCCCTTCGACATCAGGAGGTGCCCAAACCTTTCATGTTCTGCCTCCACCTCCTCCAGATTCACCCTCGCCTCCGCTTACAGATGGCCAATCACCACTGTATGAGAAGCCTTCAGGGCCTCTAACTTTTTTGCTTCCTTGAGAGCATCAGCCTTCGCTCGAGCTACCTTCTTTTCAAGTTCATCATTAACCTTCATCAACTCGGATTTTTCTTCTTCTACTCCGAGCCAAATCTCCTTCACCAAATGAGCAACATGCACAAAACAAATCGACCTCAACATGAGTTTGAAACGCAATATATTTTTACATGATCAAACATAAATACATACCATTCTGCTCATGTCCTCCTCTCCATGAAGAGCCGCCAGCCTGTCCCTTTTCTCTACTGCTTTAAGATCGTCCTCAGCTGCAGGTCGATCTTTAACGACCTTTTCCTCCGACCTCCCCGAAAGTTTGATCCTTCTCTTTTTCTCTTTTTTGTCAATCTCACCACTTTTAGTGGTACCAGGGGCCGACGGACGCTACAACATCTATTTTTTTGGAAACTTTCGAACCAATTTACTTAAAGTAATAGACTCTGCCTGAACCGAGCTATCTATTCTAGGGGTCTTGGCCAAATCGCCATCAGCCTGGTCGATTGAGATTTTTGAACCTTTTTTGACTTGCTTCCAACCCTCTTTTTCTGCTAAGGCCAAGTCCTTCCAACACAAACTCAAGCTCAACCTCTTCCTCTGCAACTTCGTCCAACAATAAATCTTTCCTCTCCACTCGGGACTTCGGGCCTACTATCCACGACATTTGATATTATCAGCAAAAGATCATCAGTTCATACATATCAATATTATACTCTATGCATTGTTATAGTTACTTTGTTTTACAGTTCTAAACAGAATATCCAAAGGTTCTTCATTATCTCTCAGAAGACAATTACCCTTCACCCATATTACATTGTCATTCCAAGCTCGACCTACTAAATTAAGATCGAAGAAGCGAGGCCGAGTTGTACTCGCACAAAAATATGCCCCACCACTGGCTTGATAATTCTTCATCGCATAAAACTGCAATACGTTCTCATGGAATATCCACCTCACTTTTCCCTCATTCTCCCATTTTTCATTCAGATGGTCGCAAATAGTTATTACCTCCCACATGTTCTCGTTCAATTGAACAGGGCATGCCCCAATCATATTCATAATCCCCTTCGCCAAATTGGCAAGGGAAAGACTCAACCTGTACTCTAATTGAGACAGGTAACACAAGAAACCCTCTGAAAGGTTACTCCGAACACTCCCATAAAAATATTCTAATGAGAACGATTCATCTATACCTCTATCTCATTTTTCCTCCTCCAAGTCGGCCAAAAATAAAATTACTCTTCCCCCATCGCTACAGTATACCCCCTAAACATCCTACCAGCATATTCTATGCAGTTACCTCATTTCCCTCCTACGGAAGCCTTGGCTTTATAAAATTCTTTGAATACATCTGAACCAGGGGGATAAGCAACCAATTAACCAGGAAAACCTAGAAATTGCTCCAATCCTACTTCAACCTCACTATCAGACTCTACCGTCCGACCAGAGGTCAAAACCTCGTTAATAGACGAACTATCCATCTCAACTATAATTTTAAAGGAAAAGTTTGATCCTACCTAAATACCTCTCACGTTCGACCTATATATAGGTTCAGGTATTTATCATTATTTCATACACATCGATCATTCATATGCAACATATCTTTCAAATATTCTGTCTATATGTTGAATATCATAAATTGCTATAAATAGTATTTTTTTAGGATTTGCTTAAACAAATTACAATTTGCAAAAAAAACACAGTACACATCTCTACTAATCTTCAGTATCAGAATGAGAATCCGCAGTAGCGCCAAGTCTTTCCCTCACAACGTTGTTGTATAGCCACCTACGTAATTCTGTGCCTGCAACTCTTTTTGACTGTTGACCGCCCTTAGATAAATCCATACTAAAGCCTTTGCAATTTATTCATGCTTCTCTCTCTCTGCGCTCTCTAAATTTTCAGAAGTTGAAAAATGTTTGAATGATGAAGATGAAGCACTATTTATTCTTTCTCTCTCTAACGGCTGGCAGTTATTGCGCCTCGCACGACCCGTCCTCAATTTTGGAACCGAGGCGTCTTTTCCACTATCCATGTCAGACGTCTTGTACATTTTTAATAAACCATATTTCAATCATTACCCCTACCCTCATATTTTAATCTATTTATATCTCTTGTTTCCATAACTTTATCTAACTTTCCCACACTCATGATGACTCATACTCCACGATATTAGATTTTTGCAGCTTTACATAAAAAACAAAACTAGAAGCTCCTACATTTTTTCTGTTCTTATTCCTTATACTTATAGTAGTAGTGACGTCATTTTCAAAGCTAACAAAAATTTTAAACTTATTCAAAATTTGTTTGTCAAAGCAGTCTCAACGGCATTTACAAAATTTAGCAGCACTTACATTTATTTAGGATAACACTTTACATATAATTACATCTAAAACAACCTTGATGACCTGAGCAACTACATCTGATCAGATCTCCTCCCTCGATCATCCCCTCTTCAAATTTGATCTCCACCTCAGCAATCAATCCAATCATCTCTTCTCGATCTGCAGGATCTCATACCAATTCGCGAAAGCAGGCCTCATGGAAATACCGGGCATACTCAAGTTCCCTACCCCTTACATCCAGTCCTTCAAGCTGACATTCCCTCACTGGTAACTCAGCATCATAGCCAAACAATCCAAAAATCATCTCCCACACTACAGCAATCTTTATGGCCAATCGTCCTACAGTGGCATGATAAATTCTTCGAGATTGAGTCCGTACCATCACAATCCCTTCTCCATATTTAAAAAATAAATTCTACCCTTATGTATACAATACTTTACCCTCAAAACGTGATTTTGACATTTTATCTCGTAACATAAACCCAAAAAATCTTGAGGTAGACTATTTGAACTTATCCCTTCCCTTGAACTCTTACGTTACATTATTTCTCAAGTCGAGCTCATTTTTTTAAGATTTATCCCTCTATCGACCTCTATTAGCTCCAATTTTTTCATTACAAATTTCCTAAATTTTTATCTCCAACATTTCCATCACGCGGACATATCATACTTACATTACCACATAAATTTTTGCACATATATATATCTCAGTTCGAATAACAATACTTGCGGTACTCATAAACTTCAATTCATTTCAAACATCCTTAAATGATTTCAGTTTGATTCTACGAGCTATTTTCTATTTACATAAACACATGTAATTGGTTAACAAATTTTATTTCTGTAAATAAAATTACACTTGATTTTACAAATAACAAGTCTTTCAGTAATCGATCTTAGGTATATTATAAAAACCTAATCTGCCCAGCACCCAACTTCAGGTACTTTACAGATAACAAGTTTTTCAGTGATATTACAAGTAACAAATCATTCAGGCACTCTAACACATCAACTCCTTTAGCTCATCCTGCTTTAGTGATCTTTCACCCTGATGCAAAGCAGAAATTGGAATCAACAAAAAGCTTCCCTCACATAAGTTTGGTCGAAGTCTAGTCGAACTTCAAATAGAAACTATGCAAGCAGTAGACTCAGTGTTGGCACCAACCCTACAAATTGAAGGTCTTCTGAGCGCCAAAATATGATGGAAATGCAAAATCATACTTTCATTGGTTGTCTCCCTCCTCCACTACCATCACCTCCCCCTCTGAAGCAGCCACCTCCGAAGAGTTGGTTGAGACGAAGAGATCCCGACCATAGAATCTATTGTGATACAAGCAATCGACATAACTGCCCCACAGTTATACCTATCCTTGCATATAAAGCCCCAACCTTGTCCACCACAAAAGTACGGAGACAAGCCCAACGTTCCTCGCCTGTCAAGACGACGAAATGAAATTTCCACTTACAGTAAAATTCCTCCTCAGCTTCAACCGCTTCGTCTTCCGACATGCCTTGATAAGTCGGAGGGACAGGAGTGGGTATCGACATCTCAAAGGATTGGTGACCAAAGTATTTCAACTTCAACCTTTCCATTTTAGACGCAATCCTTTCATCAAAGACCATTCTCCGTGTCTTCACCATTTTTAATATTTTAGAGAATTTTTCATATTACAAGTGTACTCCGCTTCAAGGATTCGATAAAGGTACTATTTATAAAACCCTACATTTATTGTGTATGTACATTTTACCAAGCGTCATCATTCAATACATACCCATCTTTTTGAAATCGTAATCGTCACATACATCAGCATCCACATCCACATTAAATATATGTCATTTCCCTATAAACCCGCATAAATTCCACACAGTCAAAGCCATCACTACTCCATTTCAATTATCAAGAACTTCGACCAAATACTAATTACAAATTGATCATTTTTCAACCAAAGCCAATCGTGACTTTGGTTATGAGGGGGCGATTGTAAGGACCTATCCCTCGATCTTACCAAAAGTTGAGCTGTCGCCAGTTCAAATCACTTCCATCTCAGACTCACACAATTTTAACATACCTTCCCCAGTCAACATTCTAACATACCCCGCGAACTGGTTAAGAACGTGGGCTGAACTTAAACCAAAAGCCTTATCCAGTTAAAGGCACCTGTCTTTCACGAACTCGTCCGTTACTCAGTCAACCGCTACTAACCACATTGTTCACAAAATATGCTCCAACATGATGAAGAGCTGCGGAGAAGGCCTAGATAAAGGAAAAGATCCAGAGGAGATAGGGACTAGAAAAATTACACAAGAGATCATCAAGAAACTACTTAATTTTTATTCTCAGTAACATTCAAACTTCTTAATGACAAGGTTCAAGCTTTTCTATATCTAAAGATCACTTGTAATAAGATATCCGCATCAAGCAATAAAGATACTCTTACAAAAATAATCTACTCAAGGTCCTGGTTTTTTTACCTATTCAGAGGTTTTCCACGCTAAAATTACCTGTGCAATTTCTTACTTTCTATTAGAATATTGTTGCAAGTTCATTGGTGTGTTAGCGAATTCTGAACCACATTTCGGGCTTATGGAATTTGGCCATTATAGCAGTGTCTCTCCGAGTCCAATTATACTCATGCTAAAGAGTGAGAGGTCATTGTGGACTCATTGTTCTTCTTCGAGCAGTGCGCAAAAGAAACCTTGGCAAGCTTTTACAAGCATTTCTTACAGGAAACACGAAAAATTGGGAACTCATATCCCCAAATCGTCGTTCCAACATTCACCTCAGCCCTACATATCGACTCTAAGGTTCGAGAAGAGCTTATATTGCATAAACCCAGAACGGTGATAGAAATAATCGATGTAGTTAATAACTACATCGAATTAGAACGGTCTAAAAAAGATCAAATGAAAAGCTCCTCTGCCATCCCTTCTCGGGAAGCAATTTTATCACCACCCCAAAAGTCGACCACAACCGAAGCACACAAGCAGCGCAACAGAAATACCGACAATAATGGAAGAAAGGACGGATGACCCGATAGACCCATCCCAATTTTGCCACTAATGACAACGACTCTCTCCGTTATCTTACCAATGATAAAGGGAGATGAGTGTTATCGCGCAGCACAAACAATTCCCGATATCCTCAACAAACCCCTGTGTCAGGATCGCAATGTGTTTAGTCACAAAACTAACAACTACTACTCTCTCATTCGAATCTTTCATCACATCCTATTAGCTGGAAGGCTTCATAATTATGTCATCGACATCCAAAAGTTCCTCAAAGATGAGACAAAAAACAAAGACGTTGAACAAAATTAGGGCCAAGGGAAATCTCGCTACCTTTACATGATCGAGATTGCAAAAAGAAAGAAAAGGAAACAAGACGATCGGATTACATCTTGTTGCAAAATGACCTCCTCGGATAAATCAGCAAAACTTCTCCCCAGCTTGAGCAAATCAAAACGTCCATACCATATTACCTTTGAGGAATGTGGCACCAGCCATGTGAAATATCCACATGATGACCCACTAGTCATTATCCTCAAAGTTGGAATAGACAACCTGCATATGCTTCTCGTCGATACTAGAAGTGCCACGAATATTTTGTTCAAAAGAGCGATTAAAGTTTAGTGGCTCAAAGATTCCAGGAAAGCTTCGACAACCACAATCACCGGCTTTAGTGGTTCAAAAGAATTGACTAAAGGAAAAATTACCCTGCCAGTTCAAACAGGATCAAAAACTACTTTCATTAAATTTATAGTCATCGATGCTGAGTCCAAATATTTGGGAATTTTAGGACGAAGTTGGTTACATTCGATCAAAGCAGTACCTTCTACATATTATTTAACATTAAGATTTTTAACAGATCACGGAGTCTACAAAATCAAAGGTAGCCAAGCAGCTGCATGTATGTGCAAGAATACCACCACCAACTCTCGCACAACAAAACTTCTCAAGGCATAGCAACTACAGAAGGAAATACCCCCAAATTTGAGCAGCATGACACTGAAATGGTTGAATCCATTAAACTCGATGAGCCCAAATGTCACACCTTCATCGGCCCCAGGCTGTCATCCGACGAGAAATAAACCATGATCCAGCTGCTAAAGAACAACATCGACATCATCACCTGGACTTTCCAAGAAATGTCTGGCATTGATCCATCTATCGTGTGTAATAAACTGAACCTTCTCCCAGATAATAAAGCAATCATATAGAAATTACGGAACTTAGCTCTCTGCCTCCGCGAAACCATGAACGAAGAAATTGATAAACTTTTTTGTATAGGATTTATTCAAGAAGCCAAATATTTAAAGTTGGTTTCTAACATTGTGGCAGTCCCAAAGAAAAATGGGAAGATCAGGGTTTGTGTTGAGTTCACATTACCTAATAAATTCACACAGAAAAATAGTTTTCCTCTCCCACTGATCCCACAACTCCTCGATCCCATCGCAGGGAACAAACTTTTTTCCATGATAGATGCCGCCTCCGATAACAATCTTGTTCCACTCGCCATAGAGGATCAAGAAAAAATAACCTTCATTACTGAAAGAGGTCTCTACTGTTACACAGTGATGCCTTTTGGGTTAAAATGCAGGAGCTACTTACCAAAGACTTGTCACTAAAATATTCAAAGACCATCTAGGCAAAATCATGGAAGTCTACATTGATGATATGATATGCAAAAGCTTAAAATGCAAAGATCATTCCAGCAACCTCCAAACCATCTTCGATATCCTTCGCACTTACCAGATGAAACTCAACCCAGACAAATTCTAGTTCAGTGTCGCATCTGGTAAATTTTTGGGACACCTGGTCAACAAAAGAGGAATTGAAATCAATCCAACACATATCAAGACACTCATCGCAATGCCATCTCCGTGAACAAAGACGGATGTCCAAAATTTTATTGGTAAAATTACAGCTCTTCACAGATTCATCTCTAAGTCATCTGATCGATGCAAACTTCTTTACCTCCTTCTTCGTGGAAATCTCACTACATTTACAAAAAAGCAACACAAGGAGATCATTTGGACTCCGGATTGAGAGTTAGCCTTCCAAGATCTTAAACGATACTTGGGGTGTCCTCCTATAATGAGTACTCCAGTTGATAACGAAATACTAACAATGTACTTATCCATAACTGAAGACTCCATTAGTTATGTACTTATTCGAGAAGACGAAGGAGTAGAAAAACCAATCTACTTCATCAGCAAGACTCTCATGCCTACTGAAAAAAGATATACAACATAAAAACAACTACTCGCCTTAGTCTACAACTCTCAAAAACTTCGTCCATACTTCCAAGCTCATCCCATCAAAATCATTGCTAAGTATCCCCTTAAACTAGTACTCTCCAAAAAAGAAAAATCACAAAAAATTCAACAATGGTTTATTTTCCTTGGCGAGTATGACATCATATTCGAGCCCCAAATATCTGTCAATGGACAAGCAGTTACTGATTTCTTGGCAAATTTTTTAGTCGAGAACCCTGATTGGGAAGAACTTGAAGAAATCTTCACAAATGACTCAATCGCAGAACCATATGCATGGTCAAGAAGCACCGGATGACGACTCTTTACAGATGGATCAGTTGGACCACGAGGATTAGGAATTGGCATCATCCTCGTTACACCTTTCAATCATCGCATCGAGAAAGCTATAAAAATGAACTTTCATGCCACAAACAATGAGACTTAATATGAAGGTATCCTCCACAGACTATATCTCATAATCGTACTTAGAGCATAAGAAATATCAGCTTACGCCAATTCTTTACTCATTGCCAATCACTACAATAAAACGTTCTACACATAAGGAAAAATGGTTGATTATGCAGCCCCGATTGAAGAAAAAATAAACAAATTTAAACGTGCATTGATCTCTTACTTACCTCGACAAGAAAATTGCCATGCCGACACATTGGCTTACATCGCCGTCATGCTAGGAGACAGTGAAAAAAGATCTTTAGATATCGAAATTATCAAGCATTCAAGTCTCGATATACAGTTAATAATACAAATTACTATTACTCAAGATGAAGATACTAAAGACTGGAGAATACCATTTTATACCTACCTCAAATCCAACATTCTCCCAAGTAACAAAGAAGAAACACGTTCACTTTTGGCCAAATACCCCAGATTCACAGTTCAAGATAAAGTCTTATATCACATCACAGGAGGAGGACCCCTTATTGAATGCATCTCTTAAAAACAAGCTCAAATAAAAATTAAAGAGCGTCACGAAGGTATATGTGGAGCCCACATTTTAGGAAGGTCATTAGCCCAGCGTGCGCTTACGCAAGGAATATACTGGTCTAAGATGAGACAAGACTGCAAAGACTTTGTACAAAAGTGCTACAAATGCCAAATCCACGCTCAAGACATCAAAAGCCTAACACTTGACTTGCACAATAGCAATATCCTTTGGCCATTTAAAAGATGGGGAATCAATATCATCGGACCCTTCTACCCAGCATCGGGAAAACAAAAGTTTGCCCTTGTAGCCACTGACTATTTCATAAAATGGGTCACACTGATGAAAATGAAGTAATCAAGTTCCTTTGGGAGTACATAATCACCAGATTTTGTTGCCCACAAATGATATGATCTGACAATGGCAAGCAGTTCATCAGCAGTAAAGTCTTCGCTTTCCTCTACAAGTACCAAATTTAATTATCAACTTCCACACCATACTACCCTCAAGGCAACAGACAAGCTGAAGCCATCAACAAGAGCATCAAATCAAGTCTATGCAAGCGTCTCGACAAAAAGAAAGGCAGATGGGTCGACGAACTACTCAATGTTTTTACGCATATTGAACTACTCCTTGAAATTCTAGCAGTTGTTCTTCATTCATGATGGCCTTTGGTACTGAAGCAGCTATACCTTCAGACCTCGATCTACCAAGTGCTCAAAGAAAAGTAACAGATAAGGACAATGAGTTCGGTTTCCTCTACAACCTTAACAAGATCAAAGAAACCCGAGATAAAGCCATAACAAACTTAGGACGATATCATGACATACTGAGAAAAACTTATAACAAAAAAGTTCAAAAAAGAAAATTTGGTATTGGCGACCTTGTCCTTAGACGGATCTAAGATAGTACTCGGCCGAAGAATTCTAGAAAATTATTTGAAAACTGGGAATGGCCATACATTGTCAGTGATAAAATAGATAGTGGGACTTACTAGCTAATGAAATAAGACAAAATCCCGCTTGAAAATCCATGGAACACAGTTCAACTTAAATGTTTTACAAATAACAACTGTAACAATTACCATCGATTCCAATTAAATAATCTTTATTGTCACTTACATCTTTTCTATCTTAGGTTAATCTTGATCCGTACTTGATAAGTATGTATCAGACAATCAATCATCTTTAGTATCTTTACTTGATCTCGATCTATACTTGATAAGTATACATCAGACAATCAATCATTTTTCCTATCTTAACTTGATCTCGATCCATACTTGATAAGTATGCATCAGACAATTAATCATCTTTACTATCTTAACTTAATCTTGATACATAATTGATAAGTATGCATCAGACAATCAATCATCTTTACTATCTTCACTTGATCTCGATCCATAATTGATACGTATACATCCAGACTATCATTCAATTTTCATGAACACTATCCAATTATAGGATACTCAACTTTGTATTCCTTACTTATCGAGCAAAATATAACATGCCATTAAAATCAAGATATCCCACTAAGGACACACATCTGGCACACATTCACATTATTTGTCATTTCATGGCCACCGTTTACTTATCACGCCAACATGCGTTCCTTACTTATCTGCTACAATTTTTAAACACACTCCACAATATCATTCTTATCGAATATCAGCACTTAACATAAATTTAACTATGCATCAATTATTTTTAAACAACATCTTCTAAAACCAAAGAACATCATTCATAACATAGTTTGCATTGTCTCGGTCCCATCAACCATTTTTACATCACTTCTCACAAACCACCAAAATACTATTTCAAAAACTTTATTTAAACTACAGAAGAAGACACTACTTCATCCACTTTCAACAACCCGTCAGAAGCAAACATATCCAACAATTCCCTTAGATGTTTGGCTTCCATCATCACAAATTCGTCGACAACTTCCATCTTAGAGGGAACTTCAGGCATTTCCAGAACATCGTCGTCCAGATCTGAATCCTCAAATACGGCGCCCACAACACTGGTCAACCCCTTGCAGTAATCCCTCCTCGGCTCCAACATCTCGTACTGCTGTAAATAGTTGTCCCTCACCTTCTTACAAGCATATAAATTATCCAATATCAGTAGAGCCCTCACCTCCTCCAAAATCTTATCATGCTCCTGTTCCATCACTTTTTGAGCCTCAGCAACCTGTTCCCGCACATCCTTCTCAAAGTTGCTTCTCAACAATGCCAATGCCTCTTCCTTATCCTTTGCCAACTCTACCCTAACCTCCTCGATCTTTTTATCTGAAACTTGTTTCGCGTCTCGAAGGGCAAGATCCCTCACTTTCCCAGCTTCCAGCTTGTACTTATTCAATGTGGCATTCAAACCCTTCTTTTTTTTTACCAGATTTTAATTTTCCCTCGTCAGATCTTTCTCGATTATCTTGTACGAAACCAACTGGTTTGCCAAATCGCCACTTCTGACAATTTAACCTTTAGCCTCCGTCAACAACTTCTTAATCTGCATTACATTCATAAAATAAGTATTCGAATGGTGTACCAGAGTCTTTAATTGAAGCATAGCAGAAAAAATTCTTCACCTTCAACATATTTCGGTAGCCCTCGCTAAGAAAAGTTATCAAACTCTCAGCCCCAACCAAACAGTCATCAACTTCTACTTCCAGTACATCAGTACTAGTAACATACGTCTTCATCGCCCTTTAAACCTCCTTCTCATCTTCCTCGACAAACTTCTTCTTCGAAGACTCCGACTCAGCCCTCTTCTTCTAATGCGTACTTGTCGAGCCTCGTGGAGGTCGCCCTTCAGGCAAAGTGATTGGTGTATCAATTTTTACCACCTCCTCATTTGTTGATCTTCGTGGATGCATCTTTGGAGGTAACAGTAGAGTAACAACTTGGTTAGCTGCCCTCTTCTTCTTACTTTTCCCCAATGTTTCAGTAAATATTGAGTCTCTCTTCGTAGTCACGGAATCTGTCATATACCCAGCCAATGAAGGATTTCCAATGGCAAGCTAGACTCTGCACCCCTCTTGTTCTTCGCCGATACCATATCGTCAATAACTGGGACTTCTGACCCTTTTGCCCTCGACCTCTTTAAGCCTTCCTCTTGAAACAAGGTACCCACTCGCTCTTGATCGATGACCAGGTTATCGATCCTACCAAAGTACCCATTCCTGATCTTGCACAATTCTTCTTGTACTTTAGAATTCCTATCGACCTCCTTCAAAGCTGTACAAAGAACAAATACCAATTATACACCGATGTAGACATAAATATAACAACAATATCGACATTTACATTACCTAACCACAAACCTAAATGAAAAGTCTTTCTTTTTAAGGGATCCCCAGGATCTTTCTTATCGAACTCGTAGTTCCCAGACACGAGTAAACGTTTATCGCTGTATCGCCCTCCTGTTGACACAAAATCGTAGAACAACGGTTTCTTCGAGATACACAACGGTTTCTTCGAGATACAATGTCCAATCCTTTCATATCTCGAAGAACTTCCTCTGGCATGTTCATACACAACAAAGAACAACCTATCTTGTCAAAAAGATGTTGTACATCATTTTATTTATACTATAGGAACACACCTCGCCATGTTTAAACCCCTCATTACCTCCACACATTTTTTTTTACTTTATTTACAATTCCCCATATCTAAGGAAGATCTTCAACACTCAATTCAAAATTTTAAATTTCATTTGACATTACAAATACCACCATGCACATTGTATTACTGCATTCCAACACTTTGCCAAGTCTAAAATATATTCAGCAACAATTTTACATTCCTTAAACATCAACAACTACATTCTGAAGAAGAAATTTATTCTCAGTTCACAAATGCAACAATACTCGCTCACTAAATTTGACTACTTCTATAGCAAATAAAACTCAAATACTTCTCACCACAACGTCTTCTTTCCTGATCAACATTTTCGCACGGGTATACATATAACTCACACATTCAGGAGGACTCCAAAATTGCAGTTGGCAGCGAAACTAAAAATCTTCTTCAGCATCCTCCGCCTCTGCCTCGCTCATCCCTTCATAATTTGGTTCAACGGGATCTTCCATGTGAATATTAACATTCTTATTACCAAAGTACAGACTATATAATTCCCAATACTTAACTTGAACGTGGCTTAACACCTCATTTCGCACTTGAGATCTAGTCTTTACCATTTCTTAACAGACAACTCTCAATTTTGCAAAGTACACGGGATACTTATAGTCCAATAGAGTCCAAGTCCACACTCCACATTTATTTCACCTTGGAACTTTATATTTTCAACAATCAACTCAATCAACCTCGAAATCCATTCCTGGCCCCACACAATCAATTATACTTTGAGATGTATTATACTTGAGACTTATAAACATTTAACACATTTTTATTCGACAACATACTAATTCATTCACTTATTTATTTAACAACACAAGACGTCGAAAAACAAAGTTTATTAACTGAACTATTTATTACAATTTACATTCGATAAGTCATTCATTCGATTACATTACATCCAGTTACAATTCTATCTTTACTTCAACTTACAAGGTTAATTGCTCTATTTATCTTTTTACCAGAATCTGGCATTATTGCTTCTTTTTACCAGAATCTAACATTAGCTCTGGCACAAGGCCAACGATATCTTAAGAAACTCAAGTCAATGAACTTCTAAATGGAGCTACTTCTCCAGAAGAACGGCAGCAAAAAATTGTAAGAAGATCTTTAAGATCGACAAGATCCCAGGATGGCCAACCAACCTTTCACATCATCATCTTCACTATGAGCAGTAACCCCTTCTCTAACAATTTGATAAACTCCATTACCTTAAGAAATGGGAGATGAAACTAACCCCAACAGATGCCCCACGCGTAAACACTCTCTAACTCCACTTCCCCCAAATCCCCCCACCATGATCACTACCAGTACAAAATTATCAAACATAAACTTTACCTCTACTTGGTCGTCGCGGTAACTATCTTCCTCCTCAAGCCACTTTCTGCACCACACTTGGTGCGACATCTTCAAGAAAACTACCACCCAATCACTACGTAAAAAGAGTAAAAAATGACTTTGTAAGTCAGTCGTGCTTTGCCTAAAGTGACATGTTTTTTTGTCGAAATAAGAGTCGCGTTATTTGCAGTAGTTTTTTGTTTTTAACTTTTACTTGAGTCGTAATATTACAATTGAAAGTTAAGTTGTAAAAATAGTCATTTTTTACAATTTTTGTGACACATTAGAACGTCGTTTTATACGTCACAATTTAATAACATAAATAAGAGTCGTAATATTCATTGTATTTACTGCAATTTGAAACTGATATAGTTGTTGTTTTATTGGTCTAATTATAACGACTCTGCTATACGTCGCCAAATAGGTAACATTTTTTTATTTTTGCGACTAACATGAGGGTCGTATTAAGCGACATACAAAATACGACATAAATAAGGGTTGTTACAATCATCGTTTGTAACACATAAGTACGTCGTATTATGTGTCACATGAAAAAATGACTTAGATATACGTTGTAGGTTCTGTCTTATTTTTTGCATTTTACTAATTTTTCCATTATTTTTTACATCTCAGAAAAGCCTTCACGAAATTTAAATTATCAAACAACGCAATCAACTAACATATAAAGCAAAAATAACAAGCAATTTTCAATAAAAAGAAGATAGTGAAATACCAATTAAAAGATCATGTCAAACAACTTACCAATATCCAAAATAAAATTAGAAATATCAAACTTACCAGGGTTGACTTTAAATTCTAAAAATAAAAAAACAAAAAAAGTCTTCACTAGATAATGGTAAAAATCTTGAACCAAGCTACGGCTTCACCTGCAAAAACATCACCAAGGGTATGACTCTTAACATACAAACACGCCTCTTCGTGAATAACTTCATCAATTATAACACTGTAAAACCCTTCATCAATTATAACACTGTAAACAACATTAGTGCCAAACATATCTTTCAATATGCATGAATTGCCTCTCAATGACTTGGATCATCTTCCCTACAAGTAAATTAAAATAGTACGAAGTTAACATTAAATGATAAAAACTATAAGTAAAACATAAAGAAAAAGTAGATGAAGGATGACAAATTGAGTTTTGTGGCAGAATTACAAGGTCTTCTGCGAATCACGCACAAATAAATGGTTCAGATGAGTGATTGAAACATAATGCCTCTAAAGCTCCTAGTGGTAGAGTTACACGGTCTAAATCTGCCTCCTTAAATAAATCTTCTCTACCAGCTACCAGCAGAAGAATTAACCGAGGATGAAAAACACATTATTTCAGTACATATTAAAACCACTTATGTTCATTCTGAATCTAATGTTGTAGGGGCTAGCTTTGGAGCGAGGATGGGATATTTAGTCTCCAAGCCTCCCATTGAATATAGCATGACTGTAAAGCCAAAACAACTAGTGTTTGATGATGACGAAAATTGTAATTTGAATGACACTCTCACTCTTGATTTGGAAAAGAAAAACATATTGAGTCAACAAAAATATTGAGTCAACAGAAATAAATTGAAGTCTCAATTCTCAAGAACATTAATGAAGAGTTTCCAACTATAAAAGAAATAATAGGTATTTCACTATTTGCCATTACACATCTTTGTCGTGTGTAAAAGCATAACAACATTATATCCAAAATTTACCTACTGGAGCATATAACATACCTTGCCATTAATGATAATAGGTCCTATTGTTATTGGAGTGCATGATAACACAACCTAAGCTGCAAGCATAAAACACCATACGACGTCCTTCAATTCCTTCTGCATAAAGGGATTTAAGTTTTGATAGGCTCTAGAATAATAACGAATTGAAGACAAATTTTTGATTTGAAAAACTTGAAGAAAACTATGGTAATTCCCAACTTCAAGAGTTAATCTTGTGTGATTTTCGTACACCTGAAAAAGGAAAATAGGTCGAGGCTAAAGGTAAGTGAAGAAAATCTATCTCTAGACAAAAGTTTGATAGCTAACATAGCAAACTGTGACGATAGTGGCAATATAAGCTATACCAAATTTAACGAAATCTTTGAATCATAATGGTTACCTTACATGAACTTGTGACTTCCAAATAGGTACTGAAAAAAATACCTTGGTGGTTAGCTCATTGTGTATCCTCTGTACAGTCAAATCTTGACGAGCAGATTTCAGCTGGTCACATTTATATAAATAGTTCTTTGGAGAACTGTAAACCATTAGTAAAACTTTCACAAGAATGTCCTTTGGTCTCACCTGTAAATATTTTGTCTTACATTAAGAGGCTATTTCGATATAGTTGTCTACAGTATTAGGCACCATATATTATTAGGGCTATTTAGCTTCCAACTATAGTCATGGGTTAGAAACCTTTAAGCAATTTCCAAGCTAGAAATAGAACTACCTACAGTCTTCTTCCAGAATCATTTCTAAGTTACTATTTTATCGTGTATTAGGGTAAGAGAAAAAAGGACGTACCCAAGTTAAGGTGGAAGCCCCGTACTCAAGCATCTGATGTAGTGGCTCCAGCACCTTTAAAATCCCTTCAATGTTATGCTCAACAAACATGCTAAGAGCAATGTAAAGAGAAAATAGGAAGAACGAAGAAACATATCATACATAACTCTTTCTTCAAATATGGGCCTATATATCTCGAGATGATATATTTAAATCTAACTACTTCAGCTGCAAAACTACAAATTTAAAACCTACATATCAGAGAATGAAGTTTAAAGCATACGTCTGGAGGAGAAACATATGCTGAGTTATTCAGAAAACAATTCCAATGAAGTCTCTGTAGGAAGTCTCTCATTGCATAACCTTCTCATATGGCACCCATTGAAGAAGTTCTTCTTCCCATAGGGATGAAAGTTCCCCTTTAACATCATGGGGAGACGATTATTTTTTCTAGGATCGGGACTAGAATCACCGAAGGCTAAGATACATGTAACATTGTTCGAACAGCAAGTTTTTGCAGCTTATTATGATCAAGTTCTCTGGGTGTAGCCATTGTTTCCATCCCTGCAAAGACAAATTTAAATTACCTTAACAAACAATACATAGTCTGCCAAATATGTATAATCATCAAAAAGAAAATAAGGAACAATAAGAGTCTAAATTTACACTAAGGCTAATCATATGAAGGACACAATAATACATAATATAAATCTAAGGGCTTATAGAACACCGAGAAACTAGGAAACATATCTTCATTGTATTGTGTTCATGTAATTTTGATATCTACATACTATAAATATTGTTATTCATAGGTGGATCTTATGGATTTAAACATGCATCCGACCTAACCAAAAAACAATATACAAAAAATATACAAAGAAGGAGATAAATTATAAGCATGTTTCTTACCGGCAATTCACATAACATCATACATGAAATAAACTTAATATGCCAACTATAGAAGTTCAATACATTGTCACTTAAATTATAAGCATGTTTCTTACCGGCAATTCACATAACATCATACATGAAATAAACTTAATATGCCAACTATAGAAGTTCAATACATTGTCACTTAATGAACAATATATCCATTTACATTTGCCAAATACAATGTTCCGCATTAATTGCTCCTCGGGACAGACATGACCACGTTCACTTCACTTTGACCTCAGAAATGACCACATGAAGGCTTTCTCAGACATTCGACAACCTCTTTGAATTCTAACTTCTTCTCGACACAACCACAAGTACTTCTGTCGAGAATGGGGCGATTGTAATAGCATATTTCCTAGATTCAGCAAGGATAAGCTGGCATAGTATAGTCAAAGACAGACAACATTCGAGAAGTTACCACAAGTCCTCGATCTACTGACAATAGCCGTTATGCCTAGTCAAGAAAGAGTCGTTAGAGATCCGCAAAGTTTGCCCACTACCCCCAAAATAGGAGACTATTTCTTTCTTTTTATAAACTACATATATCTACTATAAATGTAGGCAGAGAATAGATTATTCAGATCCGCAACTCTACTATTCTTACTTCTTTACCCTACTATCACTCCAAAACTTGTAATAACTAATAACATATTAGATTTTATATCAAAATCCTCCTCGAGGTCGTAGTTTTTCTCAGCTTTTACTAAGTTTTCACATAAAATCTTGTTTGTTTAGGATTATTACTGCACCTTCCTTACAAAAAGTATTGACAAAGATTTATCCTTCCAAAAAATATACCACTACATCATTGTTCTCAATCTGCCCCATAAGCTCCTCTCTTGTCCATCTTGCAACTTTCTCATCAACATTATATACATTCTCCTCCTTAATTTTAACTTCTTTTTCACTGGCATAGTCTCTGGTTAAATTATTAAGCTCTTTCTCAGAAAGGTAATCAGCCCTAACCTTCATCACCTTAGGTTTTTGTGATTTGGTTTATGCTTTTCTCTTTAAGAATCCTGCATTAGAAGCCATAGAAGTAGGCACTTTTAATGGTCTAGTTGTCTTCTCTAAACATTTAGTAGACTTTTTTTTCTTGATTTTTGGTTTATCATATCCTAACTGTAATGGTGATTCTTCAACAGGGATTTGTACTATTTCAGGAATTTCCTCTATTTCTATGAAAACTCTGTAATACCCATCAATTGGGTCTTCTTGAATGTGTCTAAACATCAACTTAACTTCTAAATCATTACTAACGATATGCAAAACACCGTCTGCAATAAATAACAGCCCAATCACACCCCCCCACCCTTACAAGAACATTATTATCTGAACCATGCTCATCGTCTATCCTTGTTGCAATTAACCCCAACAGATCCACAAAACTAATGTTTACAAGTACAATTAAGACAAAATAATTACCACCCTTGTATTGACTCACTCCGTACCTACTCTTACATGGTTCATCTCACTCCCCACCATACTTAATTACTTGGTAAAATATTTCATAAATTTAATCATCAGACATGGTTTCAAATGGTATATAAGAAAATTTAAATTTTATCTTACCTTGTACTATAATAAGCTTCCCTTTTGCCTTGATCCAACAATCTCTAAATTACAAATTACAATTAATTGGCAATCGAGTTGTGTTGTGTTTTATGTGGCCTAAAATATTTTGTGTATCACGGTAAAAATTGTGCCAAAGCTTTAGCCACCCCATCTACGGTCACGACCCCTGCCACGGTAAAAACTGTGGCAAAAATGTTTTTTCCACATATTTTTCTGTGGCAAATACCATTTATTCTTGTAGTGTAACATTCTTCAAACACATAGGGTCTAAAAACAAAATTTAAAAAATAGGATAATTATGGATAGGTGAGTGGTTACTTGGGGAAGAGAGCGAAAGATGCATCGATTGACGTTTGTCAGTTTGAAAACTTGTATAACCCCAAGTCTAACACTCCAACCTCTCATCTTTCTCCATTATTTTTTTTCTCTCTCTCACAAGTCTCAAGTCTCAAGCCTATAACAACAATGCCAGATTTCCTTCCATTAACACCCCCAACATCTGACTATAGTGATAGTGACGAAGTAGGGAAGCCACGACCAACCGAGTACGACGACACCTCGGACGAATGTCCCGAAGAGGACTTCGACGTCGAGGAGGACCGTGAGTTGTTGGAGGGTGGTGGTGGTGTGGAAGATGATGATGATGACGATGACGACGATGACGACGACGACGATGATGAAGATGAAGATGATGAACCTCCTCCTCAAGCTCTATTAGGGTTTTTTTAGTTTAGTTTTTAGAAGGAAATTTTTTTTGGGAAGAAGCCCAAGTTATGAGTTTGTTAGAAACAGAATATCATTTTTTGGGGATTTTTTGTTTTGGTTATTTAGCTTTTGTTTTGAATCTTGATGTTAATGGATGATGTTGATATTAATGGATGATGTTTTAATTTCTGTTTTGAATCTTTTGATTTATGTTTTTAATGGCGAAGAAGATGAAGTTGGCGCTCAATCCACGTGGACACTAAAAAATGTCCACGTAAATTTTCGTAATCCACGTGAATATTCCAATCATATAATTATTTAACACGTGGATTTTCTAATTAAAACTTAAAACATAATAACAAGGGTAATTTTGGTATTTTTAAAAAAATCTAAGAGCTTCGGTGTGTTTTAGGGTCCAAAAGCTAAAAATGGCAATCACATGGAGTTAGCTTAAATCGTGGTCATTATTTCGGGTTTAAAAGCTAAATAAGCTTTTATTTATTTTAGGGGGAATCTTCCCTCTAATTACTGCAGCAGATTATGCTACTCATTAACGTTTTTAATGTACACATATTAGAAAATTATGCCATTTGTTCATGACACTTTGTCATTTGTGCAGAAAACTTTATCATTTGTTTTCCTAGAACTGTCATTTTTTAGTAATTTTTGTCATTTGTTCAGGAATCTTCTCTCTTGTAACCGTAGCTGATTAGACTACTCATCAATATTTAATGTTAGAGAATAGAGGAGGCAGACAGGGGTAGTAGGTGAGACCAGTATCTATTTGGTAATTTTAGTATCAATTTTGGAACCGCCTTGCCAAATGATCGATTTTTGAAAGTTGGTATCTTTTAGTATTTAAAATCTTAATTTCCAATTAAAAACAGCTTCTCTTTTTTTTCTTTTCTTTTTTCTTTTTTCTTTCTGTGAGAACGGGACAACGAGTAATGTGAACATATTTAGTCATAAGTACTCAAAAGAAGAAGCTTCACCATGACTAGCTAGTGAAGTAAACTATATCAAAAACCAACCCTAAAAAAGGACCAAACAAGTCCTTAAAACAATTGCAACTTGTGACCTAAAATTCAAAATTTATTGGCTCGCAGCAGTAGTTCTTGGCTCTTGGTGATCATATAAAGATATGGTCGGTCCCCTTGATCTCATCTCAATGTTGTTTATAAATAGTCAAAAAAATCAAATATCTTCTACAACTAAATATACAACCGGGTCTAGTCCAGCTTAGTCTAGTGGTAGCGGTGGTGCCAACCAATATATTTACGCGTAGGTGTCGTTGTTTGACTCCATTGACCTCAAGAGTTGTAACAAGTCCAAGTCTCCTTTTGGCTTGATTTGAGACTCTTCTATAATTTTAGACTTTGTTTAAATCAACATCTTGTTGTAATTTTTTGTAACCTAGGTTCATACTTTAATTCAAATTCAAGCCCTATGAGGGTGATGTCGGCAATGCAAGCCGAATGTACGTACACATTCGGACTTCTAGCTATCAACTTGTAGTTGTAAAGAGTCCGAAGAAAAGTCACGAGTCCTTACACGTGAACTAGCACTTTCATTTTGAATTCCTTAAACAACAACACGTTAAATATTTTACTTGAGCTGATTAACCTGATGTGATGATATATATGCATTTAGACCGGTAAGCACTATATTTAAGAGAAGGTCTCAAAACGTGGTTTTTTTTATACTCCAGTATAAAAGTAAATAAAACACACTGGCTATGTTCCTTCACGAAGAAAAAACAATTCATACTAGACATAGACTAAACCATTGGTACAACCATTACACTGGTTAAAACATCTCTCCATTATACTTGTTCAGGCATGGTGTCACAATTTTGTTGCTAACCGGGCCTACGGAGGACCATGGTGAACCCAAAACCCTTTAAGGTACTTTATTATCACCTATACAATATGGGCACAGTAAAGTATCTATTTATTTATCTATCATCCTTATCCTTTCATAGTGAACTATCCGTTACTTTTTAGGTATGTTGTATACAGGTGCCGTGGGCCCCACTAAAAATTTGAATAATTCTCCAATGGGCTCACTTGATTGGAGAAAAACCAAACTAAATTAAGGTACGTGGGGGACCCTATTTCTGAATTAAAGGTACCACTAGAAAGTCTTCACCACATGCTTTGACTAGTACATGATCATGTACTACATGTAATTGGATAACGGATAACGGATAACGGATAACGGATAACCCTCTCATAGTCGTGCTTAATTAGATACATATTGACTTACCTTGTCGGGGTTATCGGATGCCCTAGGAATTAGTCGACAGAATGGTGATATATTATGACCCCCTGGTCATCTTGGTTGCAAAAAATGAAAAAATTAACTCACATGTCCTAAATTTGTTCATAATGTTAGGAATCAGTCGGCTAGGGATCTACTCGAACTAGGTTTGGGGTCAGCTCCCAACTCATCCAACTATCCAAGCCCAGTTGAGTTGAAACCCAGCTCCACAAAGTAACACCTCTTCATCAAGCCCGACTTTTTGGCTCTCTCTTCTCTCTTCTCTCTTATTCAAATAAACACCTCCTGATAATCCTTATCACTCACTTCATCAAACACAAACCTTCTACCTCGGTTTCCTTGAATCTTGATAACCAACGTCAACAACACCTTAAATTTATATTAAAAAAAATCGGGAGCTCTGCCTACGAACCCCCGGCACCCCCACTCCTAAATCTCTAGCTCCGCCCCTGTTTGGGGTATTCCAGAGACTCCTAACCCAAGCTCTAGGTTTAGGTTTATGGGATATAGTTTTAGAGAGATTTCTATATATATCCTAGAGGATATTAACCTGTAACTAGAACTGACAAACGGGTCGGATCATAACGGGTTCATGGGTCAAATACGCAAACCCAAACCTGACCTATTTAACTAAATGGGTCAGAAATGCAAACCCAAACCCGGCACTGATTTAAACAGGTCAACCCGACCCGACCTGCTTAACTAAACGAGTCGGGGTCATAACCTGTCTTATGATACTGACTTGGATGAGTACCGCAAACCATTTTAGATTAATTCTTAAATTATTTTGTACTTTCTTCACGAAGTACAAATATTTAGATTACGAAATGGGGATGTTAAGGAAGCCGTTAAAGAGGATTTTAAAATCACGATCATGGGGTTGCTTCAATGAAAGATTATTCTCTTTGTGAGTTTGTATCTTAGGTTCTGTTTATATGTGTTATTGGGAACATATGGATGCTGCTACAACTATGCATTTGCAACGATAGATACACAACACATTAATGGTAGAAGTAACCCCGAAGATACGTTTCATGGCGTATGTTAATCACAATTTTTCTCTTTAAAGGCTTGCTCTCAATCTCTATACATTAGAATGATTATGTTGTTTTGGGTTTTGATTACTTTTCACGCCACTCAATAGTGCTAAAGGCAAAATGGCTTGCGGTATTCACCCAAGTCAGTATCACAACTCGCCTCTCTTTCAGCATAAGGATGGCAATTTACCCTGCCCTGAACGGGGCAGATTTGGTATGAGCTAACCGGGTATGGGGGTGGGGATGGTATGAGCTGCCCAAAATCCGTCGGGGATCAGGGCAGATTTAGGACTGCTAACATAAAATCCGTTATCCGCCCCGCATCCGCCCCATTTAATATCAACTAATATTTTTACTATTATACCCCTTATGACTATGTTTTCACTCTAATATACATAAGTTAAATGGGGCGGGGATAGGGCGGGTCTAGTATTGAGCTCATCTATGTGGGGCAGATTTGGGGATCCCCGCTTAATTTAAATCGGGATCGGGGCGGGGATGGGAGGTGGGAACCTAAGCGGGGATGGGGATGGTATTGACTTCCCCACCCCAAATCTACCCCATTGCCATCCCTACTCAGCAACACTCTCATTCTCTGATAACTCCCTCTTGAATCCAATAGAAGTTAAGCATCACAAAACCCCAACAAATCTTGAGTGCCAAAACAGATGAAAACAAATTACAACAACAAAACCACAAACCAGCAAAACCCTATTAATAAATCTTCACCAAAAGGTCCAAAACATATGAAAACAAGGGTTTGGTGATGTGACTTGTGACTGAGGAAATGAATCAACAAATTAACCCCATTAAGAAACTAACAAAACAGATGAATTAATTAGATTTTGAGTGTAAGAGATGAATCGATGGTGAGGATTGAGGAGAGGTGAGGCAAGACTACAGTTGCTATTGGTTGAGAGAGGCGAGTCTTTAAGAGTTGAGACCAAAAGGGTTTGGTGTTATCACATATTTACAAATAGACATAAACCTAAACTGGTCGCGAGTCAAGCCGAACTACTTCAGGTAATTAGACAAACCCTAACCCGACATATTTATTAAATGGGTGAGGCGGGTTCGAGTCAAATTATCGGTGACCCATTAAGGCCAAACCCAAACCTCCTTAAAACTGGGTTGGGTTGGTGGGTAGCAGGTCACTTTGCCAGCTCTACCTGTAACACAACTTATTGGTTTACTGTTGGAAATTTCATACAATAAGTATGATCAATAATTGCATAAGTAAAGGAGATTATACTAACCTCTTCTCATGCTCACTGAAAATCCTTTGTTCTTGAGTGGAGTCTTCCCTTGGATTGGTTGCAGACCTCAATGGGATGGTTTTCTATCTTGTAGCCTCCAAGAGTGACTTCATCTCTATTTAACCTGATAGAGTTCGAGTAGTCTTCCCATTATACCCTCAAACCTTAATAAAGAGTACCTTAATCTTGTGTAACAATTGGGCACAACCAATAACACCTATATGACATATTAACATGTATGCTCGTGAACCGGAAGAGTAGTATCGGTATAGATGGAAAATTCAACATTTATATCTAATAAAAATGTTCTCTCTCTTCTCTCTATATTACTGTGATATTGTGATTGTGATTGTTAGACGAGGGAGAACCGATTTGTTTTTTTTACACATAAGTCGTTTTTCAGGAAATCATTATTTGAGAGTAGTAACGTTGAATACTCTTTAACTGCAATTACATATTAATTCTGAATATTCGTTAACGCGCAAAAGATATTTTCGACCTTTACTATTAGAAAATACTTTTTTTCTTTTTATTAGAAAAATAGGAATCCTTTCAAGTTGTGACATGCATGCATATCAACCTGTATGTTGTTTTCCAACTTAACCTACACAAGTAGAAGAATTAAACCGTGGTATCACGAGGGTTTGCCACAAGACTTATCGTCATTGTCGAAGTCAATGAGATTTGAACACCATTAATTCTTTGGCCTTAACATGACCTTCTTATGTTTACTTATGATTATTATTGAGATATTGAGCTAAGGAGTTGTAATCAAGATTTGTAGTAATAGTGGTTGAGTGTGAACAAGAAGAGAGGAAGAAAAGAAGCAATAATAGAAAACAAGAAAGATGTGGAAATCTTACCTGGAAGTGGACTTTAATCTAATTTATCATTATCAATATCATCATTATAATTTTATCTCTGTGTTTATCGTCATCCACTGGAATATCTTCAAACCGTTTGAACGTATGTCGGCCAAAACTAATGCTGTGCGTGTCGTTGTCGCGTTTTCAAGGAGAAAAGTTTTATTTTGGTTTTAATGGAGTTATGTCTAAAAAGTAGAGAATATTTCAAACAAAAGAACTAGTCTCTTGTTAAAGGAAGATACTCCTTTTAATTATTTTGATTTATATAAAAGTTAAGCTTTGTTAGCTTTTAATCATGCATTACAGTTGTGTACAAACCTTTAGGAATATATTGGCACTTAGGTATTAGTTCAATGGTGGTTTGACCATCTACCAACTGAGAGAGATCAGGGGTTGGAAACCCCCCACCCCCAGGGCTAAACATAATGTTAGTGGACATGTATGTCTAAATCAGAGTGTTTGTTTTACATTTCTTTTTCTAATAAAAACGTCAACATAACATACACCTCAAGTTTGATAGTTAAGATTACCCTAATAATTAGATAAATGATATTTTACCAATTCGTATGGACTGTCGAACTACAATACAACGACGACTCTCAGTTGTCAACTGGGCTACCACAAGTCTTCCAAGTTATACAAAGATTAATAGATATTGCCTGATTACCATATATACCTTTCTTCACTAAACATGGTATAAAGTACATACACACCCCTCCACACGATATTTTGTTGAATACAGTATCTACGTTCTAGAGATACATAATAACAACGGCGATACATGAACATGTTAGAACTGAAGCATGTGTCTCATGCATGCATGATTAGCCACCAAATCCTCTTCCATGTTCCAAATCCAAACTTTACGGAAAGAGAGAGAGAGAAAAGTACAATCTCATCTACAAACAGCTTTGTATAAACAAGGTTCATGCTCTAGTACTATACACATAATAATACTACCGTACACCTACCTTGTTTAGGAAAAAATAATAATACTTCATTTTATTAAACAACAAAATAATTATAATTTTTTTTTTTTAAATCTCATAGTACAGTGGGGACCTCTCAAGTAACAAAACACCAAAGATTCTACAATTATCAACCAACTAAGACAATGGGGCCATCCGTACACACTAACAGATATTAATTTTATTTTTTAGGCAAAATTTAAACATATTAGTGATGTAATTTTATCTATATTTTGAGATCGACCAAGTCGTATCACAATTCGAAACAAGTGTAATTTCGTGGGAAGGAAATTTCAACTTCCACAGGCACGAGATTGATGACGTTTTTCTTCTTTTGAAAAATATGTCGTAGGTAGGTTGATGTGGAAGTTGTTTGTTTGCTTAATCCCTACTTTCCATAGCTGAAAATGTCAATAGCCTCTACGATCTCTAATGGAAATCTGTAGTTTGAATCAGCATTTGTAGCTCATTCAGCACCTCCACTATTAAAAGCAGTATCATGCTCTCTATTACCATGGGACATAGAGATTCTATAGGAGATTAGATAGGTAAAGTATGGTGTGATACATAGCAACACGATGATAGATTGTATTAAAATAAGAAGCTTCCACGTTATGTAAGTAGTCTTACCAATTGGGAAATGAATTGATGTTGTTTGGAGATATGTGAACAGTGATCTTTCAAAGATACTTTAGTTTGAATCTAGCAAATAAAGACAAACTAGTTGTGGGGAAACATTAACCATTGCCAACCTGCCACATCACCCTCACACCTATCTACCCATTGGATCCAAACTCCAAAAGGGTGAGAACAAGAAAACTATGACTTCAACTCTATCCTTCCCCCCAAAAAAACCTTAAGCTTCTAGGTCCCTCCTCCCATCTAATATCTTATCTCATACTTATCAGAGACATCCAATTGGTGCAAAACACTCCCCCCTGACAATCCAACAATACTAGTATTATCCCATACAATAATACGTCAAAAGTTCGGCTCCCGTATTATACGGCCATACCCATAATCCCACACTTTATGGAGCATAGTGTGTACCATGCATGGTACATAGACTACACTACAGAAGATAGGGTTATTTAGGGTTTGGGAGTCCATGCTGAAGGTCAGCACTTACCAGGAGCAGCCAAAGCTCAGGGGGGGATGAACTTACAAGAAAACAAGGTCCACAGTCATGTGAATCCCATCAACTTGTTTAGGGTAGGACCCACCTCACATACACAGCCCACAACAAATAATACTAAGTCCCCACCAATCCCTCCTCCCTCCTTTCTTTCCAACCTCTCTCCATGAATCTTCCTTAGTTGACCCACACCAACATCAACACCAACACTCTCTAATCTCATACAACAATATTTCTCATTTTAAAAACACTTACTTTGCCTCTCCCACCGCCCCTATATATTCAACTCCTCAATCCCCCTAAATTCATACTCACTCTCTACCAAAATATCACAAAATACCTTAGCCCCTTTACCCCTTTCTTTCAATCTTACTAGAATGGATAGTAGTTGCATAGATGAGAGCATAAGTGACTCGATATCTATTTCCCCCGCGGTGTCGGTGTCCCCTTCGCTAGTAGTACCCGATAAGTTATGTCGTCTAGGGAGTGGAACATCCAGTGTGATACTCGACCCGGAGAGTGGGGTTGAAGCGGAATCAAGGAAACTTCCTTCGTCCCAATACAAAGGAGTTGTTCCCCAACCGAATGGACGATGGGGTGCTCAAATATATGAGAAACATCAAAGGGTTTGGCTTGGAACGTTTAATGAAGAAGGAGAGGCTGCTAAGGCTTATGACATTGCGGCACAAAGGTTTAGAGGTCGTGATGCGATTACAAACTTTAAGCCTTTATCTGAGACGGAAGAATATGATATGGAGGCGTCGTTTTTGAGCTCTCATTCGAAAGCGGAGATTGTTGATATGCTTCGTAAGCATACATATAATGATGAGCTTGAGCAAAGTAAGCGTAGTTACGAAGACGTTGATATTGATTTCTATAAGCGAAACAAAGGGGGTGTTTACATGTCTTCATCGGGATCTAATCGTGTAGCTAAAGCTTGCGATCATCTATTTGATAAGACAGTGACACCGAGTGATGTTGGTAAGCTAAACCGATTAGTTATACCAAAACAACACGCCGAGAAGAACTTTCCCTTACAAATTGGGAGCACCCCAAAGGGGTTGTTACTAAATTTCGAAGATAATGGAGGGAAAGTATGGAGATTTCGATACTCTTATTGGAATAGTAGCCAAAGTTACGTCCTAACGAAAGGGTGGAGTCGATTCGTGAAGGAGAAATGTTTAAAAGCTGGAGACGTCGTTAGTTTTCTCCGATCAACAGGCTCCGATAAACAACTTTACATCGACTGGAAGCCACGAGTCACAACCACCGGATCGCCCATGGTGTTGCAACACCCAATCTACCCTACGGTCATGAACCCCGTGGTTCCACCGGTTCAAGTTGTGAGACTATTTGGGGTGAACATATTTAAAATACCAGTTATGGATTGTGGAAACATTTGGACTAATGGGAAAAGAATGAGAGAAGTGGAATTTTCATCAGTTGATAGTTGTAAGAAACACTGCTTAGCAGGTGGAACTTTTTAACAATAGCTATAGTTTCTTGTTTTCTAGGTTTTTTTTTATTTTTTGGTACCTTTTTTTTAATGTGTACATGTTGAAGGGAGGGGAAGAAATTAGGGGGAGGTGGTGTTTGCCTAGTTGCAAAAATGGGAATTGTATATTGCAAGGCAAAATGCCAAGGAAAAAGTTGATATTTCTGGTATACATCTTGTTTGGGTTCATGTGTTTAGAGCAACCTGCACCTAATTTCCTCCCACTGACACAATATAGTACTGTTGTTATACCCACAACAGTACTTATTTGAGTACAAAAGTCTATATTTAAGTAAGAATTTTATTGGCATTCTCACATCTGCTACAGCATTTTATTGGCATTCTCACATCTGCTACAGCTATTACATTTGATACTCAACAATGATTAGAACTGTCTATGTGCTTCATGTTGCCTAGTACTTCCTGAAGGCGAATTATGTTTTTCGAGTTGCATTTAGTCCCATGGTATATGATGATTTTAAGGTGATTCATAGGGATGCATATCTTGGTGATTCCTAGATTTGAGGAAGGGCATATTTCTGCCTTAAACATTATCAAAAAAATCGAACAAAGATATACAAGAGAGCATGCCCAAACTTAAAATCACGCAACACAACAATTCCAATGACCCCATTTCACTACAGGTCTTGCAACTGGTTAAGCAATCAGTGCGTACCAAAAGACCTATTCTAGTCAGATGGACATATCAACCTCTTGGTTACTTCAAACTTAACAGTGATGGTTCAGCACTTCCTTCAGGAATGAGTGGTGCAGGAAGGATAATTAGAAATTAACTAGGTGAACTTCAGCTCGGGTACAACATTGCACTTGGTCATGGCACAAATACAGCCGCAGAAATGTTTGCTTTACTTCATGGTTTAATACACTGCAAACAACAAGGCTGACTTCCTCTCATTGTTGATGTAGATGCTAAACTTCTGGTAAACTTTTACAGGTGCAAGCATATCTGTCCTGCAAAGTACAGTACGACTTGGAAGCTACTTACTCAACTAGGAAGGGAGCTACATATTATCATGATACACATTTACAAGGAAGGCAATGGAACAGCTGATGGTCTCTCTAAACTTGGCAGCTCCCAACATTCACAACTTTTCTGGACTGCGTCCACTCTACCAAGGCATATTAGAGCAACATACTTCATGGATAAACTGGGAATAGCCATAATTAGGCAGCAGACTAGTGGCCAGACTTCATGTCCTCCACATGTAATATTACTTTGCTAAATAAATAAAACACATATTCGATCAAAAAACAAGAGTATATCTTGGTTATAGAATGACATATTGAAAGTGGAAGTGATGAACTCATACCAACTTCCAATAGCTCAAGTGGTTAGGTACCTTGTGCTCTTGTGGCGATGGTGTGTAGAACCATAGGGAGGTCAAGGGTTCAGTGAAGGGTTCAATTCTCACCTCCGTGTGGGATTCGAGGATGGTATGAGCCCGCCGGCGTTGTGTCGGCTTGCCCGGTTCATGTGGTTTGTGGGCTATTGCACGGACCCTAAGGGATCTAGTCGGAAATTGACGGTCCACGGGCTTGATAGCCCGGATACCTCTAGCAAAATAAATAAATAAATAACTCATTGGGATATTATAGTCTTTGATAGTGAAATATTTGGATTCTACCATTTTGTGATAGAATGATTACTTTGTTCGACTTAGAAGATACCATTGAGATGGTATGATTGAGTACTATTAAAGGAGATGAGTCACTTGCATTCGGGAGGAGCCAGGATTTAAGGTTTGGGGGGGGGGGGGGGGGGGTGAAGTTTAGCGGGGTGCTTTCAAGGATTATTTTGGGGGTTCAGGAGCGGATAATTTTTTTTTGGTTACTAAATAAAAACCTAAGATAATGTCAAATTAAAACCCTATCTTGATTATCAATTGGATATATTTTTTAATCAAACTCATTATAGGCAATTTAAAACACTAACTTGATAGAAAATGGGGAAAAAAAATATTCAAAAGAAGAAAAAAAAAGAGCTTATTTAGAATAGAACCTTAGGTAAGGGGATCAATTCCAAACCCCTTCTATTTGCTTTTTGATTAATTGTAGTGTAGATATACATCGCTGGATGGTGCATTTTTATATTCAAATGAAGAGTACTCATAAGATAGCCAGGTCTCGTATAAGGGATTGATATATGGTGTTAGTTGGCTTTATAAAAAAAATACTCTAGCACCATTATGATCTTAAGATGTCCCTTAAGTAATGTATATCGCAATCTAGCAATTATAAGAAATCGATAGGTTTAACAGTTATTATTTAACTATCTTTTGAACAGGTTATCTAGTGAAAGCGCATAAAGAAGCAAGTGTCGAGATGGTAAATACATCATTGAAGAGTAGAATAGGTTTAAGGACGCTTACAATCAGTAAAGCTGGAGATCTATAGGAGAGTGCATCCACGTGATTCGCTTAAAATGGAATTGTAAGGGTCTAATTTTGTAGCTTGAATGGTTTTTACACCAAATGTACCTGTGATTCAAATATAAGAACATAAAATATAAATTGAAACATGTGTTTAGTGTAGAAACCTCTGAATAGGTGAAAACCACGACCTCAGTCTGAGGTTTTGTAAAAGAGTTTTATTGCTTTAGATTGATATCTCTAGATTATAACTTTAGATCTTTTAGCTGGAAAAACTTGGTCCCATTCTCCTCTGTATCTTACTCTTTTTGTATACCTCGTTGTCAGTTCTCCTGAAATGGGGGAAAGTGGAGTTACTCCTGTAACTGCCAGTTCGTGGGAGACAGATATCCTTAACTCATTTTATTTCACCTGGAGTGCTCGGGCCACGTTCTTCTTCAGTTCGTGGTTCAGGTGTTATTGTTGACAACGTGTATATCACGTATATGTTGCGTAAGTCTGGCATTGTACTAGTTCGATGTTAACCAAGCTCGAGGGATAGGTTCCTACAGGAATCATTTCTCAAGAATATATATGAACCTAGACATTTTGGGTGAACCACCGTAAAATTGTTTCTTTGGTTGACAAGGACCGGGTGTCTCTCTATTTTCATATATGCAAACATCTCAAATATTTGTGTAATTATGTTTGTTTGATTTCCCCCTTAATATTGTTCAAATTTGATATATTTCGATAAATAAAATGAAAAACTTAAAAATTGAACTTGGTAAATAATCTGTACTATTCAACTTACCTTTAGTATTCAGCCAGATTTTACATTGATAGGCATTGCGATCATTAACCCTAACCTGCTGCCCAAATTGAAGTAGAATTTGTATTTTCTACCAAAACCCAAACCATACTTGCCTTGAGAGCATATCTAGAAGTGCCTTGCGCCTCAACCTTGCTCGTCAAACATGAAAGCACTCTCAAGTAAAAAAAATTAAACATAAAATGTTCAACAATGCCTAGTGGAATGGCCTAATTTTGTAGCTCGAAAGAGCTCGAAATTAGATCTTACACCAAATGTACCTGTGATAAGAATTAGTATGATTCAAGAAATGACACATGTGATTTAGCGTGGAAAACCTTTGAATAGGTAAAAACCACGACCTCGAGTTGAGGATTTAGTTACTGTAACTTTTATTGCTTGAGGTTGATATCTTATTACAAGTGATCTTTTGAGCTAGAAATACTTAATCTTGAAAGATACAAATTCTTGTTGTCTTAGAATGTAGAATTTATGGTCCTATCTCCTTTAGAACTCATCATATATATAGACCTTACCTGTAGTTGGTTATTGTGTAGAAACATGTTCTCCTGAAAATGAGGTAAGTGGTAGTTGAATGTGTAGCTGTTAGTTCATGGGAGAAAGGTGTCTTTGACTTGTTCATATTTTTTGTAGTGCTCAAGCCACATTCCTTATCAGTTTGTGGTCTAGGTGTCAATGTTGATTGCATATATCACGTATATAATGTGTGAGTTTGGTTTGAGGTAGTTCGAGCTTGGACTAGGTCGAGGGATAGGTCCCTACAATCGCCCCCTCACAACTGAAGGCGCAGGTGGCTTTAGTTAAAAAAAATTGTGGAATGCTATTATTAGAATTTGGAAAGGTATACTGCAGATTTTGACTGGCTGGGGACTTGTCATTTCTATATTGAAGACCGTATTCTGGCATTTAGAGAGTGGGAAATGATTGATGTATCTGGCATTTGGGTTCACAGTAAAGGTTGTTCTTGAATGATGACTGCATTGGAAATCCTTCCTTGCATTGAATGCGGGTCTGATATAAATAGCGTTTGTACTGTATCATATGTCATCTCTATGAAAGTACTTTGTCTCTGGGAATATCTGGTGGTTCTATGTGTCTTGAGAATGGTGATGACCAGACGCTAAGTATATGGAGTCAGAGTGAGTGCGGAAGTGCAAAAGCTGCAGCTGTGCTACTTTGGTAGCCAATCACTAGAGATGCCAACTCTCATACCTATGCCACCAACATACCATGGGATGATGGAGGAGAAAGTAACAGAAGCTGAGGATGACAACTATCACATGTGGCAGTTCTACTATCTTATTCTATTAGGTGAGCAGCGCCAGGTATGTCTTCGCCTGCTTGCAGAGGATAAGATTGAGGAGGTAGATGTAGAAGCCGGTATACGTACCAGGAAGTACTGCCGTTATCCTGCGAGGGATTGGGTTCTATAAAAGTAAAATCATTCTTCTTTCTCTACCAATCGAAGGTGGTGGGGGTTACGGAGGAGGAGATGGTGGTGGTGGAGACGGAGATTGGAAATTTTTCTTCCACACAATCATAGCTCTTTGCTTGCAGGAGTATGTTTTGTTGTAGGTTGGTTCAGGCTCTGTTACAAGCATCTTCCTATTTTTTCTTGTAGAAGTGTTTCATTTTTGAGGTGCATGTACCTCTAAATGAAAAAGTAATATGTAATATAACCTGTAGATCGATCTGTAGGAAGGTTCTGAAAAATTATGTTCTATAAAGTATTTTGTAAATATATTCGAGCTAATGAAAAATTGGTTTTTGTGAAAAATGAGCATGGTAAATCAAACTAAACATACAGGTTGGAATATTGAAATGTAATTCTCTGTTTGAGAAAGCGAACTAAAAATGAGTATGATAATTTTAGCTATAGCTAGTTATATGTCGAACTGAAAAAAATCTATTATCTCGAACTCCAGGACATCATTCTGTAGTAGAAGTGAATTTACTAAAACCAAAAATTCAGGCTGTGTAGCAAATGTGGAAGTAAGTAAAATAGTTAAAAGATGTTAGAAATGAGTTTGAAAAGGATATGGTTGAATGTAATGAGGGCGCTATGGAAAGATAAACTCAAATAAATTTTGAGCATGATCTTAGGGTTGTTAGTTATAGATAATAGGAATTTTGAGTATTATTCTAAATGCAGAATGGGGGGAATATGTTGTTATCGTAATCTGTATGTATAAATAATGTAAAGAGAAGGAAGAAATAAAAATGGTGAGGACTCGTTCTCAAAGAGCTCGTTATTCGTCGGAGGGGCACTTAGCAATAAAGATTGTAGTAGTTCGCGAGATAATTTTTGGGTAATTAGGGTATGATGCCAATTTGCCTGAATCTTCAATACAGTTTGAAGGGTTGACTGCGAGGGCGAGGGAAAACGAGCACCACAAAAAAGGGTTTCGGCTATAGGAGCCAAGTTTTGTAGAAGGAGAAACTAGCTCTTACACCACAGGGTCTTCGACTAGGGGGATTATGCAAGTATCTAATATAAAAACGGACAATATTGCTATACTAACATACTTGCGTGGAGTTCTAGAATGGGTTACTTCACGACCTCTAGCGATGATTTTTAATGGTTGATGATATATATCGAGTTTAGACAACAGATCGAATAGATGTTGATTACAGGGTGGACGAAGGTTATATTTAAGAGTTGATGGGAGAGATTTTTTAACCCCTTCATAGTACATTTTCCCTTCTATTTATAGGATATAGAAAGGTCTAAGTTACCATGGAAGGTCAGATTAGATGTATATCCTTTGGGGACACCTGTTCTGTACTTGGGGTCGATTCTGACACTGTAGCTGTTGGTTCTTGCGCTGTAGTTATTGGTTCAGACATTGTAGTTGTCTATCAGTTTGTTTCACTATTCTGTCTGGTGAGATGGCAGTCTGACTTCTGACGTGTCTACCTTCGACCATGTATTACCATGGTCGAAGTCTTTTTGGTACTGATGCTGAATTATGGTACTGACTATCTGTCTTTGGCTTTGAATATGTCCTCAAGTGTTCGGCTAGTCTTAAAAGGCTTCGTGGACTTATTTACTATCTTGCTGGGATTCGAGTCTCCAGGTAAGCTTCAATGCAACCTTCGAGTATTCGACTAGTGCTGGAAGGTTGCGAGTAGGCTACTACATCGGCGACGGGTTTAACACATCGGGAAAGCTTTTTAGCGACGGGTAAACACCGTGAGATAATTGTCGAATTGATGGTGTCAGCAAAAGTTTAGCGACCGAGATACCCATCGTCATATGTCATAGCTTTTGTAACAGGTAAATTTTGTCGCTGTTTATTGCGTATTCGCCACAGTAAATCCCATCGCTAAACCTTTGGCGACATTGCCTTTTGTAAAAGTTTTTTATTGTCATCTAATAGGCACACCTTTGGCGATACTGGCTTTTGCGACAGTTTCTTGTTGTTGTCTAATAGACATATTCGTCGCGAAAAATACTCCGTGGCGACTACATTAATTTATCGCCGACAAAGATTCACTTGTCGCTTCTTCTTTTTAATTTTTTCTTTAGCGATAGATTAATTTTGTCGTTGTTTCAGTTTTGGCAACAATGTTTACAACTATATATATATACACACATACACTTGTATAGGATACAAAAATGATCTTGCAAATATGAGAATTGTATCTTAATGTAATGAATATTGAAGAACGACATAATATAGGCAAAAGGCCAAACATAAACATTTTACATAACAACATTTGGTTACAACTGTAGAGCATTAATGTTGGACACTACATCATTTGTTGTGACGATCACAATTGATAGCCATCTTCGCTCCTACGCTCAACGTGCACGAAAGCCTATCAGGTCCAAGGTATTTACCTATATCTAATGAAAATTTTAAACCATTATAGAAGTTGTACATCGTACACATTGTAATCCTTATTGGGTGTTTATAAGATCTTACTTTTTTTCTTCTTTGTTAATTATATAAATATAACGAACAAGGGATTGAGATAAAACCTTATGGCTGACAAAAGAAAAAAGCAGATGCCGAAATAATACTCGCTAAGCAATTCAGTGGATACTACTAAGAGGTTCCTAGGATACAAATCAAAGCAAAACTAAGCTTATAAATCATTTTTTAATATTAAGTCGAAATCATTTATAAGTTAGAAAACAATATATGATTTCAACTTCACAAGTGGAACAAAACTTAAGCTAAGCATTATATTAGACTATAGTAGCTCGACTATGGGACCCAGCAAAGATAGTAGTTCTCAATTCATGTTAACAATACCTGATATAACTGCATTTGTGTAATAGAATTAGTATGTCCCATGTACAACAAGCTCCAACTGAAATATAATGGTTTTGTGGAAACAGGTTGCAATGGCTTGTCAAAATGAATTTAATGAGAAAGTAACTATTGTCGACGATATTAAACCTACTTCAAGATTAAACTTTATATCAAGCATTTTACAGTTAGCCTTTCCTTCATATTTTTGCAGAGAAGTATTTCTCTATTGTATCAGTGGTTTTCACTCCTGAAATAATATCTTAAAGTATAGTACCATGATATGTTGTACATAACAAGGGTTATTTTAATATTGCAAACGCTACTTCCTACTTCGATGATATTAATCGCAGTTTTGATAAACTATTCACATAAAATATACCACTCTAGTCAACATAAAAGTAAAATTAGATTTTTGTTGCGTATTGTGTGATCCATTATTACAGCTGGTGGTTTTTTATTACAACAGGTGGTTTTTTTTTTTTTGCTCTTTTAACAGGAATGATTACAGCTAATAAGAGTAACTATTAGTCTCTTAGTGACCAAATCATAAAATCAAAAGAAATGTTACTTGTTTATACTGCCATTTCCTGCAATGCAGCAAGCTTGTCTTCCTCTGCGCATTCTTTCCAGAAATAGGGCAATTTGATTATCTTCATAACATTATCTCGATCTACAGGAGTATAGAATGAAACCATATGGGAAACTATAGCTGGTTGCAAAAGTTATGTAATATACTCCTTTAGAGGTAAAACAAGGGCACAAAATGTTGAGGAGAAATTAAAACTGTATCAATCCTTAAAAATTTCTTCCCAAACTACACAATTTTCAAAATTTGCAAAGCCTTTAGAGAAAAAGATAAGTAAAAAAATTGGGGGTGGGGGAAAACAGAAAGTGGTACCCTTGGTGTTGCATACTGCCACCGGCGGAGTCGCTTTGAGTGTTCTTGATGATCTTGCAATTTACTTTATTTGTAGCAATAAGGCCTTGGGAAAAGCTAAACAAAATCAAGTAATTATAAATGATCTTATGGAGCCGATTTTGAGGGGTCCATGGTACAAGGCATCAATTGTTGTGTCTCACGAGAGGGATTGTGCATCTTGATCATTCTCGTAATATCAGTCAAAAGGAGCAAGAGTTTAAATTTTTCAGATGAAGGATATTTGAGATGGAGATGACAGAGTGATATCATATTTCCGATATCTCGATTGGGAAATTCTTGCAATGGAAGCTCTTCTAGTTCCTGCACACAAAGAGAAGAATTAACCAAACACAATAGATAAGATACCTCAGACAGATACGCTGCATAGCAATTACAGAAGGCTGAACACCTTGATGATCAGCCTTCAACAGAAGAGCCTACAAAATACGTCATTGATGGACCTAACAGAGGTACTTTTATCGGTACCAAGCTGGTCCAGCACAATAAAGATATTCTTATTCAATTCATGCGACTGAATCGAGACATCTTTACGTGGACTTTCGAGGAAATGCCTGGATTCGATCCGGCTAAGGCATGTCACAAATTGGCCATCCACATCAACGTTATGGCGGTCAAGCAGAAACAACGATGACTATCATCTCACCTTTGAGATGAAGTTAACATGGAGATTGAGATATTGATCAAAGTGGGATTCATTCGAGAAGCCAAGTATCCAAATTGGATATCCAACATCCTCGCTGTCTCAAAGAAGAATGGAAAAAATCCGAGTTTGTATAAATTTCACAGATCTAAACAAACACACTCCAAAGGATAGTTTCCCTCTTCCCAACATCCATCAAATTATTAATTCTACAACAGGTCACAAATTTCTATATATGAAGGACGCTGCTTCTGGATATAATCAGATTCCACTCTTGGAAGAAGATCAAGAAAAGACCACTTTCATCATTGAAAGAGGACTTTATTATTGCAAAGTCATGCCCTTTGGACTCAAAAACACAAGCGCGACTTATCAACGGTTAATGACTACTATGTTCAAAGCACATCTTGGGAAAATCGTGAAAGTTTACATTAATGATCTCTTGTGCAAGAGCATATAGGCAATCAACCACATCACAGATCTCAACACAATATTCAACATTCTTCGATCTCACAGGATGCGACTCAATCCTGATAAGTATCAATTGAGAGTACATTTAGGCCGATTCCTCGGCCATCTCATCAGCAAGAAAGGGATTGAGGCCGATCCAGATCAAATTCGAGCTTTCTTCAATATGCCATCTCCAAAAACGATGAAAGATGTACAAAATCTTGCCGGCAAGATTAACGCTATCAACCAATTTGTTTCAAAATCTTCTGATTGCTATCGTTGGCTGCTCCAACTACTCTGCAGTTGTACCAAGCGAGGAAAATTTCAGCCCAATGCAGTGATCCAATAGATATTAGAATACGATGCAGCTTTTCAGGTTCCCAAAACATATTTGGGGAAATCTCCCATAATGAGTACCCCAGTAGATAATGAAAAACTGATCATCTACCTAATAGTTACAGATAATTCAATCAGCCTGGTTCTTATTCTACATGCAGGGAAGATCGAGAAGCCAGCCTACTTCATTAACAAAACCCTCAATCTAGCATAAACAAGGTATTTTAAAATCGAGAGACTCCTTCTAACTCTTGTTTACACTTCACAAAAGCTTAAGCTCTACTTTTAAGCTCATTCAATCAAAGTCATGATGAACTACCCACTCTGGGAAGTTTTGTCCAAGAAAGAAAAATCCAGAAGTGTGCAACAATGGTCAGTCAGTTTGGGAGAATATGATATCAAGTTCGAACAACGACATTCAGAAAAGGGTTAAGCCGTTACCGATTTTCTCACAGATTTTCCATTGGAAGATCCCAAATAGGAAGAACACGATCCTGACCTTGCCGAAGAAATTACAGAAGATCCACCCACCAAAGCATTTGACGAACGAGCTGAATGGATTACAAGGAAAGGGTGGAGACTTCTCACAGATAGTTCAGCAAGACCCGCAGGGGTATTGATTACCCTTTCTAGCGACAGAATCGAGAAATCAATCCGCTTGGTTTTTGAAGCCTCTAATATGAAGTTATCATTCATGAAACTGGAATATGAAGATCTTATTTATGGACTCGACCTCACACTTGAGCTTGGCGTCCTAGAACTCTCAGTCTATACAGATTCTCGATTCATCATCCACTATTACTCTAAGCAATATAAGAAGAATGGCAAGATAATCGAATATGCAACCCTCGTTGTAGATAGGATGAGCCAGTTTACAAAAATAACTCATGATTATCTTCCCCGAGGTAAAAATAAATATGTTGATTCTTTGTCTTATCTAGCTGGGGTCTTGGGAACATAAGCTAGATATCTCCAGATCGAAGTGATATCAACCCCCAACATTGATCGTATTTCTGTATGCACATTCAACACTGGGGGCGATAAAGAGGAGGACGACGATTGGCAAAAGCCCTTCCTTGCCTACCTTGGCACCGATAATGAATGCAAATGACCCCTTCCAACAGATCCAAAAGAGCGCAGACAGCAAATTGAAAACTCAAATGCTACATGAATTAAAATGGTTTTTTATATTGTTGTTCAGTCACGGGGCCTTACCTCAAGTGCCTCTCCAGAAAGAAAGCAGACGAGATGCTTCACGATTTATATAAAGGGACTTGTGGCTCCCATGGTGCAGGTCGATCACTCACAAGCAGAGCCATTACACAAGGAGTATTCTGGCCAGGCATGCGCAACCAAGCAGAAGAGTACTCATGCAAATGTGATACATGTCAACGACATGGACAAATGAGCCGCGCCCCTGTGTTTGAACTACATGCAAGTAAGGTATTCTGGCCATTCAAAAGATGGGCGCTCAATCTTATCGGTGAATTTCCTAATTCTCCAGGTAACCGCCGATACCTACTCGTGGCTGTATATTATTTTACAAAATGGGTATAAGTAGTTCCACTCTGTCGAACTACAGAAGAAGAGGTCATCTCTTTTATCTGAGACCACATCATTACTCAGTTTGGATGTCCCTACCTAATTCGTATCAATAATGGGCCACAATTCGTTAGAGAAAAAGTTGTAGCTTTCCTCAACCAACACAACATCATCCAATCCCTATTACCCTCAAGGCAATGACCAAGCTGAAATCACCAACAAAACCATCGTGGATGGGCTCAAGAAAAGGCTTCACTCACAAAAGAAAAAAATTGGGTATGAGAGTTTACTCATGTCTTATGGACATACCGTACCACTCCACGTCAATCAACCGGCTGTACCCCATTCATCCTCGCCTATGGCACCGAATTCATCATTCTAACAGAATATCATCATCCAGTTAGAGACCACGAGCTAACTGATGAAGAAAATGAGTTTAAATTGGCCTGCAATATCAATTGGATTGATGAGACTAGGGAATGCGTTATTGCCAACCTTGGTTGGTATTACCATATGCTGGCCAGTTCATACAACTGACGATTCCAAAGTCATACTTTCTAAATCGATGATCTCTTCCTCAGATAAATCCCTTAACATGGAAAAGAGGCACACGCCGGGAAACTGGCAGAAAATTGGGAGGGTCAATTCCTAATCATTGGTCTCACTAGCCTGGGATCACATCACCACATGACCAAAGAGGGAGTTCATATCTCAAATCCTTGGAACACTTGGCGACTAAAACGGTACTATCGTTAATTAAGTCCATCAGTACTCTACTTCAAATTCTTATTTTTTCCTTTCCAAAGTAAGATTTTCATCTCTATACAATGTACATTATATTCTATTCAATGAGAACTTCCAAGTTTTTTCCCACAACTGTCTACTTACCTTGACAATATATAGATTAAAGCAAAGGTAATACTAGTTTTCAATCGACCTCTATTCCGGCTAAAGAAAAGGTAAAACTAGCTTTGATCGACTCTATACATATTTTGCGATTAAAACAAAAGTAATACTAGTTTTCAATCAAAGAACTCTACCAGACATAAGATAAAGTAAAGGTCAAACTAACTTTCATTTCTCAATATGTCTACTACATTATACCAGTTAAAGCAAAGGTAAAACTAGCTTTGATCGACTCTATACATACTCTGCGATTAAAATGAAGGTAATAATAGTTTTTAATCAAAGAACTCTACCAGACATAAGATAAAGCAAAGGTCAAACTAGTTTTCATCTCTCAATATGGCTACGACATTATACCGGTTAAAGCAAAGGTAAAACTCGCTTTGATCGACTCTATACATACACTGCGATTAAAACAAAGGTAATACTAGTTTTTAATCAAAGAACTCAACCAGACATAAGATAAAACAAAGGTAAAACTAGCTTTTATCTCTCAATATGTCTGCAATAAATACTTTTTCAGGTTACTATACAGCTACTACAAAGGATTTTTTTCTGATGTTGGGAGATCAGTTACGCTTTCCCCTACAACAGGAGGATGATCAGCCATAAATTCTAGAGCTTGAGCAGCCACAGTAATCCTGCCCTGCTCTACCAATTTAGCAGGTCGAGAACCTAATTTCATTTCCATGGAGTACATACAGTTCCCTCGATCTATATCAGCTCTGCAATTACATCATCAATCCGATAAATAGTCGTACAAGGTATCTCTCTCTAAATCAAGCCTTTTCACCTCCTCAACAAGATAGGTGATGACTACCATTAACATCTCTAAGTGCAAGGCCTCCAGCACGATCGCTTAGAAAAATTTGCTCTCACCGTTTGATGGCATTCTTTTAGCCTCTTATTTCGTGCTTCATGACATTCAATTTGACTTTTGGCGTGAGACATAAGATTGATATGCTCTATTGCCTTCTCATCTACTTTATCTGACTCAACCTGGTTTATCGTCCTCATTTCAGATACCTGGGTACAAAGTTCCTCAAGCTCTCTGTCTTTACCTGTACTTGCCCCAGCGGGAGATTACTTCAACGATTCGTCTTTTTTCATTATCAAAATATCCTTACCTCTGATCACCCGCTCTAACTCTTATTCCCTGACATGAGTAACATCCAACACTCCCTTAACCGCTCATTTCCTTTTTGTACATGACCTTGAGTTCGAGCTACATTTCCCTCCAGCTTTCTGATTTGAGCTAATAGGCTAACCACATCCCTTTGAATAATAGAAACCCTGGCATCACCTTTATTCTTCCTCGAGCGCTCTCCAGCCTCGACATTTTTGGTACGTAAATTGGCCTAAGCCAAATCAGTCTTTAACTGTGCCACCCTCTCATTCAACTCATTACATTTCCTTTGCACCAACCGGAACTATGTATCTTAGCAGGTAAAGCTGCAGTAAGCTGCTCCACCACAATTTCATAGTTAGATAGGTTATCTCGAGCCTTCTTCAACTCATTATCATTCTTAGTCATTTTATTCTTTGATCGCTCCAATTTGTTCCTGGTATTCACTAAATCAGCTCGAGTCTGCTCTTGTTCGTTCGTTTTGTTTATCATTTGGTCCTTCAAACTGGCCAGAAAATGGCGTAACTTTTATTCTGACAATTCTAACGCCTGAATATGGTATCAAGCCATGTTAGGCTTCTTATACTTTACCATCAACGCATCATTCTGGCTTTTGAGTTTTGCTGTCTTTTCTTTCATTTCCACAAGCCCTTTTTGCCCTTTGCTAATTTCAGCATCCTTCTCCTCGATCTTCTGGGTGAGGTTATCAATAGTTTGTATCGCCTCGACAAACTAGAAATGTGCATTTACGTTCTGATCCCCCCTATCTTCATTTGCTTCTCTCATTCTATCAAACTCCATTGCAAACTCTTGGTTACATTGGCGTGTCTCTTCTTAACTCAAACGAGTTGACTCCAATTCAACCTACATATCATAGATATAATACATTAAGTTTGATTCAGGATACTCACTCAATACATACATCTTATTTCTAACAAAATTTCTATTTTCTTACATCCACTGTATGAAACTACTTCTAAACATAAAGTTGAAGTATGATCCCAATTCGATGAATAATAACATATACTTCCAATTCCATGATATACATTCTCTATATTCTAACTTTTTCAACACTTTGATATTATCTATACACAATTGAGTACCATTGCACCTAAAGTGTTAGTAAGTTTTTGGTATGTTTATATGCTCTAATTTTTACTTTGTAGCTCTAGAGTAATGAAGCATGCAAGACATATATTTCATGTTCTTTTTTAACCTGTATCTCCGCTTACAAAGTCAACAGAGATGCTGAGGCATCTTTTTCTTTAGCAATCTCATTCTCTAATTCTTTTATTCTGAGGCGCATATCCTTATGTTCCTACAAACAAGGTTTACAAACATAACTAAGCCTACATAAATCTATCCTACATTGATCAATACAATTATAGTTCGCAAACCCCTCATAATCACACAATCATATAGTCAACAATTCTATTATACCTTCTCATTCAAATTCTCTGGGTTGGCATCATCATCCCCTTCGTTTGCCCATACAGTTTGGGGAGAAACTCCATCCAACCCTTTCACAATGCCAGATCCATCATCCTCAACCTCCTTCTCTTCAACATAGGTATCCTTCATAATATCATTTACCTCAGTTTTGGAGTACCCCATTTTCAAAAGGTAGTGCCCAAGTATATCATACTAGATTACCATATCCTCCATATTATTTCCTGCTTCTGCTGCCAGCTTGCTTATCTCCACTTCTTGCGCAACCATCACAGAGACCAGTCACTTCTTCTTCCTAGATAAACTAGTTTTCAAACAAGATACCATCTTCTCGAGCTCAACCTTCCCATTCGCGAGCTCAGCTTTCTCCTCCTCTATCCGGAGGTAGATCCCCTTCATCAAACGAACAGTTTACAAAAATAGCACAATTATCGACCATAATTTTTAGCTCGAACTGCAAAATAAAATTCAAAAGATAGTCAAATCATCAAACTTACCATTTTGCTCATCTCCTCCTCACCATTGCGAGCTGCAAGCCTCACCTATTCCTCTACCATTTTCAACTCGTCTTCCTCACTGGGTTGATTCTCTGCGGCCTTCGCCCTAATCAGTTCAGAAGAAGGGCCTACCCTTCTCTTCTTCGCCTCTTCCCCGACCTTACCACTACCCGTGGTAACAAAGGTCAGGCCACGCTTCTACATCCTCTTCTTTGGAAATGTCTGAGCTAACTTACTTGGTGTAGTGGTCTCTGGCATATCTACAAAATCCACTCCAAAGGCCGTTGGCAAAACTACTCTTCTCTCTCCATTACCTCCCCTCTTCTTGTTGCCACCAACACCCGTTATTAGCCTCGTTGCTTGAGACTTTTGATCATTCTCAGACCGGCTGTTATATCGCTTCTTTTTACTAATGCTGAGTTCTTTCAGTGCATCCTTAAGCTCGGTCCCTTCCTGAGAAATAATGTCTAACAGGGACTTCTTCCTCTTCACCTTCGACATAGGACCTGTCAAACGATAACCCATTATCAACAATAGAGTAATATTCAATTTCAACATTTCAATATTATACGTTATTAAACTTACTTTGCTTTACAGTTCTACACAGAAGTTTTATGCGTTCTTTATCATCTCTGTGAAGGCAATCACCCTTCACCCATATTACATTATCATTACATATTCGACCTGCTTAATTCAGATAGAAGAAAAGAGGTTGAATTGAACTTACAAAAAAGTATGCCCTTCCACTTGTAGAATAGTTTTTCACGCCATAAAACTGTAAGACGTCTTCAGGAGATATCCTTCTCTCAACCTCATCCTCTTCCCACAACATATTCAAAAATTCACAGACATTTATTACCTCCCACATGTTCTCGTTCAACTGAACAGAACATGCCCCAATGATATTCATAATCCTTTTCGCAAGATTGCTAAGGGGCAAACTTAACCCATACTCTAATTGAGATAGATAACACAGAAAACCCTCTTCTAGGACGGCCTGGACAAATCCATCATAATACTCCAAGGAGATCGATTCGTCTAACCCCCTATCTAATTTCTCCATCTCTAAATCAACCAACAAAATAAATGTTCCTCTTCAGATCCTACCACACATCTTCTAAACTGCCTACCAGCATGTTTTATGAAATTGCCTCATCTTCCCCCCACAAGAGCTTTGGCTATACAAAACTCTCTAAACAGATCGGAGTTCGGAGAATATAGTACTAATTTTCTAAGAAATTCTAAAAATTGAACAAATTCTACTATGTCCACCCTCTCAAATACTGTACTATCAGACTCAGCCGAACGACCAGAGGTTGGGGCCTTCAGAACAGGTTAAGTCTCCATATCAACTGCAACTCTACAGTGGATTTGATTCTACATAAAACCCCTCACGATCGACCTACATAAAGGTCTAGGTATTCTATCATTATCTTTTATATATACATCACACAGATGTGCATATCATTCATATCACTTTTTTACAAATATATCTAACAGATTCTTAGAGGTTGCTATAAATAATAATTTTTAAATTTGAATACCACACAAAAAAATATATTAAACTTTCTAAAGAAGAGCATTCACAGTATCACAAATTATCTACTAACCTTCGATGTCGGAATATGAATCTAACGCAGTGCCAAATCCTTCCCTCACAACGCTACTTTATAAGCACCTTCGTGATTCAGTCTCTGTAACTCTCTCTCAGTTTGATTGTTGATCACTCTCGATTAATTTCTCACGAAATTCTCTGTTATTTTTTTTCTTTCCTCTCTCACTGTTCTTCAATTTTTTAGAAGTTAATAAACCTTTAATTGAAGAAGATGAAACATTATTTATATTTTCTCTCTCCAACTACTGACAGTTATTGGGCCTCGTACGAGATGCCCTCAGTTTTGGAACTAAGGCATCCCTTCCATAATTAATGTCAGATGTCTTGCACCTTTTCGGTGAAGACATCTTCCCATCATTGCCCCCACCCCTATATTTTAATATATTTTCATCTTTCTTGCCCAAATCTTCCTCCGATCTCCCCACACTCATGATGACTTAACACTTATACGCAATCGAACTTTTCTTATATTTATACTAGAGACAAAATCAAAAGTTACCTGTTTTTTCTATTTTTGCTTATTCTACTTATAGAAGTACTGACGTTACTTCCAAAGCTCTGAACATTTCAAAAATATTTAAATTCATTTTGCACAACAGTCATAAACATCATTTGCAAAAAAAAGAGGACAAATTCAAACTTTATTCTCATTGCATTTCTTTAACAGTTATTTGAACTCATACAATTTACTCCCTCACATATAATTACACCTGAAACATCTGAGATGTCTTGGGGAGCCACACCTGATCAGTTCACCTCCAGCAATCCTCACATCATCTAACTCGATCTCTCTTCAGCAATTAGTCTCACAACCTCATTTTGAGATGAAGCTTCCACAATCACTTCCCGGAATAGCTCATCATAGAATCGATGCCCATACTCAAGTTCCCTACCCATCCATTCTAACCATTTAAACTGATACTCGGTCATTAGCAAGTCAGCATCATAATCTAATAAGTTAAAAATCTGCTCCCGCACTTCAACTATCTTTATCGCCAACCACCCCTCAACAGCATAATAAATTCTCTCAGATCGAGTCCACACCATTTCTATTTTCTTCCACCTATTTAAAGTTCATTTCTCCTTATTTATGCAGTTTTCTAGATAACTTCAAATCCCCCACAATTCGTATTTACACTCTGTTCTTTCATAACAAAAAACCCTATTATCCTGAGTCAAAATTATTTGAACTTATCTATCCACATCAACCTCAATGAAATCGGCCTACACCATATCGAACTTATTTTTCAAATTCAATATTTCATAGCAACTTCCCTGAGATTGAATTTCAAATTTCTATATATTCTAAGCCTTCTACAGTTATCTCTCCCAATAATTCTAAGCTATTCAGTTCAAAACCAAATTCTTACACGTCTTTTGAATTACAAACACATATTTACAGCTCGATTTCTATAATATACTTTGTAGTTCCAATCTTATATATTGCATTTTATCCTCGATTCGTAAATCCTCAAATTACTCATAGCTCAATTTCAATCACAAGAGTTATTCTATATATCAACACAGAGTTTGAATAACCATTTTTTATTAAGCTTGAATTACAAGTACTTTACAGATAACAAGTTTTTCAAGTACTTTAAAGATAACAAATCTTTCAGGTACTTTATAGTTAATAAATCTTTCAGGTACTCTGAAATACTAAATCTTTCAGTTCATCTGACTTCAGTGATGTTTTACTCAAAGAATCTTCTGAAGTAAAATAGGCATTGGAAGTTACTAGACGTCCTTCTACCTTCACACCAGATTACTCTGACCAAAACTGGGCTTGAAGGAAGTCTAGACATGAAAGCAAAAAAAGTCAATGCTTGAAAACTCTTCAAACATAAGGTCTTCTTATAGCCAAGACGCGATAATGGTACAGAAGCAGACTTCCAATCTCCATCTCCCTTCTCCACTACCACCGTCGCCTCCTCTATAACTACCACCATCGGAGAATTGGTGGAGATAAAGAAGGCCCGACCTTAGAATCTAATCCTACGTAAGATATTGGCAAAACTGTGCTGCAGTTATAACAGACCCCACATCTGTCTCCTCAACCTTATCTTCTGCAAGGATACAGAGACACCTCCAACGTTGCTCGCCTGTTAAGACAACGTAATGAAATCTCCACATACAGTAAAATCTTCTTCAGCTTCAACCGCTTCTTCTTCCGACATACCCTGATACGTCAGTGGAACGGGAACAGAAGTGGGCATCTCCAAAGACTGATCACCGAAATATCTCAAATTAAACTTTTGCATCTCAGCAGAAACTCTCTCTTCATAAACTATTCTCTGGGTCTTCACCATTGTCAATCATGACTTTTAAAGAATTTTATAATAAACAACGTACTTTGCCAGAATCCTCAGTGCAGGTAAAATTTATTTAACCCTAATATTTAATGTATAGGTACGTTTCCCAAGCATTATCATTCAAAACAGATGAAACTCTCAAAACCCCAAGTGTTACGTACATCAGTACTCTCATCATCATTCAATGCAAAAACATATCCCCATAAAGATATACACATTTTCCATACAATCAAACTCTAGATTAATTCATCATTTCTTTTCAACTTCCAAAAACCCATATAACCACAAATTCTCAACCAAAACCACTCGTGACTTCAGTTACGAGGGGGCAATTCCAGGGACCTATTCCACGATCTAACCCAATTCGAACTAACTCCATATCAGATTCACGTATTTTACATGTGACATAAATAGTTAGCATTAACACCTACGCCACAAACTAATGAAGAATATGGGTCGAGCACAACTGAAAAACATGAACAAGTCAAATATACCTATCTCTCACGAACTCAACAGTTACTCAGTCAACTGCCACTTACCACATTATTCAGAGAATATGCTTCAACACTATAAAGAACTACGGGCGAGGCCTATATAAAGAAAATGTTCCACAAAAGACAAGGACCAAAAAAATATACAAAAAATTACCAATAAAACTATATTTTCTAGATTCTCAAACACCAAAATTCTTATTTACAAGATCAAGTATTTCTAGTTTGAGAAATCACTTGTAATAAGATATCAACCTCAAGCAATAAAAGTTACTATTACTAAAACCTTCAACTCGAGGTTGTAGTTTTTTACCTATCCAGAGGTTTTTCACGATTAATCACCTGTGTCATTTCTTATTTTACATTAGTTTTTATCACTGGAATATTGGTGTAAGAGCTAATTCCGAGCTATTTTGAGCTTACAGAATTAGGCCATTACAGGGAGGATAATCTTCGCCAATACTTCTAGTAAAGATTATGTAATAATAAGCTTCAACAAACATGATTTTATGTAGAAACTTAGTAAAGGCTAAGATAAACCACGACCTCGAGGAGGGTTTCAATGAAAAACCTAATTAGTTAATAGTTATTACAATTTGTTGTTTGCTAAAAAAGTAAAAATGGATGAATAGCTAAGTTGCTGATCAGAATAACTTATTCTCTGCCTGTATTTATAGTAGATACATGCATTTTACAAAAAGAAAAACAATTTCCTATTTCGGGATTGGCAATAGCTCGAGCTCGGGTCTTATCAATCCAGTTCATATTACAGACTAACTCAAACTCATTTTCATCGTCTGTTAGCTCGTGATGTTTGACATGATGGTGGTATTCTATTAGAATAATGGCTTCGATGCCGTAAGCTAGGAGAAAGGGGGAATAACCAGTTGATTGTCTTTGTGCAGTACGGTATACCCATAAGACGTGAGGAAGCTCCTGTATCCAAAAAAATTTCTTTTGCGATTGAAGCCATTTCTTGAGTTCATCCACTATTATCTTGTTGGTGATTTTAGCCTGTCCATTTCCTTGCGGGTAGTATGGATGGGGAATGAATGATGTTATACTTGTTGAGGAAAGTCATGACCTTTTCTCTAATGAACTGCGGCCCGTTATAAATCTGAATCAGGTTGGGGCATCCAAACCGTGTGATAATATGTTCCTAGATAAAATATTTGACCTCTTCTACTCTAGTTTGACAAAGAAGAACTGCTTTCACCCATTTCGTAAAGTAATCTATCCCCACGAGTAAGAAACGTCGGTTACCTGGCGTATTGGGAAATTTTCCTACAAGATTGAGCGCCCACCGCTTGAAAGGATAGAATACCTTACTTGCATGGAGTTCGAGTACACAAGCTCGTATCATGTGTCCATGTCGTTGACATGTGTTGCATCATCGTGAGTACTCTTCCGCTTGCTTATGCATCCCCTGCCATAATACTCCTTATGTAGTTGTTCTGTTTGCAAGTGACCAACCTACGGCATGAGAGTTACAAGTTCCTTCATGTAATTCCTTGAGCATTCCATCGTCTTTCTTCTTGGAGAGGAACTAAAGATAAGGCCCTATCACAGATCGATGATATAAATGGTTATTATGAACTGTATAACACTTTGAGTTTTCGATCAACTATCAAAGTTCTTTTGGATTTGCTGGAAGGGGCCCGTCACATTTGTTCTTCAGACCGAGGTAGGCGATAGAAAGTTTCCTCCAATCGTCGTCTTCCTCTTCATCACCCCCAGTATTTACCATGCATACAAGGTAGAGATTAATGTTAGGGGTAGACATTACTTTGATCTGTAGATATCATACTTCTATACCCAAGACCCCGGCTAAGTAAGCCAAGGAATCGGCATGTATGTTCTCACCTCGTGGTAAATAGTTGAGAGTTACTTTTGTGAATCTGCTCATCCTATCAGCTATGAGGGCTTTATATTTGCCCATATTTCCAATCCCTGACCTGCAGGTCCTACTGAGCCATCTATAAGAAGTTTCCATCCTTTCCTTGTAATCCATTCAGCTCGCTTATCAAATGGCTTCAAAGGTGGATCTTTTGTTATCTCTTCTGTTAGGTCAGGGTCATACTCCTCCCAATCTAGATCTTCCATAGGAAAACCTGCTAGAAAATCGGCAACGGCTTGACCTTTTTCTGAATGACGTTGTTCGAACTTGATATCATATTCTCCCAAACTGACGGGCCATTATTACACTTTTCGTGATTTTTCTTTTTTAGACAAAACTTCTCAGAGTGGGTAGTTCGTTACAACCTTGACGTAATGAGCTTGGAAGTAATGCTTGAGCTTATGTAAAGTGTAAAAGTGAGTTAGAAGGAGTCGCTCGATCTTAGAATATCTTGTTTCTACTGGAGTAAGGGACTTGTTGATTAAATAGACTGGTTTTTTAACTTTTCCCTCAAGTCGAATGAGGATCAAGCTGATAGAATTTTTTGTAGTTGTGAGGTAGATGATCAGTTCCTCATTATCTACCGGGGTACTCATGATGGAAGACTTCCCCAAATAGGTTTTGAGTTCCTGAAAAGCTATTTCGCATTCTTCTGTCCACTAAGTCTCTTTGTTTTGCTGAACCTTTCCTTGTTTGGTATACCCTTAGAGTAGTAAGAACAGCCACCAATATTGATCTGAAGACTTAGAGACAAATCGATTAATAGCAGTAATCTTTCCTGTGAGTTTCTATACGTCCTTCTTTATTTTCCAAAATGGCATGTCGAGAAAAACTCTAATTTGATCTGGGTCAGCTTCAATCCCCTTCTTACTGATAAGGTGGCTGAGGAATTTACCTGAGTATATGTCGAATTAACATTTATCAAGGTTGAGCTACATCCTGTAAGAGCGCAGAATAAGGAATGTCGTGGCAAGATCAGTGATATGGTATTTAGCCTGTAAACTTTTACACAGGATATCATCGATGTATACTTCAACAATTTTCCCCAAGTATGTTTTGAACATTGTTGTTATTAACCTTTGAGAAGTCGCTCCTACGTTCTTCAGTCCAAAAGGTGTGACTTTATAACAATAGAGTCCTCTTTCAGTGATAAAAGTGAATTTTTCCTAATCTTCGTCTAAGAGAGGAATCTTATTTTATCCAGAAGCAGCATCATCACAGATAAGAGCTCGTGTTATGTCATAGAATCAAGAATTTGATGAATGATTGGAAGAGGAAAACTGTCTTTTGGTGTGTGTTTGTTTAGATCTGTAAAATCCATACAAACTCGGACCTTCCCATTCTTTTTTGGAACTGCGACTATGTTAGAGATCCAATTTGGATATTTGGCTTCTCCAATGAGCCCGACTTTGATCAATTTATCAATTTCATTATTGACTTCATCTCGAAGATGAGGTGATAGTCTTCTCTATTTCTATTTGACTATTGTGGCGTTGTTGTTGATGCTCAATATGTGACAGGCCTTGGCTGGGTCGACTCCTAGCATTTCATCGAAAGTCCAAGCAAAGACGTTACTTTTCATTCATAAAAAGTGAATGAGCGCCTCCTTTTCGTGTTGGACCAGCTTGGTACCAATATAAGAACCTCTGTTAGGTCCATTAATGTCTATGTATACTATTGGTTCTTCTGTTAAAGGCTGGTCATCGGCGTGACCAACTTTTTATAATTGCTAAGCAGTAAATCTATCGAATGTGTCGAGAATAACAGAAATGGTATTTTTACAAGCTCGTGAAAGCTTTTGGCTACCTTTGATTTCATAGATGCCATCGTTGTGCTTGAAACAAAGTGCTTGATGGTACGTAGAAGCGATTGCCTCCATGTTATGAATCCATAGTAGTCCATAATCCCTAACTATCGAGATTTACCATTGATGTGTAGAATACAACGTCGATTGTGGTAGGTCCTGCAGTGATTAGTCCAATAATTTTTCCTACTCGTTCTTCCTTAAAACCATTAAAGCCACTGAAATCGATGTCGTTTGGAATAACTTGATCGGCCAATCCCATTTTTTCGATTGTGCTTTGAAAAAGAATCTCGATACCTCAACCTATATAAATCATCATGGTATACATTACGAATTTTTTTATTTTCAACATGATAACCAGAGTGTCATGACAAGGAACTTGACATGACTGATATCGCAATCCTTGAAGGAAATCCCAAGTCTACAATTGCTTGATTCAGGAAGGCTTCTTTATCTCAAGTGGCAAGATCGCAGTACTTTGATAATCTCCTTCGCTTGAATCTGGAAGAATTGTTAATCTGATAGATCTTGATCATGTTGTTGTGGTACATATGGTATAAGTACTTTATTTTCCTTAGTTTGATCTTTGATCTGAACTACTTCGACCTGCATCTTGTAGCTACCATTCTTGTATTCTTCCAGATCGACAATGTACTCACGCATTCTTCCGTCTTTGAAAATATATTCCAGCAACCTCTGTAAAATATAGCATTTATCAGTTTCATGATGATTTACCTTATAATGCATGTAGTATGGTTTGCCTTTAATTGGTTCCAGTGGTTGAGATACACGGTAGAATTTTTCTTTTACCAGTACGAGAAAAATTAATGGGATCTAGACATTCATCTTGGGGAGGACTGGCTTGGATAATAAATCGCCTTTTTGATATTTGCTTGTGTTTGCCTTGGAACGCTTTTGATGACCCTAGTCCTCCTTTAGTATACTGTTGCGTTCTGTGTTTTGACCTTTAGTGGTTAGGATGGATTTAGTAGATTTATGACTTTCAGTTATCATCCTTTCTAGATCAACATACCCATTGACCTTGGTAATCGTGTCTTCCAAGGTTGTGGGTTTGTTTAAGAAGAGATGCTCATTTGCTTTGTAATCGAGTTGTAATGCATTTATAAATATAGTAACAGCTATTTTCTGATCAAGATTATCAACTTTACGTACAAGCTCCAAAAACTTCTTTGCAAAGACCTCGAGTTTCTCTCCTTGAGATTGCTTGAGACTAATAAGAGAATATAAACTTTCTTCCTTGTCCTTACTGTAAGCATAAGTCTTGAAAAAAATCTTATGTAGTTGGCCGAATGCGAGGATGTAATCTTTAGGTAGAAAATGGAACCATCGTAGCGGTTCTCTTTATAGACTTATGGCGAACAGACAACATTGAATATGGTTAAGATTTAAATAAAATCCCAATGAATCACAGAATTATTAAATGTGCTCAGTCAGATCTGTGCTCTTGTATTTACGTGACTTGGGGGTATGGAAACCTGTTGGGACTTTCATATCAAATAACTCTTTGGTAATTGGACTACCTTTCAACTTAGTAAAATCGTCCTTATTTCCTAGGGATTCAATTAACTCCTTGATACGTGGATCCATGTGTTATTATGTGAAGTACTAGCGTGGTGCCTGAGTGACTTGGCGAGCTGGTCGAGGATTATGAGTATCGGTGCCCTCGCTCAAGCGGTCACGTGCTGGTATTCCAGGTTGATTTTATTGTTCTTCCTCTTGACGCTTGGAAGGTCGGAGACCTCTACTGATATCGAACTGAGCTCCTCTTCCCAAATAAATTAAATATAGTGGTTTGTTCTGAAGATTTCATGAAATGGCTTTGTCAGTTGCTCCTCGAGGTCCTAATCATTATCGTGCAAAAACATGAGAGTTCATTGGCACTTGATCACGATCTCTAGAAAAGGGAGCTTGTTGAGTATCTTGTAAAGCTTGTAATGCAGTCTGCATAGTTGTCATCTATTCTTCATGCCTCTTGAATGTTATCAGACAAGCTTAACGCTCACTTTTGAGCTCTTTATCGCAGAGCTCGCGATCAAGAATTAACTGACGCTTGAGCTCATTACGCTTATCTGTCTCAGTATAGAGATTTGCTCTTAGTTCAACGAGCTTTTCTGGTTCAACTAAAAGATCAAACTGGACTCCCGTTGCTGGTCGCTTGAAAGTTACCATGATTGGAAATAGATAGTGAAGTAAATGTATACCTTAGGATATCGTGGAAATGTCTTCTTTCCTGCAGATGGCACCAAATGTAATGGCCAAATTTTGTAGCTCGAAATAGCTCAAAATTATATCTTACACCAAATGTACATGTGACAAGAATTAATATAATTCAGGAAACGACACAGGTAATTTAGCGTGGAAAACCTTTGAATAGGTAAAAACCACGACCTCAAGTTGAGGATTTAGTAACTGTAACATTTATTGCTTGAGGCTGATATCCTATTACAAGTGATCTCTTGAGTTAGAAATACTTAATCTTGAAAGATAAAAATTCTTGTGGTCTTAGAATGTAGAATTTTTGGTCTTATCTCCTTTGCAACTCATCCTTTATATAGACCTTACCTGCAGTTTGTTATCATGTAGAAGCACGTTCTCCTGAAAATGAGGTTAGTGGTAGTTGAATGTGTAACTGTTAGTTCGTGGGAGATAAGTGTCTTTGACTTGTTCATATTTTTTGTAGTGCTCGAGCCACGTTCCTTATCATTTCCAGGTCTAGGTGTCAATGTTGATTGTAAATATCACATGTATAATGCATGAGTTTGGTATTAAGGTAGTTTGGGTTTGGACAAGGTCGAGGGATAGGTCCCTATTCCTAGTCCACTTTTGAAAAGTTGTATTAAAAACCCACACTTTTTATAAAATTAGAATAAGAATCAATTCAAAACAAGAAGGCGCACATAAGTACTAGGTGCCTCTTTTAATTTAAGAAGGGAGGCTTAACTCTTGTATGCTCTATTGCTCCTTTTCCAAATTTAATGGCGAGCTTCAAATTCCTTGGGCGAGATCCTAATTTGCATGGCAAACTCCAAAAACATGAATTTGTAACACTTTTGTTAGGAAGAAGTTGGCATGAAGCTTGTTGAGCACCATCCTCGAGCTCGAGGCATGTCTGGAGATGGTATATGGTTGCAAATGCCCTGCCTAACCCCGAGTTTTTTGAACTATATTTTAAGTTTGGGTTCCCACCCTAGTTTTACACCCACAAGTCCTCGCCTCTCTCTTCTTTGAACTCTCTCTCTAGATCATTGTTCCTCTGCAAACAACAACAATAGGGAGAAGATGAGATTTTTAAACTAGGTTTGTGTTATTGTGGTAATAATTTGTGTCTTTCCAGTTTATTATAGTGTTATGGATATTATAATTTGTGTTAATTTTGCTTTTCTGATTTGGTGTAATTAGATTAATTAGGAAAGCAAAAATAGTGATTTGTGTCCATCGGTTTATACATAGCTCATTATCGGTACTTAATCACGTAAATTAGTTGTTTGGTTGTGTAGGATTTAGAAATCAACTATCTATCAATCTATTCTATTAAGTTGATCGCCCTTATAGTGTTTGCGGTTTGCCGTCCCATTTTTTGGTGGTCCCTCCGCCCAATAATAATATGATACGTGTACTTGGCCCGCCTTTTTTAAAAGAGTTTTCCCTCTCTTAAGAGTTGCTACTCTTCAATATTATCTTCTTCAGTTACTTTAACGCTTAAAATCTCTCCGTCTTGAATATTAAGAATCCTATGGGATTGGGAGTCCAACACTTCAACAAAAAATGAGACAGTCCTTAAAAAGTCAAAACTTCACCTCTGATAAAAAAAAATTCCCTTTCTCTATCCCTTCATTACTCTTGAACTCAAGAACGTGGAATCCTAATTTATCAACAAATGTAGTCACTTTATCAATGTGATTTACAAGAACCTAACTGTCATTCTAGATCATTGATTTTCTTTTAGTCTTAGTATATCCCGAGTCCTTACTGATTTTTCATCTGAGAATCATCAAAATTTTGTAAATTTTTGTCAAACGAGTTCACAAAACCCAAAATGCACACATTCACACTTCATCGATATGAGTATGAAGGTTCTGTATAAGTAAAGTGATGTATTTTTTAGGATTCAGACATTCGCACTTCATATTCCCTATTTTCCCGTAGCTGTAGCAAATTTCCAAACTTGACCCAGTCACTTTAGGTACCGTCGTAGTAACTATCATTGCTGCAATAGTACCTGTTGTTGCAGGTGAATAATTATTGTAAACTGTTGGTTTTAACTTTGTTTCTGCTCTTTTGGCCATTTCCATAATCTCTCGCACACTTTAGGCAGTAAATAGGGACAACTTATCTTATAGCCGATTTGTCAACCCAAGCTTGAACCCACTATTACGTTGTGTTTCAGTTTTCAATAGCACAACTCTAGATGAAAACATATAAAAATCACTCGCATAATCATCAGCCGACTGATTCTGAGTTTGACGCATATTTTGCAATTTAGCAAAACTCTCTTCCTCATAATTTCTTGGAATAAGCCAAGCCGTCAACTCACGTCTCATCGTGTTCCAATCTATAATATAATTACCCCTAGCTGTTATCCATAGTTGTTTTACCCCTTCCCACCAATTGAGAGCGTACCCTGCGAGTTTTATTTCCATTAATGTGACCGCAATCGCAGAAAGCCATCTCTGATCAACCCGATTGAATGCCAAACCCCGATCAACCCAATTGATCCATTCGATAAAGCCATCTCCATCTATTTTCCCATCAAACTCGGGTACGTTGATCTTAACGTGTTGATTCATTTTTGAAAAGCATAAGTTATTGTATTTGCTACCTAATTTTTTGGGTTGCTCTGATATTCGTACCCCTGTTATTGTGGTGCATATCGTGCATTCCCAATACCCGATTCACTTTGGTACCCATCGTTTCTTAAATGAGACCCAAAGTTTGTAAGATGAACTCCACGGACTCGTCCTCTCCTGTCATGAAACCTATATCTGTCTCCGTTCCCTCGACCATTACCTGACTCATTATCCCTCCAATATGTATCCTCTTTTCTAAAATAATTACCTGGAGCCCATGGACGTTACTGAAAACCTGTACCCATATATGTACTTTGCATTCCTTGGGGTGGAGTAGGAGCTCGATTTGTCCTAGGAGGGACATAAGGTGCAACCCCAAGAGTATCCCGGTTGGTCTCGATATTTCATCAATCTCTTGCGCCATAGCCTGATTGTTGTAAGTTTTCCCCTCTCATGTTCATATTTTGTCCCTGCCCTTGTGCGAAAAAAGGGCGAGCTTGTCCCGAACCAACTTTCCTTATACCATTGCCGAGGCCGAGGTACCCTATGCTACCAAGGTATTTCCCCCAAAGGGCCCGTACCGACTATCCGAAACCCAGTATGGCTGGTTGGTTGTTGCTGAATCGGAGTCATTATTGGTGTTGGCCGTTGCTGTGACTGGACCTGAACTGTTACCAAGTTTGACTGTTGTTTAGCCATGATCGTCGGCCGGACTTGATCTGGCAGATATGTTGTACGGGGAGACATGATCTAATATGTATTGACAGGTTGGGTGTGAACCTACCTACGGGTTCACTTGTTGAACCGAGCCCAAGCTTGCTTGTTAGGCAGAATAAAAACCTGTAACTTGGTTTGGTACTTGTTATTGTTCTGGAGTCAGGATGGGTACTCGGACCTGGAATGGGTCCACAAACTGCACCCGGTTCTAGTTTGGTATTGATCTGGGGCTGGCGCCTAGATCGGGTGACCTCCATGAATATGGTTTGGCCCCACGAGGGTTCCTACCTCCAATTGTAACTCGTTGACAGTCATTGTTCGCATCTCTCTCTTTCTCTCTTGCTCATCAGCAGGCTTACCCTTCCTTTGGCGCCATCAATAGGGGGTAGCGCCATACCCGTTAAAGATGGCCCCGGTCCCAATTCCCTAAGAGGCGCATCACCCCTCCTTGTGCCGAATACAACTTCCCCCTCTTTGAAGTCCGCGAACTTGTATTCGCTACCCCCATCGAGAGCATCAAGTCCTTCAAAGCAATTTGAAGTGAACGAAGCCCTTCTCTAGGCTAGCTCGTGTGGAAAGGCCCCTCCCTCGCCAAACGCTCTCAACATAAGTTGGTGAAATCCCCAACCTCTGGATATCCCACATTAAAGCACCTATTTATATCCCCCTTCCTCTTGACGATACTACACTATCTGTTAACCCATCACCAACTTCTCTTTGGCTATTGGTATTATTAGAAGCGATCGCTAGTAAAATTAAATTTAATGCCCGATTAGTCTTTTTGGACTACGCCTTAAATTCTCTCAACTAATTCTCAATTATAGCCCTAAATTCCTTCATCTTCTCATCTAGATGGCATAACCGGTCTCCTTGAGTTGTTGACGAAATCCCATTTTCTTCTTACTACCTATAGGGACCTATCCCTCCTCCTAACCCAAAATTTGAACTACCTCAATATCAGACTCAAGCATTTCACACGTGACACGAATAATCAGCATTGATACCTAGACCATGAACAGATAAAAAATGTTGATTGAGCACAATAGAAGAATATGAACAAGTCAAAGACACTTGTCTCCTATGAACTAAATAGTTGCACAGTCAACCACCACTTACCTTATTATTCGAAGAACATGCCTCAGCACGATAATGAGCTGCGGGTAAGGTCTATAAAAAGAAATAGTTCTAGAAGAGATAGGGACCAAGAAAAACTAGATTTTCTAGACTCTAACACAGGAATTTATAGATTCTGAATACCACAAAACTTCTTATTTATAAGATCAAGTATTTCTAGTTTGAGAGATCACTTTTAATAAGATATTAGCCTCAATCAATAAAAGTTACTGTTACTAAAACCCTCAACTCGAGGTCGTGGTTTTTTACCTATTCAAAGGTTTTCCACGCTAAATTACCTGTGTCAATTCTTGCTTTACATTAGTTTTTGTCACATGTGCATTTGGTGTAAGAGCTAATTTCAAGCCATTTTGAGATACAAAATTAGGCCATTACATTTGGCACCGTTTGTAGGAAAGAAGAAATTTCCACGATATCCTAAGACAAATATTTACTTTACTATCAATCTCTAATCATGGTCACTTCCAGACGACCAGCAACCAGAATCTACCTCAATCTTTCAGTTGAGCCGAAATAGTTTACAGAACTACGGGTGAATCACCACGTGCAAAACAAAGAAGCGTAATGAGCTCTAACGTCAGCTAACCCTTGTTAGAGAGCTTCGCGACAAAGCGCTTGAAACCGAGTGTCAAGCTCATTTGGCAGTGTTCAAACGACATGAAGATCAAATGGCAACCATGCAGACTTCATTAGAAGCTTTGTAGGATACTCAACCTGCTTCCCAAACTAGAGACCGTGATCAAGTTTCGAAGAACTCATAAATTTCTACACGAGAAAGGTTGGGACCTCGAGGAGCCACCAACAAAGCAATTTCCTAAAATATTTAGCACGAACCTCAACCTTCCATTTATTTGGGCAATAAAGTTCAGTCTGATATCAACAAAGGAAAAGTTCATCCCAGGGAAGAGATCAAATGGGCATCAGAATGCAAGGCAGTTTTTCAGGAGCTCAAAACCTATCTTGGAAGTCTCATGAGCACCCCGATAGATAATGAGGTATTGATTATCTATTTAGCAGTCACAGACACTTCTATCAGCTTAGTTCTCATTCGACTTGAGGGGAAGATCTTAAAGCCAGTCTATTTTATCAACAAAATCCTCACTCCAGCGGAAGCAATGTATTCTAAAATCAAGAAACTCCTTCTAACTCTTGTTTGTACTTCACAGAAACTTAAGCACTACTTCTAAGCATATTTAGTCAAAGTCATGACAAACTACCCACTCCGATAAGTTTTGTCCAAAAAAGAAAAATCGAAAAGAGTGCAGTAATGGTCAGTCAGTTTGGGATAACATGATATCAAGATCGAACAATGGCATTCAGACAAAGGTCAGGCCATTGCCGATTTCATCGTGGATTTTCCAGTGGAAGAACCCAATAGGGAGGAGCACGATCCTGACCTTATAGAGGAAATTATAGAAGATCCGCCCACCAAAATATTTGACGAGCGAGCTGAATGGATTACAAGGAAAGGGTGGAGACTTCTTATAGATGGTTCAGGAGAACCCGCAGGGTCAGGAATTGGCATCGTACTGATTACCCCTTCCAACAATAGAATTGAGAAATCAATCTGTTTGGATTACGAATCCTCCAAGAATGTCACCGAGTATGAAGCTCTCATACATGGACTAGACCCCGCACTTGAGCTTGGCATCCCTGAGCTCTCCATTTACACAGATTATCAACTCATCGTACACCATTACTCATAACAATACAAGAAGAATGGCAAGATGATCGAATATTCAGTCCTCGTTGTCGATAGGATGGGTAAATTTTCTCAAGTAACTCTCGACTATCTTCCTCGATGTGAAAACCGACACGCCAATTCCTTGGCTTATTTAGTCGGGGTCTTGGGTACATAAGCCAAATATCTACAGATCGAATTAATATCAACCCCTAGGATTTATCTCTATTTTGTATGCACGATCAACACTAGGGGCGATGAAGAGGAGAATAACGATTATCGAAAGCCATTTATTGCCTATCTCGACCCAGATAACAAATACAAAGGATCCTTCCCAATAGATCCAAAAGAACGCCGACAGTTGATCAAAAACTTGAAGCGCTATGCAGTTCAAAACGGTCGCCTCTATCGCTACTCAGTCACAGGGACTTATCTTAAGTGCATCTCGAAGAAGAAAGTAAATAGGATGCTCAAAGATTTACATAAAGGAACTTGTGGCTCCCATGCCGCAGGTCGATCACTCGCTAACAGAGTAATTACACAAGAAGTATTTTGGCCAGGAATGCACAAACAAGCAGAAGAATACTCACACAAATGTGACACATGTCAACAATATAGGCACTGATCCACGCCCCCGCCCTCGAACTATATGCAAGCAAGGTGTTCTGGTTATTCAAGCGATAGGCGCTCGATCACGTCGTGGAATTTCCTAACACTCCAAGTAACCGAGGATTCCTACTCGCAGTAACAGATTATTTTATAAAATGGGTGGAAGCAGTTTCACTCTATCGAACTAGAGAAAAAGAGGTCATCTTTTTTATCTGGGAACACTGTAGTAGCATATTTCCTAGATTCGACAAGAGTAAACCAGCAAAGCATAGTCGAAGACAGCCATACATGATCGAAGACAGATACCACTCGAAAAGATATCTCAAGTCCTCGACCTACCAAAAGTAGCCGTTATATCTGGTCAAGAAATAGCTGTTAGAGATTCACAAAGTTTGCCCACTTCCCCTGGAATAGAATATTGTTTCTTTCTTATTGTAAAACTGTCTATATCTACTATAAATATATGCAGAGAATAGATGTTCAAGGCCCAGAATCTGCAACTTTACTATCCTTACTTCCTAAACACTACTATCACTCAAAAAAACTTGTAATAACTAGCATTATACTGGATTTTATATCAAAATCCTCCCTGAGGTCATAATTTTTCTCAGCTTTTACAGAGCTTTTCACGTAAAATCTTGTTCATTTAGCCTTTTATTGTATTCTCCATATGAATAAGTATTGGCAAATATTCTACATCCGAAAAATACGCAACTACAATTGGCGCCGTCTGTAAGATAACCACACTTTTCTTTACCACCACTGATCTAAAAACCTTCCGATGACAAACATGAACCTAAGAAGCCATTCCAGTACCCTGAGAGATCACAAAATTAATCTGATACCAGGAATGGTCGATCTGAATGGTGCAGTAGTTGAACTTCATAAACAAATGGCTGCAAAAAAAACCTAACGATTAGAGGATCAACGTGTCCACGTTCAAGCTCTTCAAATGGAGAGAGACGAGCGAAGGAAAGCCTTAGATCAATAGAGTCAAACACATTAGAAAGAAATGGAGAGATTGAGAAGGACATAAGATTGACTCACTGGCCGCCAAACGTCACCTCCACTTGCTCGAAGCGATAATAGATAAAGAGTAATTCAGCGCGATGATTAACCAAGAGAAGACGAGTTATGAATTTCTCGATCCAGATCTGGGAATCCAAACAGGGATTCTCGACATTTTGGTCTAACATCTTTAGCATCGACAACTCAAAGAAGTCGACGCACGTATCATCAAACTCCCCCACCACCCGAAAGAAGACCAATCAGAATCAATTAGGACCAGAAGGACAGGGAGATTTCGTTCCACAAGTCGCAGCCTTGCATTTTCCCCTGTAACAGTTCGTCACCTTGGACGAGCTAAACAACTGGATTCAGGACATAAACTCCGATGTCCCAGGCAGAAGATCCACGCATGACAAAATCGAGACAAACCCCATCTCCCCACATTTCGAAGTCATGCCCATACCAGAGAATTTTCATATGCATAAGTTCATTCAATATGCAGGACTCACTGACACACTCACCAATGTCCGACACTTCAAAGCCATAGTTGGATTATATTCCATACTCGATCACATGCTATGCAGGCTATTTAACATGAGCCTAAAGGAAGAGTCGCTTCAATGGTTCCACACCATCCAAAAAGCCTCTATTACCACGTTCAGCCAATTGTAGCATCTTTTTGAATCCAATTATGCTCATGCTAAAGAGCGAGAGATCACTATTAATTCTTTGTTCTTCTTCGAGTAGGGCACAAAAAAGGCATTGGCAAGCTTTTACAAACTTATTTTACAAAAAACAAGGAAAATTTGGAACTCAGATCCTAAAACCATCATTCCAACATTCACCTCCACCCTGCACATTGACTCTAAGGTTTGGGAAGAGCTTACTCTGCATAAGCCGAGAACAATCACAGAAATGATTGATGTAATTAATAATTACATCGAATTAGAACGATCAAAGAAAGATAAGATGAAGAGCTCATCTGCCATCCATTCTCGAGAAACAACTTCGACCCCATTCCAACGAGCGATAACTACTGAAGCACCCAAGATACGCGATAGAAACACCGACAACAATAGAAGAAGGGATAATAAACCCGACAGACCAATCCCGGTTCTGCCACCAATGACAACGACTATCTTCGCTATCTTACCGACGATAAAGGGAGATGAGTGTTATCGTGTACCACAAACCATTCCAGATCTCCCCAATAGACCTTTATGTCAGTATCACAATGTGTATAGTTATGAAACTAACAACTGCTACTCTCTCATACAAATCTTTCATCGCATCCTATTAGCTGGAAGGCTTCATAATTATGTCATCGATACCCAAAAGTGTCTCGAAGATGAAGCAAAAAATAAAGAAGTTGAACAAAATTAGGTCCAGGGGCAAGCTCGCCACCTGTATATGATCGAGATTGAAAAAGGGAAAAAAGAAAACAAGACGATCGGATTACATCCTGCTGTAAAATGACCTCCTTAGATAAATTAGTAAAACTTCTCCCAAGCTCTAGAAAATCGAAGCGTCCTTACCATATTACCTTCAAGGACTGTGATATCAGCCACGTGAAATACCCTAATGATGACCCTCTCGTCATTATGCTCAAAGTCAGACAGGACTACTTATATACGCTTCTCGTCGATACAAGAAGCGTAACAGATGTATTGTTCAGAAGAGTAATTAGAGTCTTAGGCCTCACATACTCGGTCAAAGCTTCGACAACAACAATCACCAGCTTCAACGGTTCGAAAGAATCAACCAAAGGAAAAATTACTCTGCCAGTTCATGCAGGATCAGAAACTACATTCGTAAAATTCCTTGTCATCGATGCTGAGTCCAAATATTTGGGAATTTTAAGACGAAGTTGGTTATGTTCGATCAAAGCAATACCTTCTTATCATCTAGCATTGTAATTTCTAACAGATCACAAAATCAATGAAATCAAAGGTAGCCAAGCAGTTGCACGTATGTGCAAAAATACCACAATCAACCCTCATACAACAAAACTTCTCAAAGGATAGCAACGACAGCAATAGGCACCCCCCCACATTCGAGCAGTATAACACCGAGATGGTCGAATCTATTAAACTCGATGGTCCAGGACGTACCACCTTCATCGGCTCCAAACTATCAACCGACAAAAATGAAGCCATGATCTAGCTACTTAAGAAAAACATTGACATCTTTGCCTAGACTTTCCAAGAAATGCCTGACATCGATCTATCAATCGCGTGCCACCGACTTAACCTCCATCCAGATAGTAAAGCTATCATTCAAAAATAATGGAATTTAGCTCCCCGTCTCTGCGATGTAGTGAATGAAGAGATTGATAAACTCCTTCGGGTAGGATTTATTCGGGAAGCTAAGTATCCGAAGTGGGTTTCTAATATCGTAGCAGTACCGAAGAAAAATGGAAAGATCAGGGTTTGTGCTGATTTCACAGAACCCAACAAGTTCACACCCATAGACAATTTTCCACTACCACTGATTCTACAACTTCTCTACTCCGTCGCAGGGAACAAATTTCTTTCTATGATGGGTGCAGCCTCCGGCTACAACCAAGTTCTACTTGCCGAAGAAGATCAGGCAAAAGAAACCTTCATTACCGAAAGAAGTCACTACTGTTATACAGTAATACCTTGTGGGTTAAAGAATGCATGAGCTACTTACCAAAGACTTATGACTAAAATGTTCAAAGATCATCTTGGCACAATTATGGAAGTCTACATCAATGATATGATCTGCAAAAGCTTAAAACGCGAAGATCACTCCAGCAACCTCCAAACCATCTTCGATATCCTTCACAAATACCAGAAGAAACTCAACCCAGAGAAATACAAATTTGGAGTCGCATCTGGTAAATTTTTGGGACACCTGGTCAGCAAAAGAGGGATTAAAATCGATCCTACGCAAATTAAAGCGCTCATCGCAATGCCATCTCTGCGAACAAAGAAAGATGTTCAAAAATTTGTAGGTAAGATCACCGTTCTCCACAGATTCATCTCAAAGCCATCTGATTGATACAAACTTCTTTACCTCTTTCTTAGTGGCAATCCCACTCCTCTCTCAAAGAAATAATACAAGGAAATCATTTGGACTCTTGACTATGAGTTAGTCTTCCAAGATCTTAAACGATACTTGGGGCATCCTCCTATCATGAGTACTTCAGTTAATGGAAAAATACTGACAATGTACTTATCCACAACTGAAGACTCAATTAGTTCTGTCATTATTCGAGAAGATGGAGGAGTAGAAAAACCAATCTACTTCATCAGCAAAACACTCATGCCTACTGAAAAAAGATACAAAAAAAAAAAAAATAGTTACTCGCCTTGGTCTACAGTTCTTAAAACTTTGTCCTTACTTTCAAGCTCATCCCTTCAAAATCATCACCAAGTACCCCCTTCAAACTAGTACTCTCAAAAAAGAAAAATCTTGAAGAATCCAGCAATGGTCTATTTTCCTTGGCGAATACGATATCTCCTTCAAACCCTAGATATCAATCAAGGGACAAGCAGTAGCTGACTTTTTGGCAGACTTTTCGGTCGAAGACCCCGATTGGGAAGAACTTAAAGAAATCTTCACAGATGGCTCAATAGCAGAACGAGACGCATGGTCCAAAAGCTTGTGTTGGCAACTTTTTACAGATGGATCAGCTAAACTACAAGGGTCAGGGATTGGCATAGTCCTCATTACACTTTTCAATCATCGAATTGAGGAAGCTATCAAACTAAACGTCTACGCCACCAATAATGAGACATAATATGAAGGAATCCTACACAGTCTAGATCTCACACTCACACTCAGAGTGAAAGCATTGGCAGTCTACGTCAATTCTTTACTAGTGGCAAATCATTACAACAAGACATTCCACACAACGGGAAAAATGGTTGATTATGCAGCCCTGGTTGAAGAAAAGATAAACAAATTCAAACACGTAGCAATGTCTAAGTTACCTCGACAAGAAAATTGGCATACCGACGCATTAGCTTACATCGCAGCCATGCTAGGGGACAATAAAAATAGATCTTTAGAAATCGAAATCATCGAGCATTCCAGTCTTAATTTACTGTCAACACTACAGATGACCATTACTGAAGACGAAGACCCTGAAGACAGAAGAAGGTCATTCAATGCATACCTCAACACCAACGTCCTCCCCAGTAACAAATAAGAAGCCCAATCACTTTGGCCAAGTACCCCAGATTCACAGTCCAAGATAACATCTTATATCACATCACAGGAGGGGGACCACTTATCGAATGCATCTCTCAAAAGCAAGCTCATATCAAAGGTATCTGTGGCGCACACATTTTAAGAAGATCATTAGCCCAACGCACATTTACGCAAGGAGTATACTGGCCCAAGATGAGACAAGATTGCAAAGAATTTGTGCGTAAATACTATAAATGCCAAATCTACGCTCAAGACATCAAAAGTCCAGCCCTCGACTTGTATATTAGCAATGTCATCTGGCCATTCAAACGATGGGGGATCAACATCATTGGACCTTTCCATCCAGCATTGGGAAACCGAAGATTTATCCTAGTTGCCACTGATTACTTCACAAAATGGGTTGAAGCAGTTCCTCTATGACATACCGATAAAAATGAGGTCATCAAGTTCTTTTGGAAGCACATCATCACCAGGTTTGGCTGCTTACAAATAATACGCTCCGATAATGGTAAGCAATTCATCTGCGTAAAAGTACTTATTTTCCTCCATAAATACAAAATCCAGCTATCAACATCCATACCATACTATCCTGAAGGTAACGGACAAGCCAAAGTCATCAATAAAAGCATCAAATCAGGTTTATGAAAGCGTCTCGATGAAAAGAAAGGAAGGTGGGTCGATGAACTACTCAGTGTTCTCTGGGCCTACCGAACCACTCCTTGAGTTTCCACAGGCTACACTCCATTCATGATGGCCTTCGGTACTGAAGCAGTCATACCTTCATACCTCGATTTACTAAGTACCTGAAGGTAAATTCCAAATGAAGACAATGAACTCGGTCTCCTCTACAACCTTAACTGGATCGAAGAAACCTGCGACAAGGTCATCGTGAACTTGGGATGATACCATGATACATTGAATAAAGCATACAATAAAAAAGCTCAAAAATAGAAATTTGGTATTAGATACCTTGTCCTGCGACGGATCCAAGATAATACTCGGCCTAAAAATTCAGGAAAGTTATTAGAAAATTGGGAGGGGTCATACATTGTCAGCGACAAAATAGATAGTAAAACTTACTGGTTGATGACTGAAGATGAAATACAACTCGAATATCCATGGAATACTGCCCAAATGAAACTATTTTACAGATAAAATGCTATAACCATTTTCATCGATTCAAATAAACAAATTTTACTGTCAGTTTCATTCTTACTATTTTGACTTGATCTCGATCCATACTTAACAAATATGCATCAGACAACCAATCATCCTTACTATTTTGATTTGATCTCGATCCAAACTTAACAAGTATGTATCAGACAATCAATCATCATTACTATTTTGATTTGATCTCGATCCATACTTCACAAGTATGTATCAGACAATCAATCATCCTTACTATTTTAATTTGATCTCGATCCATACTTAACAAGTATGCATCAGACAATTAATCATCCTTACTATTTTGACTTGATTTTGATCCATACTTAACAAGTATACATTAGACAATCAATCATCCTTACTATTTTGATTTGATCTTGATCCATACTTAATAAGTATGCATCAGACAATCAATCATCCTCGCAATTTTGACTTGATTTCGATCCATACTTAACATGTATGCATTAGACAATCAATCATCCTTACTATTTTGACATAATCTCGATCCATACTTTATAAGTACGCATCCAAACTATCATTTAATTTTATGCGAACACTATCCAACTATATGATATTCTACTTCGCATTCCTTACTTATTTAACAAACTCTAAACATTTATTGTTCTCGAATCTAAATCCAAATACCCATTTAAGGATGCACATCTGGTACTCATTCTCATTACTTGCCATTTCATGGCCATCTTTCAATTATCACGCAAACAAGTGATCCTTACTTATCTGCTACGATCTGCAATCACATTCGACATATCACTTTGTCGAATCTACTACTTAGCATTATTTATAAAATATATGCAACAAGTTTCCAAAATAATTTTTTTTCCGAAAAATAAATATTCATCATCCAACATACCAGCAGATTAAAATTGTTTCGGTCTCACCGACCATTTTTACATACTTCCACTCATGTAATATTGCTTACACAAAATTTCTTACATAGCAAGAGAATATACTACACCATCCACATTAAGAAAACCTTCGGGTACATGAGCATTTACTAGCTCCCTAGGACGCGAGCCATCAGTTTCCATCATCACCACATCCTCCACGACTTCTGTCTCACCACGAACTTTGGGTGTCTCCGACACTTCATTATCTAAACCTGAATCATCGAAGATAACACCACCAGACTTTATCAACCCCTTATAAAAGTTGTTCCTCACCTCCAGCTTCGTATACTACCGTGCAAAATAGGCCCTCACTTCCCTATATTTCTCCAACTTCTTTGCATTCAACTGAGCCCTAACCTCGTTAAGAACCTTGCCCTACTCCATCTTCATCGCCCTCCATGCATCAGCAACCTGCTCCCTTACTTCTTTATCAAAGTTTACTTTCTACAATGCCAAACCCTCCAATTTTTCCTTTTCCAAAATTTTCTTTGCTTCACGAAGCGCAACATCCCTTGCCTTTTTTGCCTCCAGCTTGTAGGTATTCAGCTTTGTATTCATCCCATCCTTCTCCTCGATCAAATCTTTTGCTATATTCTTATATGCCAGCACTTGGTTTGCCAGATCACTGTTGCCAACAATGCGATCTTTGACTTCCGTTAAAAACTTCTTGATCTGTATTACATTTATAAATTAAGTATTCGATTGACTTACCAGTTTCTTTAATCGAAGAAAAGCAGAAAATTTTATCACCTTCAACATATTTTGCTGGCCCTCGCCAAGAAACGTACTCAAGCTCCCAACCCCCACCAAACAGTCATCCAATTCCACTGACGGCGTATCCGTCCCAGGCGTATATGACTCAAGTATCCTCTGAACTTCAGTTTCAGACTCTTTGATAAATTTATTCTTCAACGTTACACCACTCCCCCTCTTCTTTGGGAGCACACTCCCCACACCCCGTAGAGGACACTCATCTACCATAGTAACTGGTTTAGCAGTACCAACTACCTCCTCTGTTGTCGATGGTCGAGTAGTCCTCTTGTGAGAAAGCAGCGGAGGAATAACTTGGCTAGCCACCCTTTTCTACTTACTCTTTCCCAGAAATTCTCCAAACATGGCATCTATCTCCGTGTCAGTATTGTACCCAGCCAGGGAATGATTTTCTAGAGGTAGACTAGCCTGTGCAGCCCTTTTGTTCTTCACCAACATCTTACCGTCGATGACAGAAACTTCAGCACCATTGGTCCTTGATCTCTTTAACCCAGCTTCTTGAAATAGGGTGCTCACTCGATTTTGGTTGATGACCAGATTGTCGATCCTACCAAAGAATCCTTTCCTAATCTTGTACAACTCTTCTTTAACTTCAGAGTTCTCATCGACCTCTTTCAAAGTTGTACATACATAATAATGCAGTTATAATAAATTCACAAAGAATAACCACTTACAGCATCGACAATTCAGCTATCTAACCACAAACCTAGATGAAAGATCTATCTCTTTAAGGGTTCCCCAGGGTCCTTCTTGTCGAACTCATAGTTCCCAGACACAAGTAAACGTTTGCCATTGTATCGCCCTCCTGTTGACACCATGTCATAAAATAACGACCTTTTAAGAAACCTTGCTAAGTAGCGATAACCTAGTTTCTTCTGGTTCATCTTCAGTGTGTAGTACACACATAAATCATCAACTGTTATTAACTCCCCCCCTGGCCTTAAGTCGACCATTTATTGCCCCATATACCATAAACAAGTCATATACATTTGGATTAAACTGACCAGGTGTTACATCAAAGAAGTTTATCAACTTTTTCTTGTCAGTTCTAAGGGAAAGCTTAAACCCTTTCTTAATTTGTTCTCGATAAGCCAAAATCCCATCTAAGGGTATATCCTGATCAATCATATCATAATGGTACTCCTCTAGCCTAATATATTTTGGAATACCATATTTTTTCTTAAACCTTAATATTTCTTTCGTCTCTAATCCCTTTCTGCAGCAGGCCTTCTCACCCTCCACATTTTCCTCTACACCCCCGCTACCTTCTCGATCACTAGCTTGAGGCTCGTAATCCACATTTGTCTCGGTAACCTCCTCATCAGATAGTTTGACAACCCTGGGTGCCACCCTATGCTGGCCCACACTAGCAATGTCTACACTACTCGACCCCACCCTATATTTGCCTCCCAACTGTTATACACAGGTCCTAACATCAATTATCAGGGGCACTACATCTTCAAGGTTCTCATATATAGCTTTATCATCAATTTGAGTTGGTTCGGCCATTTTAAAGACCCTGTAAATCAGATTCCATATTTTTAGCATAGTTTGCATCTATCATATCTAATACATATATATGTTCATAAGTTCATATCTTCATATTCGTATCGTTGTCGAGATTACTCTCCAACACATCATTCTCAATTTACTATCTGCTACTATCATTATTATAGTTCATTTGAATACATCCAGTTCTCGATATAACTCATATGACTTATTTCCTAAGTCATATACATCGATTACTACGCTACGTTCAGTTCTCGATGAGCCTTTATTTGTTAAATAATAAACATCGAGTAATTTATTAATGTGTGTTTTGCTCTAATTTCAGGAATCCAAAAGTTCTCGAAGATACTTCAATGGCTTCCCGCCAAAACCACTATCCTTCAAACATTCTGATATCGCCTTTTCTGGCACAAATTCTGGTATATCAAAACTAATTCCACAAAAAAATCCCAACTGATCCCTACAGTCGCGCCATCCTCACCACAACACAAACCACACTCTCTCCACCCCTCACCACCAATTACGCACATTTCTTGCACCCCAACCCCTTTATTAACTACTGCAACTCCATTTCCCTCGAAAAACACCATTAACAATCACCAACACAACTCTGTCAACAAATTCAAATCCCAGCCATATCCTATATAGCTCACAATCTTCCTCACACTACACAACCTCTTTTAATAATTATACTATATATATCTACATCTACCACTGATTTCAAATACAACCAAACAAGAAGCGAAACAAAAATCATCACAATTACTAACCTTGTTTACGCGCTGCTTCCGTATCCCTCTCTTTAGCCCACTTTGCTCTTTTGATCAACACGGCAATCTCCTCCTTCCCAATTGTTGGCAATGATCCAAGTGACTAGCACAATGAATTCGTACTGGACAATTTTTTTTTGGAGTTTTTAAAATATGAAAAGTCGCCCACCTCCATCCCACTTCGCGACCGTTCGAGTAATCGATCATAACACTTTACACATCTCTTCTCAAAGTCTTTGACTCTTCGCTTTCTCAACACCAATAAACCCCTACACTGTACCTCCAAACCTTCCATATCTTGAAGAATATCCTCTCAGACATCCGTACTCAACAATGCACACCCTATTTTATCACAAAGATATTGTACATCATTTTCTTTATATTTCAAAATTTTACCCAAAGGTGCCATAATTAATTGCTCTCATCTCTTCCCCCTAATTTCTTTTTAATCTACAAACCCCTATATCTAGGCTACACGTTCGTCAAAAATTCAAATTCAAATTCCATCAAACATCACAATTGCAAAACTAGTCATTCTTACATTCCAGAATTTACCAACTCTAATATTTATTCGACAAAAACTTCCACAACAAAACATCGACAACATCATTATAGCAACAAATTTAAATTTTATTTCATTTAAACTACAAATTCGACCATTACATCTTCTACTTACAAATTCACATTACAAACCCCTAGCTGCAATGTCATCTTCTTTCATAATCAGCATCTTCACACGAGTCCACATGTAACTCACACATTCAGGCGGACTCCAATATTATAATTGGCACCGAAACTGAAAGTCCTCCTCAGCATCCTTTGCCTCAGTCTCGCTCATTACATCACAGTTAGGTTCCACTGAATCTTCCAAGTGGATATTTATATTCTGAAAGCCGATGTACCGATCGTATATTTCCCAATACTTTGCTTGAACACGACTATATACCTCATTACACACCTGAGATCTCGTCTTCACCATTTCTTTAAACCAAAACAACTCTCACTTCAAACATCAAGGAAACTTATAGTCCTCCACATTCAAAGTCAACACAACACATTTATTTTGCCTTAGAACTATACATTTTTAACAGTCAAATCAATCAACATTGAAACCCGTTCCTAGACCCACTCAGTCAACTATACTTTGAGATATTTAGAAAATCCAGTAATCACTTTACTCACATTTTACATCGACAAAATTTGAATAAATATAGTCGACAACAAACACATATCAACACAAACGAAATCGAACAAAATATCTTTATTTAATAAATAAACTGTTACATATTATATTCAACAAATTGTATCCTTCGATTACATCACACTATAATACTATCTTTACATTCAACTTGAATGACTAATTCCTCTGTGCTTCTTTTTACCAGGATCTGACATTATTGCATCTTTTTACCAGAATCTGGCATTATTTCTGGCACCAGGAGCAACAATCCTAAGAAACTTAATGAATCTCAAGTCACTGAACTTCTAAGAGCTACCTCAACAGATGAAAGGTAATAAAAAAATTTAAGCACTTCCTTCATTCGGCAAGATCCCTAGATGCCCAACCAGCTAACCCATCCTTGTGTTCCCTCTAAAAAATAATCCCTTCTTCTACAAACTGATACACTCCATTACCTTCAGCACCGCATGATAACACATATGGTTCTGACATATACAAATATTCTCTGACTTTACCTTCCTCCACCCTCTACACTATGACAGGATCAATTGACGAATTACAAACAACCAGTTTGGGACAGAGCTTTACCTCAGGTTGTTCACCGTCTTCATCCTCAGACGACGCGTTATGCCATACTTGGGGCGGCATCCTTCAAATCCACTGCCTCTACACCCTCCTTAAGAATGTCTATTTATACCCAACTTGAATCTGCCAGGTCCAATGTACCCCATTAATTGCTCATCGGGAAAGAGATGACCAGATACAGTTCACCTTGACTCGGAAATGACAATCTGACGACTCATGATAATATTTGGCAAGCTCTTCAGCTTCAAATTTCTTCTCGACACAACCACAAGTACTTATGTCAAGAATGGGGTGATTGTAGTAGCATATTCCTTAGATTCTACAAGAGTAAGCCAGCAAAGCGTAGTCGAAGACAGCCATACATGATTAAAGACAGATAGCACTCGAGAAGATATCTCAATTCCTCGACCTACCAAAACTAGCCGTTATACTTGGTCAAGAAATAGTTGTCAGAGATCCGCGAAGTTTGCCCACTTCCCCCATAATAAGAGACTGTTTCTTTCTTTTTGAAAAATTGTATGTATATACTATAAATACAGACAGAGAATAGATTGTTCAAGGATAGGAATCTGCAACATTACTACCTTACTTCCTAAACCCTACTATAACTCACAAAAACTTGTAATAACTAGCAATATACTAGATTTTACATCATAATCTCCCCTGAGGTTGTGGTTTTTCTCAACTTTTACTGAGTTTTCCATGTAAAATCTTGTTCATTTAGCCTTTTATTGTATTTTCCTTACGAATAAGTATTGGCAAAGATTCTCTATCCAGAAAATATGCTACTACAAACACTTCATCACACAGTTTGGATGCTCCTACCTGATTCGGATCGATAATTGACCACAATTTCATTGGCGAAAAGATCGTAGCCTTCCTCATCAAACACCACATCATCCACTAACTATCCAATCTCTACTACCCTTAAGCAGGGGTGGAACCAGGATTTTAGATTGGGGGGCTAAGATATTTTGGGGGTTTGGGGGCTTGCCCCCGAAAAAAAAATTGAGGGTATATTAGTAATTTTAGAGGAATATTTACTAATATTATTGATTAATTACGTAATTTCTTTACGTATACTAAACAAGTAATTGACATATCTCAAACATAATCATGATAAAAATAATTTATTCCAAAGAAAAACATATATAAACAAGTACCTGGTAAATCTAGGGATTCCTGAGAGATCCATAACCAATTTAGTAAATGCTACCATAAACAATTGTATCACCTGAAAATTAAAAACTAAATTCATTAGTTCATCAGCAAATCTTTTTATATAAGCTTACAAGAGGCTTCCATAAGTTTAATATTCATTCAGTAAAAGTATAAAACTTTACGTATTTGAAAATTCACAAAAAACTTTATATATAGATCAATATACAAAAATGCACACAAGTAATTGTTCTCGCTTTTTCATAAAAAAATCAAGTCAAGAGTGACATAGACATGTGCAAAAATATCAATATACAAGATACTACTAAAAAATTTCCCTAAGGTCCCCGCTAAACAAAACGCTTCTATTATCGAATCTGAACAAATACTTTGAGCAAATTCCCTTTCAATGTAGAACCCCATGCAATCTGTGAGGTACTCATCTTCCATCTTGCTACGAAGTACTATCTTAATTAAATTCATAGCTGAAAATGCACGTTTTGTGGTTGCTGTAGAAACTGGCAGTGTCAACACAAGATAAATCAAACGATCAACCAGAATGTAGTCCTCTGACAATCATGTAGCTACTAACCCTCGACATAACTCAGAAATGGTAGATATAGTCTGAAAGGCTTCGTGAGGAATGATATTAAGCTCATAGTGTTCTAACTGACATCTCAACATCCGTAGCTCGTGTTCAGTAAAATCTTCATAGTAGAATTTTGAGGCGAGAGTGCAAATATCACAGATATTAAATGATTCAAAACCATTCTTTGGGTCCAGGGCAACACTTAGAATAAGAAGTTCCATCCCCTCCTTCGTGAATTTATCATCTAACTCCATCAACTGATAATCTATTGCAGGATAGAATATATTCACGCGGCAATAATGTTGAACTGCAATGTGATATTTTTGTTTGCTGGAACGACCTTTGCCTATCATATGAAGAGCACTCATATCAGGTACAATAATATCATGCATTTTACAAAATGATTCTACACTTGTAAAAAAAAAATCACATTCACCATCTTCTCTCAACTTTCAAAGAAGCTTTTTTGTACTTGAAACCAAACCCATTGCCCTCACGATATCTACAGATTTCTTTTGCAGAGCTTGACAAAGCATGTCAGTAATACCCATGGTTTTATTCATTAAAAGCAAGTTAAAGACAAACTCGTAGGACATAAGCGCATCATAAGCCCCCTAGCTTCGCCACGTATCTTACTAGTCTCCCTTTCGTAATCATGTTGTTAAGACACTCACTTGCAGCACCAAACTTATCAATCAAGCTGCTCACGAAAACAAAATGAGAACCCCAACGAGTATCCCCCGCTTGCTGCAAACAACTAATCTGATTAGCCCTTTTACCCGTCTTTAGCTCACCAGTAGCTAATTTTCTTCTTATTTATTTTGCATGAGCAGATCGTAAATCCCTGTTACGCTTAGGAGAAGCTTTAAAGATATTAACAATGAAATTCAATTTTGAAAAGAATTGCCAAATCTCGGGGGCATCTTTAGTTGCCGCTACTAATGTTAATTGCAATCTATGGGCAAAGCAATGCACATAATACGCTGATCATAAATCTCTAAAAAACAACGCTTGTAACCCATTCCATGAACCACGCATGTTACTAGCACCATCGTACCCTTGACCCCGCATATTCTCAAGTAGGAGGCTATTTCGAGTAAGAATATCAGTTATTTTCTTTTGAAGAGTTGTCGCCGTCGTGTCTTTAACACTTACAACTTCAAAAAACCGCTCTTGTATACAACCAACATTATCAGCAAATCTTAGAATAAGGGCCATTTGTTCTTTATCTGATTTATCTTTTGCTTCATCAACAAGAATGCAATATTTCGCATCTCTAATTTCCTTACAAATCTTTTCTCTCACTTTTTCGGCAAGATTATTCAGAATTTTCTTTAGAATCAATGGCGAGGTGTACTTGGCATTTCCAAGGGCATTTTCCAATATAGTATCATCAATCTTCTTATCCCATTTTCCCGTGTAACTTAGCAATTCAAGAAAGTTGCCACGATTTTTTGAATCTATGGATTCACCATGGCATCTAAAAGCACAAGATTGAAGTGCTAGCCAACACACACATTCAATTGTAGTCTTGAGCCGAAGTCGAATCCTCAAAGTCTCATCCTTAGACTGTATATTGATCATTTTATCAATATGTCTAGACGTCTTCTTTAAATCTTCCATAGAATGTAGCGCAGCCATATGTGGAGAACCATGACCTCCCATATGTTGTAAAAAGGTGCACTTCACACTATCGTTTACCCTCTTCAAACTATTAAACCCCTCAACAGTAAATGCAGGACGCTTTGCAGGATTCGTTTCAAAAAGAAAACACGGGAGACAAAATGCTCTATCTTTGTGAGGAGAATACTCTAACCAAGAAAATTAAGTGAACCAAGAATCTTTAAAGCGATGATTTTATCTTCCAGATTTTGTTGGTGGATATACTTTGCATTTAGGCAGAAACGACCCCTTTCTAATGTACGCTCGTTGAACATCGTCACGTTGGTTAACATTATGCTGCCAAATTGGAACACGTAGTCCAGGATCACGTTTAAGAGAAATAACAATATCTTCCGATTCAACTGGAATAACTATAATTTCTTCCTCTTCTTCATGAAAACTTATTTCTTCTACTTCGAGAGGAGCACCAACAGCAGGTTCAATAGGAGAAACAATTTCTTCTAATTCAATAGGAGCAGCAACAACTTCTACCGGTTCAATAGGAGAAACAATTTCATCTAATTCTATAGGAGAAACAATAATTTATATTGGTTCAACATGTTCTTCAAGTTCAGCAGAAGATGTATTACCTTTCGGTTCAAGTCTTTGCAATTTAAAAGGACGCTGCTCGGAACTATTAAATGCAGAAGATGTATTACCTTTCGACTGATTGTCATTTGGTCTCTTGAAAAATGATAAAAAAATTCTTTGCATTCTAACCTACAACAATAAGATACAAGCCCAAAGGAGTAAATAACATTAGAAGTTGAAATAAACTTCAAACCCCAACCAAAGATATATTAAAACAATGTTTGTAAAGATTGTGAGGTGGGTTAAACAAAATATTGGTGTTTAAGCTAAACACTGATGGATCTACTCTTTGAAATGGTTTGTGTGGTGCATGAGGAGTGATCAGAAACTCTCAAAGGGAAATTGGCTATGATATACTTTATAGTATTAGGTCTAGGAACTTCTACTTTTACTTAGTTGTATGGATTGCTTTATGGGATGCTACTGTGTAAGAAAAATGCCACTCTTCCTACTTGAGGTCACCTGAGTCAAGGATCAATGGGTACAACTCTGCTAGTAGCATTGCACCATCAAGGCATATGCCAAACACGAGATTTCTCTCTCTACCCATATGAGCTCGATACACTTGTTTAAATATCCAATTGTGTAAGCACAATAGCTTACTCCATTTGGACATTGGAGTGACTTCTTTTAGCTTGTTAAAATAAATCTCCATACATGTGATTTTTGGTTTATTTGGCAACCATGCTAAATCCTCCCTATTGCAGTTTAATTTTATTGCCTCAGTGACCCAGACCATAGAGTATTTGCTTCTCTTCAAATCTCCCTATTGCTATGATTTTACCAAAAACCCAATTTAATTTTACTATGAAATTAGGGTCCTTTGGTTCAATTTTTGCATATTAAAACTCGAATTGAATGGTGTTCAATAACTAATTAGCATACTAAAGCTTGATTTTCAAATTATACAGCCTAAATTCGTTTTCCCAACATTGCAATCTCTAAGAGCTTAATTACATACCTGATAAAAAGGGATTACTTGCAGCCTTTAATCTGTGAGAGAGAGATCCAGAGCCTTTAACATTAGAAGTTGAGATTTAAAAACAAAGTTACTCTAATTCTTCAGAGCTTTGTATCCAGGAAGTGAGGAAGAGAAAGGCAGAGAGAGGAAGAGATGTGAAGAGGGTGTCAAAAAAAATTGTTTTTTGGACAATTTTACCCCGGGCTATAGCCCAGGTTAGCCTCCTCCTAGTTCCGCCCCTGCCCTCAAGGTAATGGCTAAGCCGAAATCACCAATAAAACCCTATTGGATGGACTCAAGAACAGGCATCAATCATAGGAAAAAATGGATACGGGAACTTTCACACGCCTTATGGGCGTACTATGCCATTTCACGTCAATCAACTGGTTGTTCCCCCTTCCACCTAGCCTATGGCACCGAAGCCATCATTCTAGCTGAATACCACCATCCCATCAGAGAACACGAGCTTACAGACGAAGAAAATGAGTTTGAATTGGCCTACAATATGAATTGGATTGATGAAACTAGGGAATGCGTTATTGCCAACCTAGGTCGATATCACCATATGTTGGCCAGCTCGTACAATAGGAGAGTCTAAAGCCATGAGTTTTAAATCGATGATCTCGTCCTCAGAGAAATACCACAACACAAAAAAGAAGCACATGCCGGGAAGTTGGCAAAAAATTGGAAAGGTCCATTCCTCATCATTGGTCGAACTGGTCTGGGATCGTATTATCTCATGACAGAGCAAGGAGTTTGAATCCTAAATCTATGGAACACTAGGCGACTGAAGTGGTACTATCGTTAAGTCCCTAGATTCTCCATTTCAATATTCTCATTTTTTCCATTCCAAAAGTGCGATTTCAATCTCCATACAGTGTACATTATATTCTACTCAATAAAAACTTCCAAGTTTTTTCCCACATTACTCTCTACTTATGTAGATTCTACTACATTACATAGATTAAAGCAAAGGTAATACTAGCTTTCAATCACCCATCAATAAAAGATTAAAAAAAAGGTAAAACTAGCTTTTAATCGCCCATCTATGCAGATTAAAGCAAAGGTAAAACTAGCTTTTAATCACCCGTCTATACACAGATTAAAGCAAAGGTGATACTAGCTTTAATCGCCCATCTATACAGATTAAATTAAAGGTAATACTAGCTTTCAATCGACATTTATATACAGATTAAAGCAAAGGTAATACTAGCTTTCAATCACCCATCTATACATTCATCTGGGATTAAAACAAAGGTCATACTAGTTTTTAATCAAAGGTATCTATCAGACATAAGATAAAGCATAAGTAAAACTAGCTTTCATCTCTCAATATGTCTGCAACTATAGTTATTTCTACAAGCCACTTCTAAAGGTTCTTCTCTGCTGATGGGAGGTTAGCTATGCCTTCCCCTACAACAGGAGGACATTCAGCCATAAATCTGGAGCTTGAGCAGCTACAATAATCCTGCCTTGCTCTACCAATTCAGCAGGTCAAGAACTTAGCTCAATTTCTATTGCGTTCATGCAGTTTCCTAGATCTATATCAGCTTTACAAATACATCCTCTCCCCGACAGACAGTCATGCAAGGTATCCCTCTCAAACTCAAGTCTTCTCACTTCCTCCACAAAATATGAAATAATGGCCATTAGCCCCTGTGAGTGCATTGCTTCGAGCATAACTACCTGGGAAAAATGCTTTCATTCTCTGATAGCGCTCTTGCAAGTTTTTATACCGTTCGTCTTGCCACTCCATATGTTTATCTACGCGTGACATAATCTCTTAATGTTCATTCGCCTTCTCCGCTGCTTTATCTAATTCTGCCTGGTTCGTTGTCCTTAACTCTACCAACTGAGCACAAAGTTTCTCAAGCTCCCTGTCTTTCCCTGTACTTTACCTAGCAGAAGACTTCTTTAACAATTCATTTTTATTTCTTAACAATTAATCCTTACCTCTGATCACCCTTTCTAGCTTATGCTCTCTGCCAAGATCTATATCCAGCTTACCTTGGCTTTCCCTTAAACGCTCATTTCCTCTTTGTATGTAAGCTTGAATGCGAGCTACATCTCCCTCCAGCTCTCTAATCCAAGCTGATAGGTCAACCAAGCCAAATCTGCCATCAATTGGGCCACCCTTTTATTCAATTTATCACAACATCTTTGAACCATCTGGAAATCTATATCTTTAGGAGGTAAAGCCTCACTCAACTGATCAACCGCAATTTTAGATTTGGCTAAGTCAGCTCGAGCTCTCTCTAGCTTGTTATCTTTCACAATCATTTCACTCTTCAATCGTTCAAGTTCACTTTTGGAGCTCACTAGATCAGCTCGAGTCTGCTCTTGTTCGTTTGTTTTTCTAATCATTTGGCCCTTCAGACTGGCCAAAAAACCCAGTAACTCTTTTTATGTCTCTTCTAACTACTGGATATGGTATCGAGCCATGTCCGCCACCTTACTCTTCACCATCAACGCATCATTCTGACTTTTGAGCTTTGATGTCTCCTCCTTCGCCTCCGGGAACTCTTTTTGACCTTTTTCAATTTTGGCGTCTTTTCCCTCGATCTTCTGAGTCAGGTCATTAACAGTTTGTGTTGTTTCGGCAAACTTGAAATGAACTTTGACGTGTTGATCATCCCTAACTTCAGTTGCCTCTCTCATCCTATCAAACTCCGCCACATACTCTTGGTTATATTAGAGCATCTCTTGTTCACTCAAGCGAGCAGACTACAATTCGACCTACATCACAAAAATAATACATCAAGTTCGATTTAACAACACTCTGCAAAAATAATCAATCATAATACATGAGATTTTCAAAATTCAAACAGATTTATATTTCCTAACATTCTATTATTGTAGAACTGCTTCTAAACTTAAGGTCAAAGTATGCTTTCAGTTCAATGACAATAGCACCTACATCCAATTTCAAGGTACACATTTTCTATGTTCTAACTTTCTCAACACTTTGGTATTATCTGTACACATTTGATTACCATTAACCCTGAAACTTCTAACATATTTAAGATTTATTTCTATTTTTCTAAAATTTACTTTGTATCTCTACAATAATGCAGCATACAAGTCAAATGTTTCTTGTTCTTCTCTAACCTGTAACTCCGCTTGCGAATTCAACAGGGATACTGAGGCGTTTTTCTTCTTAGCGAGCTCATTCTCTAATTCCTCAATTCTGAGGCGCATATCCTTAAGTTCCTACAAACAATGTTTGCAAATATCTCCTAGCCTATTCAAAGTTTGTCCTACAAAACAATATTCCATACAATTACAGCTTTCCATACCCCATATAAGCACACAGTCATAAATTTAACAACTTTACTCTACCTTCTCATTATCTTCTCCCTGGTTCTCTAGCTCGGTTCTGGGAGAGATGCCATCCAACCCTCCTACAATACCAGGAATATTCTCTTCCACCTCGTCCTCTTCAGCGTAGGTACCATCCATAATAGCTTTAACCTCAGCTTTTGAGTACCCCACTAAAAGGAGTTGGCGCCTGAGTTTATCGCGCTGAACTACCGCATCATCCAAGTTCTTCTGCGCCTCCTCTGTCAGCTCACTAATCAATACCTTCTGCGCAACCTTCACAACATCTAATCGTTTTCCCTCCAAACTCAAATCAGACTCAAGTCGAGCAACCTTCTTCTTGAGCTCAACCCTCCCACTCTCGAGCTCAGCTTTTCCCTCCTCGATCCCGAGGCAGATCTGCTTCAACAAGCGAGCAGCCTACAATAAACCAAGCACATTTTCAGCTCGAATCAATGCAAAGTTTAGCAATACGAAAGTCATCAAAACTTACCATTTTACCCAACTTCAGCTGTGCAGAGGAACACATTTCATCCACACCCTTGCGGGCTGCAAGCCTCACCCTACCCTCCACAGCTCACAACTCATCTTCCTCAATAGATCGACTCTCCACGACCTTTGCCCCAATCACTTCAGCAGGAAGATCTACCCTCCTCTTTTTTGTATCCCCATCAACCTCACCATTCTCCGTGGTTTCAGAGACTGAGCCACGTTTCCCAGTTTTCTTCTTTGGGAATTTTAGAGCTAACTTACTCAACGTGGTACCTTCCAGCACATCTATAAAATCTAGATCAATAGCCTTCGACAGAACCAGACGCTTCCCCCCATCAGCCTCTCCCTTCTTGCTAGCTCCAACCCCCGTCATTAGTCTCTTTGCCTGAGACTTTTGTACCTTCTCAGACCCGTTATTAGCTCTTTTATTTATGTTAATAGCAATCTCCTTCAGAACTATCTCGAGCTCAACCCCTTCTCGAGCAACAATATCTAGCAGGGACTCCTTCTTCGTCACCTTCGACTAAGGACCTATAAAACAAATACAACACATTGTCAAACAGCATAACAATCTTCAATTACAACAGTTCGATATTATACACTATTACTTACTTTTCTTCATAGTTCTATACAAAAGTTCAATTGGTTCTTCATCTTCTCTCTGACGGCAATCGCCTTTCACCTATATCGCGTTACCATTCCACATTCAACCTGCTGAATTCGGATAAAAAAAAGCAGTCGAGACGAGCTCGAGCAAAAATATGCACCTCCAGTTGCAGAATAATTTTTTATACCATAATACTTCAAAACATCTTCAGGAGATATTCTCCTCTCACAATCTATTCAAACTCTCACAAACAAGGATCACCTCCCACATGTTCCCATTCAGTTGGGCAGGACAAGCCCCTATAATATTTATTGTACCTTTTGCAAGATTGTTAAGGGCAAACTCAATCCATACTCCAACTGAGACAGATAACACACAAAACCCTCGTCCAGGTCGCCTTGGACATTTCCATCAAAGTACTCAAGGGAGATCGAAACATCCACTCCCCTATCTAATTTCTCCTTTTCTAAGTCAGGCAACAAAAAGAAATGCACTTCCCCGGTTGATACAGTACAACCTTTCAACTGCCTACCAGCATATTCTACAATGCTGCCCCATATTCCACCTACAATAGTTTTAGATTTACAGAACTCTCTAAACACATCGGAGTTCAGAGGGTACGATACCAATTTACTAGGGAAATCTGGAAATTGAACAGGTACTACTTCGTCCTCCCCCTCAGATTCTACAGCAACAGATTTTACATGTTCATACTTAAAAGTATGACCAGAGGTCGACGTCTCTATATCAATTGAAGTCTTCATCCCAATGATAAGCTTAAGGATGAGATTTGATACTATAACATATATTCCTCACGCTCGAGCTACATACAGGTCCATGTATTCTATCATTATCTTTTATCTATACACATTCATGCACGCTTTACCATACATACATCATACATATATGTTTATTGTGCATATATCTCTTTTTGCACAAAAGATCAAATAAATTTTTACAAAATTACTATAAACAACAATTTTTTAAAATTTGAAAACCACAAAAATCTTTCAAAAGCACATTCACAAAATCATAAATCATTTACTAGCCTTCAACAACTGAATACAAATCTGAAGCAGCGCCAAATCCTTCCTTCACAATACTGTTGTACAACCACCATCATGACTCTGTCTCCGTAACTTTTTCTCGCCTTGATTGTTGATCACTCTTGTTTAATCTCTTACGTAAATCTCTACAACTTTTTTATCTTTTCTCTATAACTGTTCTTCAGTTTCTTAGAAGATGATAAACGTTTGAATGAAGATGATGATGTATTATTTATAGTTTCTTTCTCTAAATGTTGGCAGTTATTGGGCCTTATACGAGCCGCCCTCAGTTTTGGAACCCTGACGTCCCTTCTATAATTAATGTCAGACGTTTTGCACTTTTTTGATGAAAATACCTCCCATCATTGCCACCGGTCCTATATTTTAATATATTTTCATCTGTCCTATCCAAATCTCTCTCTGACTTCCCCACACTCATGATGACTCAGCACACACACGTAATTAAACTTTCCCTGTAATTACACAAGAGACAAAAATTAAAGCTACTTGTTTTTTCTATTCCTACTTCTGTTATTTATAAAATTGTTAACGTCATTCCCAAAGCTATCATATTTTAAATTTATTTGTTCACAACAGTCACAAACAATATTTTCAACAAAAGATGGCACATTCTAACTACGTTTCAATTACATCTACTTGACCTCATTCAATTCGTTCCCTCACATATAATTACACATAAACCATCCCAGATGTTCGGGAAGGCCACACCTAATCAGTTCACCCCCAGCAATCCTCACATCTTCCTTCTCGATCTCTTCCTCAGCAATTTACCTCACGACCTCTTTTTGAGCTGCAGGCTCTAAAAGCACTTCATAGAATATCTCCGAGTAAAAATGGCGCCCAATCTCAAGTTCTCTCTTTCTTACAACCATGCCTTCGAACTGTAATTCAGATTCAGGCAAGTTAGAATTATAGCCTAACATCCCAAATATCCTTTCCCGCACTTCTGCAATCTTTATCGTTAATCGTCCTTCAGCAGCTTGGCGAACTCTCACAGAGCGAGTCCTCACCATATTCTCTTTCTTCCTCCTCTTTAAATCACATTCCCCCATATTTATACACTTTTCAAGATAACTTCAAATCCCCCATATTTGGTATATATTATAATCTGTTTTTCTATAATTGAAAATCCTAAAGATCATGATAGAAAGTTATTTGAACTTATCTATACAAATTGACTTCTTTGAATTCGTCATGTCTAATTTTGACCTATTCTTTACAATCTGTCCACCTATACAACATTTCCAAACAAGAAACTCCATAAGCTCAAAATTTTCAAAATCTACATATTATATATCTGGAAAGATATTCTTCCCTCATGACCCTATAACTTGATCAGTTCAATACATATTTTCACACATCTGCATACTTACACTAACACATTTTTAACATGTATTAACATATATTTTATATAGTTCGACTAAGTATAACTCCATTTTTAATTCGACTTCCAATATTACATTTCGTCCTCTAAATATAAATATTTATATTTTTTCTAGCTCAATTTTAGTCAGAAGAGCTACTTCTATCTATCAACACAGAGTTTGAAAAAACTTTTTTATTAGCTCGAATATCAATTACAGACACTTTACAGATAACAAGTCTTTCAGGTACTTTACAGATAACAAGTCTTTTAGATACTGTTACAGTTCATTCTCAAAATCATATCAGTTTTCAGTGATGTTTTACTCTGAAAATCTTCTGAAGCAAAGTTAGAATTGGAAATCACAGAGGATCCTTCTTCCTTCACACCATTCACTTCCACCAGAAACTGAGAAAGCAAAGGTGTCAATGCTTGAACCAATTCTTCAAACATAAGGCCTTCTTCACGCTAAGAGACAATGATTATGCAGGGGCAAGACTTTAAATATCTGTCTTCCTCCACCACCACCATCGTCTCTTCCTTCATAACCCCCACCAACTAAGAGTTGATGGAGACGAAAAGGAGTCCTACCTTAAAATCCAGTCCTTTACAAGATACCAGCAATACTGCCTCGTAGACACGCCGACCCCCACATCGATCTCCTCAACCTTGTCCTCCGCAAGGATGCGGAGATACCTTCAACGTTGCTCGCCTGTAAAGACAACATAATTAAATCTCCACATACAGTAAAAGTCTTCATCAGCTTCAGCCGCTTCGTTTTCTGACATACCATAATATGTCTATGGTACAGGAATTAGGGTAGGCGTCTCTACCGATTGATCCCCAAAATATCTTAACTTTAACCTCTATATTTCGGCAGAGACTCTCTCTTCATACACCATTCGTATGGTCTTCATATCACTCAGGAATTATATAGAATGTTACAACACAACGTACTTTGCCAGACTCCAGTACAGGTACTATTTATATCAAACTCATATTTAATGTGCAGGTATATTTCCAAAGTTATCATCATTTAAAGCAGAACCACTTTTAGAACCCCAAGCGTCAAATACATCAATCATTTTCATCATCATAAATGCCAGATACATCCCTCATAAAAAAATACCGAGTACCCAACTAGTCAAATCACCATTAATACATCATTTCTTTTCAAACTTCCAGTACCACAATTCATAGGTTCTTTCTCAACCAAAGCCACTCGTGCCTTCAGTTGCGAGGGGGCGATTGTAGGGACCTATCCCTCGACTTAACCAAAATTTGACTTACCTCAATATCAGACTCACGCATTTTATACGTGACATGAACAGTCAGCATTGACACCCAGACCACGAACTGATAAAGAACATGGATCGAGCACAATAAAAGAATATGAACAGGTCAAAGACACTTGTCTCCCACAAACTAAACAATTACACAGTCAACCACCACTTACCTCATTATTCGAAAAATGTACTTCAACACGATAACGAGTTGTGGGTAAAGTCTATATAAAGAAAAAGTTCCAGAAGAGACAGGGACTAAGAAAAACTAGATTTTCTAGACTCTAACACAGAAATTTCTAGATTCTGAATACCACAAAACTTCTTATTTACAAGATCAAGTATTTCTAGCTCGAGAGATCACTTGTAATAAGATATCAGCCTCAAGCAATAAAAGTTACTGTTACTAAAACCCTCAACTCGAGGTCGTGGTTTTTTTACCTATTCAAAGGTTTTTTACGCTAAATCACCTGTGTTAATTCTTGTTTTACATTAGTTTTTATCACAGGTACATTTGGTGTAAGAGCTAATTTCGAGCTATTTTGAGCTACGAAATTAGGCCATTACACTACCCACTATCTTGATAAGAGAAAAATCTCTTCTAACCCCAAAACGAACTAGCCCTGGTAACAATTGATAAACTCAAACTAAGAGGAAGCAAAAATAAGCAAATTAAACTTAAAACTGAACTTGAATAATTGCTGGAAATTAAATAAAATCAGGTCTTACAACCTCTCTCTCTCAAACCTAAAACTAGGGTTCTTCTCTCAAAACTCAACCTCCCTTAACCTTCGATCTTAAGACTCCGTTATAGAACTAGGAGTCCTCCACCTTCTAAAACACTACCCTTCAAAATAGGCATTATCCTAAAATACTAAAATAAAATATATAAAAAAATAGAAAATAGGAGGGTTCCCGTAGAGGCCGACCCCGAAGTGGACGCCAACTACGACCACGACCATTATGGTCATGATTCCTATCAATTCGGATTGGTGATTATCCAATTCCAGGTAACATATTTCGGGGTCGAACAATGTTCGAATTGTGTTTTCTCAAACTGTCTTTCATTTGTTTTAACCTATAATTAGGGGGGTTGTGAAAGTTGAGGGAAGCAAACCCCTATGAATAATAACAACAACAAAAAAAGACTTGATGAGGACATATATTCTACCCTATTAAAATTTAATAGGTTTGAAAAAAAGGGAGTCAGCAACAATAGTATAAGTAATGGGTATTCACTTTGTTTGAACCATAGAGCCCTAGGAGGTAATATAGAATGTTGTTGCCTAGAGGTTTGTATGTCCATCACTGCATCAGTTACGGCTTGAACGTGGGCTTGTTCTTGTTGTTTCGTGTGTGGCTACAATTTCTGTAGATTTTTTGTTACTTAGATAAATTCATGAATGGGATTCTGACCAATTCTAAGGCACTGTAGTGACAAGACAGAGGGGCATGGAAATTGTACCATGCTTCTCAAATTACTACGAACTCTACCAAAATTGAGAAACCCCTTCATCACCATTGCCACCTTAACAACAATCACGACCACCACCAAAACACCTCTATTAATCTCTCTCTTGAAACAATGCAACTCTCTCCCAAATACCAAATGCGTCCACCAACAACTCTTAGTGAGAGGGGGCCTTCTCAACAACGCGGCGGATATCGTCGGGATGTACATTGCCTGCGAAGCTCCTGTTTACGCTCTCACGGTTCTTGAACGTCTCGCCCCATGTCCCTTCACCGTGTTCTGGTGGAACAATCTTATCAAACGAGACGTAAAACTGGGGTTACTTCATGATTCGTTTAAACTTTATGTGAAAATGGTGAGCCTTGGATGGAGGGCTGATTGTTATACGTTTCCATTTGTTCTTAAGGCGTGTGGGGAGATTCCGTCGTTCCGAAGAGGGAGTTCAGTTCATGCTGTTGTTGTGTCTAATGGGTTGGACTTGAATGTGTTTGTTTCTAACGGGTTAGTGTCGATGTACTCAAAATGTGGTGCGTTGGATGATTGTCAACAGGTGTTTGATGAAATGCGTGAGAGAGAGGTTGTTGATTTGGTTTCGTGGAATTCGATTGTGGCTGCTTATATGCAAAGTGGGGATTTTTGTACTGCGTTGGAGATGTTTGTTGAGATGGGGTTGCGGCCGGACGCGGTGAGTCTTGTTAATATCCTTCCCGCTTGTGCTTCGGTGGCGAGGTTGATGCAAGGTAAGCAAGTACATGCTTTTGCTTTTCGAAGTGGTCTTCTTGATGATGTTTTTTTGGGTAATGCTGTTATGGACGTGTATGCGAAGTGTGGATTGATTAGTGAAGCAAAAGCAGTATTTGAACTGATGGAAGATAAAGATCTAGTCTCATGGAATGTGATGGTGACAGGATATTCTCAAAGTGGCAGTTTTAGGGAGGCTTTGGTTTTGATTGAGAAAATGAGGGAGAGAAGGATTCAATTGAATGTGGTGACATGGAGTGCGGTAATTGCAGGTTATGCTCAGAGGGGACTTGGCTTTGAGGCATTGGACGTCTTTCGTGAAATGCAGCTTGTAGGTTCGGCACCCAATGCAGTGACGCTCGCATCACTTCTATCGGGTTGTGCTGCAGTTAGGGCACTTATTCATGGGAAGGAAACTCATGGTTATGCTATCAAATGCATTCTAAAGCAAGACTATGGTGATATTGGGAATGACCATATGGTGAACAATGCACTCATTGACATGTATGCCAAGTGTAGGAGTGCCAATTACACACGTGCCATTTTCGAATTATTAACTCTGAGAGAGAGAAATGTGGTTACTTGGACAGTCATGATTGGTGGTCACGCTCAATATGGGGATGCGAACAGTGCGTTGGAACTCTTCTCAGAAATGCTCCGGGGAGCTAACACTCCAAATGGTTTCACAATATCATGTTCTCTAATGGCCTGTGCTCGTCTTGGTGGTTTGCGCTCTGGTAAAGAGATTCATGCCTTTGTAATTCGAAACCGTTATGAATCAGTGATGTTATTTGTGGCTAACTGTCTCATAGATATGTACTCTAAGTGTGGTGATGTTGATGCAGCTAGAAACGTCTTTGATGGGATGCTTCAGAAAAATGACATATCATGGACATCACTAATGACGGGGTATGGAATTCATGGACGCGGTGAAAAGGCAATACAGGTTTTTGACACAATGCAGGAAGCGGGTTTTGCTTTGGATGGGGTTACTTTCGTTGTGGTTCTCTATGCCTGTAGCCATTGTGGAATGATCGATCTGGGGATCAAATACTTCAATAGCATGGAAACCAAGTATGGTGTTGTCAAAGGTGTAGAGCATTTTGCTTGTATGGTTGACCTATTGGGTCGTGCTGGTTGGTTGGACAGAGCTATGGAACTGATCAATGGCATGCCAATGGAACCAACCCCAGTTGTGTGGGTGGCGTTGCTTAGCGCTTGTAGGGTCCATGGCAATGTGGAGCTTGGAGAGTATGCCGCAGAGAAATTATTACAACTAGAGTATGAGAATGATGGATCATACACGTTGCTTTCAAATATGTATGCAAAAGCAGGGCGCTGGAAAGACGTGGCAAGGACAAGATCTTTGATGAAGAAGAGTGGGATTCGGAAAAAACCTGGTTGCAGCTGGGTCCAAGGAAGAAAGGGCACTGCACACTTCTTTGTAGGTGACAGATCTCATCCCCAATCACAACAAATGTATGAGCTCCTTGCAGACCTGATCAGACGCATCAAGATAATTGGTTATAAACCAGAAACACGCTTTGCTCTTCATGACGTAGACGAAGAGGAGAAACGTGATCTTCTATTTGAGCATAGTGAAAAATTAGCTCTTGCATATGGTATTCTCATTTCAGTGCCTGGAGAACCCATTCGAATCACAAAAAACCTTCGTGTTTGTGGTGATTGTCATAGTGCTATCACTTTCATTTCAAAGATTGTTGATCATGAGATCATCCTCAGAGATTCAAGCCGTTTTCATCATTTTAAAAACGGGTCTTGCTCTTGTAAAGGCTATTGGTGATTAGGTCTGAACTTTCACATGCTTTTGGGCGGCTTATCTTCTCCTGGGTAAGTTATTTTTCTCCCTCCAATGTATTTTTCTTTTCGTTGGAAAAACCAACTATTTTATTTCATCACAATCAGCAAGATACAAGGGGAGGACATCAAGCCGATGCCCCCGAACATAATACAAATGCCTATTTCCTCACATTTGCAATACCCAACTTATCTAGAAAGTAAGAAGCTCTGAGATTTTGTGGAAGATTGCTCACAAGCCCATACTGATCAGTGATTTGGAGAATTCCCTCTTTTGCAAGCCCATCCGGAGTATTATTCCCCTCTCTGTTTATATGTTGTAGTATTATCCCATTCTGTCCACCAATCTCAACTATACGATGCCTTACCCCACTAGCTAGGAGAGACTTTTCCAGAGCAATTGTACCGATCAGCAATGGTCCTCGAATCCATTTCAACAATTAATGGAAACCAAGCATATTGCAAGCAGAATTGTAAACCCAAAGGTACACTAAATCTAATTGAAATGGTGGTTTATCTACAACTGGTGCCGTTGTTGAGGAGGAAGACGAGCCGACGACGTTGGAAGATTAGCGCGGGAATTGGCTATTTAAGATATATAGATAATAGTTGCTTGTGTTCTAAGCAACCTAATACATACTCCAACTAGAACTCCACTACTTGTTAAGTAACACTCAACCTCCTACTAACTCTTATTGCTCCTACTTCTGATATATCTCTTATAACTTCTACTCCTACTACACCACTTGCATTAATAAGACTTCATACTAAATAATATTACTCAACAGAATGCATAAGAAGGGGGCAAGGTGAGGGACGACGTGATAACCGTGAATGATCGAGGCGGGGGTGTTCTTGTTGATTGGTGGATGAAGAGTATGAGGAGGAGGATGTGGTGGGATTTGATATGGATTCATTCTCGAGGTCTCTTCAGAGTGTCATTGACAGAAGCGAAATCGTATGCTCGGATGTCATTTATTTGGAACTTGGCTTATGCCATTCCCAAAATTAAGGTACCCCCATTGCCTTTTTTTCTTCTTCTTTCATATATCTATTTCTTGGAATTTTCGTCTATCATCGTATTTATGATGTAATCCGAAGAACCCCATTGAGAAGTTTCCACTTTTGGGGAGTTTTAATCTATCGAATTTAAAATTCGTGGGTTTTTTGTCCATCAGCATATTTGTGATGTGATTCGAAGAACCCCATTGACAAGTTTCCAGTTTTGGGGAGTCCTAATTTGATAGGATTGAATTTGTAAATCTAAGATTAAGGTACAAAATTTAAAATATTTGCCCAATTATTGATCTTTAAGGGACAATTTGATCTGGGGAGGTTCCGTTTGATGTTTCGGTTGGATGTATATTTGGCATTCCTTGCTATTGATAAACATTTGAACTGATTCTTTAGTTTAATATATGTATGCATTGGTAATACCGAACAGTCAATTTATTTAGTTTTAAGCTAGAAATTCTCCTTTGATGTATGATATATTTTATTTGTAGAACCTCGTGAATGAAGATTTCCATTTGATTTCGTATTATCTTTGTGGCTTTTCAGAAAGAACATCTCCTAAAATATCAGGGATTACGATTTGTAATATCATCATTGGAGAAAAAAGGCATAATCCATGAATAGTGGAAAAGGGCAAACCTCATCTCAAGATCTGAAAACAAAAGTGGAGCCGAAGGAGATAGTGAAAGAATTGATTTTTTTTCTTTTCTTTAAACCCTCAAAATCTGATTAAGGAAAGAATCACCAACGAGTAATAGAGAAAATTCTGAAATAACCATCTCAACGGTGGCATCTTATCTAGCTACTGCGAACTTTTTGATGGTGGTGGTTTCTGGAAAAGAAGAAATGAAGCAAGCTGTTGTGAAGGACTTGAATTCAGTCCATATCTCGCCGTGTGATTGGTTTACATATGATGATGATTAGAGTAGGACACAATTTTTTGTCATTCAGGTAAACAAGCCTTTATCAGAGAAATGATGTTCTCCATTTTCTTTCTCAAAAAAAATAATAAATAAAAAATGTTCCCCATTTCCCAATTAAACTTAATATTTTAGTGCATTTTGTTGTCGTAATGTATGTTTACGGCTTTGTAACGTCTACGCTTCCGACTCAATGGCCTCTTGGCAGGCAAATCTAATCTTCACGACCATTCAGAAGTCATTGTGATCTGACCTGTTAAGAAGCAAATATGCCAGTAATGGAGACATTCTTCAAATCAGATTCAACTCCTCTCATATTTGGAAAAACATGCAAGGTTTGTTCCCTACAGTACAGGCTAATACTAAATGGTTGGTGAATGTCACATGGACTTTTGGGCAGACAACTGGACGGGGGAGAGCCGCCTTAATGATTTGCTTGATATGGATAGTCCCCAATCTATCCGAGTAAATGAAAATGTTAACAACAGTGGAGGATTGAATTGGCATTTACTGCAGGCTGCAATTTCAGAGAAGATGAAAAAGTGCCTTTCTAAAGGGTTATTTCATTCCCTCGCAGAAGATACTCCAATTTGGCTTTTTTCAGCAGGGAAGGGAGTACCATCAAGTCAGTCTGGGAATTTCGGAGGTGCCCTGGCCCTAAACAAAGCAGAATGGAATGGATTTGGCACAAAGCAATTCCCAGTAAATTCAAGTCTTCAGCTGGAAAACCTGGTCCAATGTAATACCTGTACATGAATTCATTTAGCACCACATTCAGCACACGACAATATGCACTACTGCTCATAAAGTAATTCTGAACCCCTCAATCACCTGCTGCTTGTTAATGGGATATAGCTACTGCATTATGGGACTTCTTTCTGATTGATGTCTGTGGAGTGTGGAATATCAAATGTTCAAAACCAAAGTTATTGGGCTGAGCAAGGTACATGGTTGCAAGCTTTGAAAGATTGTAGATGGATACAAGATGTCATGAATAAAATTAAAATCAGTACAGACTGCAACTACAGTAATATACTTTCTTTGTAAACTTTAAAGGTCACAATGAAGAATGCAAACCCAAGAGTACCAAGAGCTATCAAATGGTTATACCCTCTGGTCCCTCCCTCAGATTCCTTAAGCACACCACAGATGGGTCCTCTTTGAATGCAGGCTTATGTAGTTCAGGGGGAATAATTAGAATTTCGGCAGGGAAAATCGTGCTTGTTTTTTTCTGTGGCACTTGGGCCAGGGTCTAGCACCTGCTAGACAGGGCCCGTCCAACTACCTCTATGGCTGTGCGAAAATTACAAAGAGGGCCTAATTTTTATTTTTATTTTTATTTTTGACCAAGACGTGAACCCTTGACCTCTTACTCATAAGAAAGAAGCATCAACCAGCTAAGCCAAGTCTGGATCATATGTCCTATTTACTTTTTCTTTTCTTTTTTTCTAGGCCTTGGGCAAAAAATTTGTGTTTCTTTGGGCCCTGTGCTGGCGCACACCTCGCAAACCCCAGGGCCGGTCTGCTGCTAGAATGTCATTTCTTTACCAAGAAAACATTGGAGCTATGTATTTTCTTCCATGTTATAATATCTCGAAGGCAAAGTTGCAGTCCTCCTTTTGTATCTCCTTTCATTACTAATAAAATCCTTATTTGCTCAAAAATGAGATGATTTTGAGGTACATCCTTAATGAACTAGCCAAGCTTCTTTTTTGTTTATTTTGTAGGGTGCACGATTTATAACTAATTGGTACTTCATAGTAACTTGAAACACAGTCTGCAGCAAATTTGACATGCTGTATTTGAAGTACTTCGAGATTAATGTCATTATATGATTACCTACCAAGTAAATCGTATAGTGAATTGATCTGTCTTTACTTTTATTAGGGACTTGATGTACTTGTACACCGAGGTATATACGAGGCTGCCAAAGGGAGATGTGAACATATCTTACCTGAAGTTTGGGCGCCCTTTAAGTCTCATGGTGACTCCGCAACTTAGTATGAAAAAATTAGCCTAACTTGCATCATTCGAAATAGATGGTGTAGTCCCTATAAAATTGACTACAGGATTTTGGGCTTGGTTTTGAGGGATGAAGGAGACAACTCTTCTTCTCTCTCTTCTACGATTTTATGTTTAAAGGCTTCGAATTTCACGTCTCTAAAGTGATTGTCCAATCCTCTATTTGTAGGAAGAAGACTAGGGATGCAAGACTGATGGACAAATGACCTGGAATTTGGCTAAAATCTAGTAGATTACCTTTTATCACATTCCAAGTGATATGTGTAGACTTATTCCCGCCCTCGGACCTCCGTACAAACAGTTCGACTCCATAATCGCACGACGTTATTAAAGAAGCTGTTACAGAAAATAAGAATCAAACCGTTACATAGTCATTATAAAAACTCACCAAAACTATGTTGTAACGTTCGTCATTAAAGGAGATAATAGTTATAAAACGGTTATAATATAAGACCTTTAAATAGGACCAAGGAATAATAGATTCATGACAGATTTTGATATCTAAGAAAGACTATACTAAACTATCCAGAACACTTGTTGTAATAGTTAGTCACTAAATCAATAAGATCACTATTTCTAAATCCTCAGGGAGGTCGTGGTTTTTACATATTTAGAGGTTTCCACGCGAACTACTCAACAACAAATTATAGGAAAAAAATGAGGAGAAGATCCAGCTATAATCCCTCTCCGACTACTGTAATAGCCTAATTCTGGGATTCAGACTTAGCATTTACACCAAATATACTCGGAACGTTCAAGCACAATAGATAACAAATAACAAGATGGTTTAACGTGGAAAACCTTTGAATATGTTAAAAACCATGACCTCTCTTGAGGATTTTAAGAAAGTGATGGTGTTCTTATTGAGATTGTTAATCTATTACAATGAGTATTCTAAAAATGCAAGATAACGGAGTAAGAACTTTTCTATCTCGAATGTTTTGTCATTCATCTGCAGTTCTCCAGGTCTCTTTATAGGTCCTCCAATATGATCGTTTGACGACCATAAAGTCCCTTAATGATGGACGTTATAAAATGTGTATGAGATATTCTTTGACCAGATTATGTAATGTTCCGATCTTTGTTGTTGTACAACGGGTCTATTGATGACTGTACGCTTTGCACAGATCGAACTGTTAGTGTAGAGGTCAAAAGTGATGTCTCGAACTGAGGAAATTTGGTCATGTCTTTAGTAGTACTTCTTGTATGCTGATAAGATCGAGGACGAAGCTTGAGTCCGAGATATAAAATAAGTTATTACAAGACGGCTCTCGACCAATAGTATGAGTATCGTCAGGGATGAGTGGTATTTGTTGAGAAACTCGTGTTGTATATATTTCCTGACGTTGTTTTCTTATTTCTGATTGTGCCACGTGCTCTATTATTGAGGTCGAAAGTTTGTATGTAATTCGAAGATGAGGCATGAGCTTGAGATACAGAATAAGCCACTATAACCGCCCCCCCTCTCAGCCAGCAGTACGAGAAGCATTGCAGGCGAGTGGTGTTGGTTGAGAAGTATCATTAAATTCTGGAGTTAATATCTGAGATTTATTTCTAATGTATATTCATGAATTTGTTGGTGTCTGTTGGGTTTCCTAGAACCAATTACTGTAGTCAAATGTTGTTGCATGGGAAATCTTTTTGACTTTGGGAATTTGGAGGGTCTACTTTGAATGTTGATCTGAATATAAAAGGCACTCTGAGTTTAGTGGTAGGAAAAAACTCTCATCTCTGATTTCTGCCTTCTTTGTTTACTGTGGTAAAAATGGTGACGACTAGGACTCAGGCCCGAGAGTCTAGGATTCAGAATAAGATGGAGGAATTGCGGATCAGGTACTTCGGTTACCAACCGTTACATCTGCTAGGCCTGTACACGATCCGATTCGGTCCGGTTTTAGGGGTAAAACTTAAACCGAACCGAAAAAGTCAGTTTTGAAAAAAATGAAACCGAAATCGAACTGGGTCCCTATATAACCGACTCAAAACCGAACCAAAAACTCCGATTCGGTTTTGGTTCAATCAGTCAATTTTTGCGAACAATTCCTCGCCTCGAAGACCCTTTTTTCCTCTAAAAGCTAAAGCTTCTTGAATCGATCTATTCGCAGGCTCATGCTTAGACCAGATTATAGAATCGAGGATAGCTATGGCAACCCCCTCAGCCAAATAGATCTGTTTTCTTCTTTTCTTATGAGGAAGAGAGAATCATGCTTAGACTAAAAAGTTATGGCCGCGACTATGGCTAACTAAGAAAGGGCCAGGAACGACTATGGATAGCAACGGCAACCTCTTCAACCAAAAAAAAAAAATAGAAGTCGGGAATGGAGGAAGAAAGTCTCTTGCCGACGAAAGTCGGGAACGGAGGAAGAAAGTCTCCATCTCATGAAATAGGAGGAAGGAATAAAGATCTTGTGATTTTGAATGCTTGTGGTCTTGTGATTTTGAAAGTCTCCATCTCATGAAAGTCTCAATCTGATTTTGAATGCTTGTGATCTTGTGATTTCGTACATAATCTAAGTATTAGAGACTAGAGAGAAAAAACATATATGAAATTATTGTTGATTTTGAATTCTTGATTAGTTGATTTTGTGGATTTGTATGTGAGAAGAGATAGGTATAATATCAGATCTGAAAGAGGAGGGAGGTTGTGGGAAGAGATGGGTTATGCGAAAAGAGATAGGTATAAATGTATAATGCTGAAATTTACTATAATAACCTTATCTCAGTCCGGCAAATTCGGTTTCTCATAAACTGAAACCGAGAACCGAACCGGGATTATTTGAAACTGACCAAAACCACCGGTTTCGGTTCGGTACAATCCGGTTCTTCGGTTTTCGGTTTTTCATGTACAGCCCTAGCATTTTCCTACTCTAATTCTTGTTTCTCCCACTTTTCATCATATATCATATGAAGAAGTGACGGAGGTAGGGGATGACCACTTTCAAATGGTACGTTTCCATTATATGTTAACATCTGAGGCGGAACGTCCTAACAGTCTTCAGTTACTGGCGGAGGAGGCTATTACAACTGAAGATGAAGCGGCAGGCGTTCGGCCGAGGGAGTCTCGTCGATACCCTGCTAATAAGTGGGTCTTGTTAAAGAAATAAGGCATTTCGTCTGTCTCTAGCATGCGAGGAGGCGATGAAGATACAGAGGATCATTTTCTTCCATGAACCATAGCTCTTTGGCCATGAAGAAAATCTTTCATCTGTGATGTATGGTTCTAACTTCCCTGAGTCTTGCAGTATGGGATTAAAGTTTAGAAGCTGCCTCTTCTATTGACTCTTCGTGCTAAGAAAAATGTCGAGCTGATACTTTATGTAAATTAAAGTAATCTGTAAACTCTCTGTATTCTTCTGTAAAGTATTTTATAAGAGAAACTTTTGGACTGAATGAAATATATGTGTTTTGTTATGATAATACTTTGTCTCGAGCTTGTTTGTTTCACTTTCTGTTTGTAACATAGGCGTTAGTAACATAGATGTTTAGGTATCATGGGTATGAAGGGAAAATGGTAGTGAGAGTTGAGGTAAAATTTAGAGGAGGTCGAGAATGTTATTGAGAAGAACGACTTGTTAGAAATACCGGTATAGAGGAGGTCGAGCTATTTATGCGAACTGGATGTCAGATTTATGCGAACTGTGAGACAAGGTTGATGTGTAGTTATGTGTGGAACTGCTGGATTGGTTGTCGTCTTGTTTGTTGCCATTTTGATATGTGTCCGTAAAAAATTTGAGGAGATATGTTATGATATGGAAACAAATAGTTGTCATAATATTTCAATAATTGATGATGAACTTCTGTCATTCTGCAAATATTGCTCGAATAATATACTCTTCTTCTGAATCAGTGGGGTAATATAGTCACAAATCTTTTTGGTGGCTATAAAATCAGAAATCGCGGTTGGTATGAGTTGTATCTTCTGCGGGGATAATCGTTATCTTGAGGTAGTATGAATAACCATGGTGAGGACTCGTTCTTAGTATGCGCGGCGTGCTCAATATGCCGTAGACGGTCATTTTCATATCAAGGTTGCCAAACTTTGTGAGCGCTATTTTCGTCAATTGTCGTATGATGTCGTACTTCCGGAATGGCCATTGAATCTTGTCGGGCTAAACGATGAAGGCAAGCGTGTGGAACAAGATCACTTTGTTTGGCGCAACATTTTTTGTAGGTCTCTATTGGATCCCAGGGCATGAGAACTGAATGTTCGACATCTCTCATATGATAAGATCGTGGAAGAAGATGTAAGGGCAGCAAATGAAGAGATAATTTTGTGTGGGGAACCGAATCATCGAAGTTGTTTTAGATGTAACTGGGGAGCTCGGTAAGCTCGACTGCAGGAAGCTCGATAGAAGTGTAAGAAGCTTATTCCGCATCTTGGACTCAAGCTCCATCTTCAACCATCATACGACCACTCGACCTCGTCAACATATACGTGCTCCATCTTCGACCATCATACGAGCACTCAACCTCGTCAACATACACTTGCTCCATCTTCGACCATCATACGACCTTGTCAACATACACGTGGCACATTTATGGAAGACACATTATAAAGCATAAGTTACTCAAGCCGTTACACAATCATTATGAAGACTCATCAAAACCATAGCATTCGTCATTAAAGCAAATAACGGTCATATTATAAGACCTATAAATAGGTTCATAGAACTACAGAGAAGGGATAGACTTTTCCTATCAAAAAAGTCTCTACAAAATGCTCAGAGCATCTCTTATAATAATCTAGCAGCTATCAATAACATTGTTCTTTCTAAATCCTCAAGAGATGTCATAATTTTTAACCTATTCAAAGGTTTTCCACGTTAAAATTTGTGCTAGTATTCGTTCTAGACGCTCTGAGTATCCTTGGTGTAAATGCTAAGTCTGAATCCCAGAATTAGGCTATTACAAGAAGTAATTTGTGATTGGAGTATTCTGTGATTGGGTTTGAATAATTGTAACACGAGTGGTTGTGAGAGAATAAAGTATGTGATGTCTCGATCTTATTGAAATAATAAAGTATTCTGTTTTACTCTTTGTGTATAGATATTGTGGGATACAACTGTAGGATTTTACCAACTATATTGATATATCCGAATTTTGAAAATTGTGCCATTTTAGGAATGTTGCACGATCTTGAAGAGTATAAAAGTAAGGTGATTGGTCATTCTGTACTGTGCTGAGGAAAAGGTATAGAACTTTAAATGGCAGACAATAGGGATAGACGTGATGACAGTAGACGTTATCACAGAAGTCATGATGACATTTTAAAATGAAAAGACGTGCCTATGGCAATAGTAGGGATGGCTAACGTGTATCAGAAAGAGCCGTCGTTTCATAAACCGAGGGAGGGTATAAAAATTTGACTCTCTCTCCCTCATAAAGTATCTACAGTTGTAGGGAGAAAAAAAAGTGGGACAAATCTTATTGTCAAGGAGATGAGACATTTGAGTGCTTAGTGTGATTTGGGAAAGAAATATTTATCAAGTGATAGGAAATTATCGGAGAGATGACGGGATTGCTCATTTTCGAAAAGATGTCTGGGCAAAGCAGAGGATTGCTATTTTGCGAGTACAGGTTGGTAATGTAAAACTCTATCAGTTTGATTTGTGAGTAATCTGTGATTTGGTAATCTGTATAATTTAGTAATTTGTATAAGTGTTTTGAATATGTAGGCTTTTTTTTGGAGATTTTGATAGTTCATTGAGAGAGGCTTGTAGTGTAGGTTATGTTGTATGTGTATGTTGCCTGTAGAGAGAGAAAATATATATGTTTGAGAAGAAGAAGGAAATTTGAAATAATGTATTTTTTGTTATGTTATTTTGGGAATTAGGAAAATAGACGTGTTGACTGGGTAGAAGGGGGGTCTGTTTTTATTGTTTGTAGTATAGCAATAATGATAAAATATGTATTTGCATCTGTAGGTTCAGTATGCGTTCTAAACCTAGTATTCCTGCTATTAAATTTGTAGTCTCGTCCAATTTCGAGGAAACGCCATCTTCAGGGAGGGGGACGAGTGCAGTATTATGGAGGAACTGTTAATAGTGTGGGGACAACTATAGAGGTGGTGGGGCCCAGTAGATCTTGGGGCGTAAAAATGAAGAAGGACAGAAGGGAGAAAGAAAGAGTTATTGTCATATACCCAGAGGGGGTAGATGTAAGGAAAGAGTACTTAAAAAATAAAAATAAATTACAGGCAGAATGGGGGGGTTACGTGGGGGACCAAGGTCTCTGGTTCAGAGCCTATGTCCTCAAAAAAGGGGAGGAAGCAATAAACTATCAAGTTCTATATTTAGAAAAGTAGAAGAAGGATAGAGGTATAATGAGGAGGTTAACCTCTAGTATTACAATGGGCTTGGGTTATCAGGCCCAAGGGGAGATTTTTTATGTTTCATGAATCAGGTCATATATGGCCTTAGAATTTTGCTAACCTCCTTGTAGAAAGGGGTTATGAATGTGTTACAGTATTGCCCTACCCAGTTGAATGAGAATGCTTATGAGATGATGAGGGTATGTGAGGTACTGAATAAAAAATGGAGGAAGAAAGGGACTGTGAAGCAGTTCGTAGCTGAAGATATGTTAAAGTTTTATAAGTGAAAGTATATGGAAAGTCAAAATAGTGGTTACCTGTATAGTGATTCAGTGAGGCTGAAATACTTTGACTTTGAATCTACTGGTAAACCATGGAACGACCACCTTGTGTGGGTAGAGGGTAACTGTATGCGGGTTCCAGATGAACCAGCGCTTGAACTGAATCATAGATATTATAATCTGAATAAGTAATGTTGACCAATCTCCAAATAGCCTATAAACATGTCTTCGTACTGTCGTATAATGTGTTGTTCTATTTATGTGCAAAACCTAAACCGCTGGCTACCCCAGACAAGACCAGCCTGTTTGATTGTATTGCTCGAGATAAGGACAAGCTAACAGAGGTACTTAGTGAATTGGGTATCCGAAGACACAAAAGGGTAGATTCGGTAGCACCCAAAGTTCAGCGAGCTCAAGAAAAAGGAGTTATGGCCGAGGGGAAAACTGTGGAGACCGTTGCTGACTTGCTTAATCCTCCACTTCCTGCACCTCATACTAGCAATTGAATTACTCGTAAGGTCCAAAAGTCAGTGCAGCAGAGTACCTCAACTACTGGGGTTGTGCTCACATAACAAGAGAATGTAAAGCCAGTTGCTGGTGGTGTGGAGGAAAAACCTAAAGTGAGCGTGTCCACACTTGGGGAAGTTGAGAAGAGTTTATTGAACAAAAAACAGTATTTAGAGGTGGACAGTCACCGAACTAACCCTCATGCTACAACCAAGATTAAAGAGTTGGATCACAAATATAGTCGTATGGCCGGGACGAACTCGCAGCAGCTCGAGTATGAGTACCTCGAGTATACGTCGCAGTATGTGGTCGAAAATTATTACTTGATGTTGTCTTCGAACTAAGTGAAACTGTTGAACTGACTCTTCCTATTTGTTGCACTTGGTACCTGCCAACGCTGTTGAAGGGGGCAAGACAATGTTTGGATAAGAGAAGCCAAGAATTTGATGCTCTGATGGCAAAGTTTGAGGCTCAGTTAGCTCACGTAAAAGAGCTCGAGGCTGACCTTCTTTTGGAGAGAGAGAGGAGGGCTGCATATGCTACCGTAGTTATAGAAAAGTTTAGTGATCTATCAAAGCATGACAAGCTCATGACTGATATGGTTGCAGCAGCTTTAGTGGAAAGAGACCACTTTATCAAATTGTACTATTCTTTTGGATTGAGTGTTGATGATGTGGAGCTGACCCGAAATGGTAGATATGCAGAGATAGAGTTCTTTGCTGAGGTCGAGGAGGAAGAGATGGCTGGTGATGCTGCTGGTTTACCTGAGAAAGTGTCAGACCTTCCTTCAGGCAGTACAGAGTCAGTCCATACTATTGAGCAAACAGTGGACCCTCTGGTGGAACGTGCTTAAACAATTCCCTTTCTAGGGAAGACGCTGAAATCTCCTTCTGAGGTAGACATTAGCCATTATCTTTAAATATTATGTGGTATCCTGTCTTCTACTTTTTAGCTCGCTTGATTTGGATGTGATAGTACTCTGTATAATCGTACACTATTTTCATTTTGAGTAATGTTTTGAAATATGTTTTTGGAGACTCGCTTGTTTGTATTGAAACAAGATATTTGTAATCTGTGTAGGAGATAGAGCGTTTGAGAAAAACAAAATCTGAATTGGAAAAGTCGTTAAGTAGAGCGAGGGACTCTGTGGCCCGTATTTAACAGGTACTTAACAAAACTGAATATGAGAAAAGGCAATTTAAGTTAAATTCAGATAAAACCTTTAAACAATTATATGATTTGCAATGTAGATATGCTAAGATAAAAGTAGAGAGAGGCGAGGTGTTAAGAAAGGATGAGAAATGGGGGATATTAGTTCGAAAGCCAAAAGAATTAACTTGTTTTAAAGACCCAAGTGATAAGGCGAGATGTCAGAGTATGCTAGTAGCTCTGACCTTGTATTTTGAGGTTAAAGTAGATAGTGAACGAGGGTTAAAAAAAGCTTATATAGAGCTTTTGAGGGAAAAAGCGTAGTTCCAGACCCAGCTCGAGTTATGTTTTTAGCTCAAGAAGCACGTAATCGTCATAGTTTAGAGGCAAAAAGTGTTCTGCTCGAGCTGATATGTTTGTTGTATGGGGTGATGTAGAACCTTTATCTGATGCGTTTGGCTTTATGTAGGATCGGTAGGCCATGAGAATTGCATTTTTCAGGATAAGAAAAGAGCAAATAGAGGTCCAAAAGTAATTAGAGGGTGAATTAAAGGGGTTACAGGATGAGCTATTGCAGCATGTGAAGCAAAAAATGTCTTTAGCAACGCGGCTGTCGAAAGAAATGGTTGTTCGAATGAAGGTAGAAGCGGATGTGAGGGCTTTAGGTTTATTATAGAAAAATACGCGCCAGCGATTACACAAAGCACAAATGATATTAAAGGAGCACCTATATCCATCGCGAGTAAAAGTCGTTGCTAGAACAAAGAATGAGCATTACATAAACAGTATTATTGAGTTTTATGGGGGAGAACTGTCTAGGGTAGAAAACGTATTTAGGAAGTTCGTAGAAGAATGTGGGAAGAATTTTGAAGTAGAAAATGATAAGGCAGAAAGCCTGTGGTTTACCCAAGGTGAAGGAGAAATTATTGGTAAACAACCCAATCCTAGGTCGTGGAAGGAGTCATCAGAAGAGGAGGAGGTCAAGAGTATGATACCCCGAACGCGGCATAAACAACGTTAATAGGAGGCTGTGACCTTTACCACGTTGGTAGATGTGCAGGCGTCGAATAGGAAGATAGTGAGAGACAAGGTGCAGTCGTCTCATGTCTGGAAGAGTCGCAAATAGAATACTCTTGTTTTCCTTTTACCAGTCCTTTGTACTGTTTGATGATAAATGTAATCTATTTTTTGTGAGAACAGAATAATGTATCTAACTTACTCAAATACCACGTTCTTGATGTAATCTTGTCAACTGCTATATGTGTTATGTTGTTATGAAAAACTATTATAAATGTAATCTGTTATGATAGGTAGAACTGACTGCTATACAAGTCAGTGCGATACATTACGTGCCAAGAATGAACAAATGAATGTTGAGCTAAGATCGAGTCAAGGTGCCCGAAAAAGTGCTACAAATGTAGAAGAAAAATTGAGGGTGGAGATGTCGGAAGAACGAAATGTAGTAACCCTCTTGACTGATACTTTTCAAGAGAAAGAGACGGTACTGGCTGTCAGTTTGAGAAAGATAGAGAGTTTTGAAGAAGAGATAAGAAAAAAGGGTGTTGAAGTTAGAAGTAGCTCGGAACAAGCTAGTCAACAAGAAGTTGAATTGATGTCTGTGTGAACGCAAATTACAGAACTGCTAGTCGCATTAGAGGGGGAATGAAATATTGTGAAGGAGTTGCAGTTTCAAGCTAATATGCTCGAGGCGGAGATAAGCGATGTTTGAGCTCGTGCTCGCAAATACGAAGTATTGTGGTTGGTTACTGAGATGATGGTAAAGAAGATGGAGGAGATCTGTGCCCAACAGAATAAAGTCATAAAACGGGATTATAACAAAATATGTGAGCTAGAGCAGATTGCGCAAACACGGCATCTAGATATCTTAGACTACCAGTCCAAAAATGACATACTTTGAAACGTGAATACGAAGCTAGATAAGGATATGTTGCAGTTGGAGGTATGTTACGACGCAAAGAGGGTAGAATGTGAAGGTAACGAAGCGTCAATATTTTTGATATATTATATGGGCAAATTTATGACAATGTTAGAAGCTCGGAACTTGGATGTGTGTCATGCAAAACGATGAGTGAACGATCGTTGTAAGCAACTGGAAATCGTACTGAAGGAAGCGCAACATAAGCTAAGCGAACTCTTTTTTAGTAAACAGGTTAAAAATGTGGCAGGTGATAGTCATGAGAGAGAGATGATGGCAGTAACATCATTTTTTACAGCAGAATTGAAGAGATTGGAAGCTGAAAGTAAAATAATATATGATGGTTTGATTGCCCAAGGTGTAGAATGTGAGATGGAGGTAATCCGGTCTGAATATTTACAACCCATGATTGCCAAAATCAGATCGTTTAAAGAGAGCATGGTTAGAGAGGCAAATAAAATTATTGTGGGGAGAATGTCATATATAATTCATGCGTTGGCGGTTATATGGAAGTGTTGTACGGGACGCGGCAGGACCTTCTAATGTGGGTAATGATTTAAGTGATAGCTCTAGTGAAGAATGAGGAATGTGATTATGTTGTATGTATACGAAACAAGGATAAAAATATAGATGTATGAAGAAATAGTTAAGGATGAAGCAGTTAACTGTATTAACCGTGTGAGGTACCAAGGATAATGTTTGCAAGGCAGCGTGATATGTGATCTGTTCAACCAAAGTGGTAAATGATCTGCGATGTATGAGATGATCAATTTGGCCGAAGCAACAAACGGTCTGTAATGTATTTGGACAATCGATTTGGCCGAAGCAACAAATGATTTCTAATGTATTTAGACTAGTACTACCCGTGGCTCACCACGAAAACAACATCGACACGTCTTCAACGCTAGTACTACCCATGGCTCGCCACGGTGAATACGTTGATGCGCCTTTGGCGCTAGAATGTGTCTATTAACGTGCCTTCGACACTAAAATTTAATCTAAATGTATTGTAGTTACTAAATGTTATTTTTAAAACTCTAAGTAAAACTCTAGTACCATCCTTGCATATGCAGGACAAATGTGTCGACAAACCTTCGATGGTACAACATTTGCATCAATGCAATCTCAAATAATACTGGAGTTGTCCATAAACATTGATGGTGTAGAATTTGGCCAACCTTGAACACAACATTGATATGTTTTGAAGTGCATTTATTGAATCTCGAATAAAACTAATACATGAACTTGTATAGTTCGTTACATAAACTGTAAACACCACATGCATAATTTATATTTTCCTGACATTGCTTATGAAAAGGGCAAATCCAGTATACACCAAAAGTGAGCACCATCAAGGTCAACTACATGTATATAACTTATGAAGTTGTCACTATGAAACATCATATATTGATGGAGTAAACGAATAAACTAAGACAAATGGAAGTTAATAGCACAAAAAAAAGAAAAAGATTTTCATACATATGATCTAATAAATCAAAATTCCATATTACAATTCCATGATTAAGTCATGGTCATGAATTTTCTTGCCATAACTTGGTTCGATGATTATATCACCATTCTCTTTGTCCATTAACAATGCTCCTCCTCTCCCTCCCTCCATAAGTCAATGTGTTATACTAAGTTGTTTTTACCTTATAGAAAACCAACATATGCTCTTACATAAATGTTGTATGATAAGTTGTACCCAATGGGCCTTTAGGTGGCTGAATTCCTGGGTGAATAAGTTCGAAGTATTTCCTTAACACTATAAGAGAAGGAAATAACACATATCATTCCTCTTTCTATCACGTATGACTTCTAAACGAAAAATTCTAAAATTGAATGTAGTTATATACTACAAGTGCCTCTTTTTGATGTTTTCCTACAGATAAGCGATTGCTGGTGATTTCAAAGAGAAGGGGGTTTTGGGATACAACACACCATTATAGCACTTCAATCCAAAATTTTAAATCAAACTGAACTACAAAGATAATAAATAAACAAAACCTGTGATGAATTTTCAAGAAATTGGATAGGGTTAGATCCACAAAAGGATGCAAATGGAACCGATAATTGGTAATTAGATGCAGGCATACAATCCCAAAACAAATCAAAACCTGAAAACAGCTCCAATAAGATTTATTAGCAATCCAAAATTATTTGTACGAATGCCTGATTGATCAAATACACATAATCTATCCAAACTAAATATTGCAGGGAGAGGCGAAGACAAAGTCGGTGGTGGAAGTGGTGCTCGACACGGGAAAATCTTCCGGGATCAAAATTTCCTTTTAATCGGCTACTCATTGTAGAGCATTGCATATTATGCTTATGCTTAGGGTTTTCAGTTTCTGCAAGAGAGAGAGTAGAGAGATGAACTGGAGAAAACGAAGTTCTGAGAGGGAGAGATACAGCTTTGGAAAGAGAGAGGCGTGATGAGAAATAGAGTTGCGATGGATGGGTTATCTATTAAGACTAAATTACCCTTGTTATGCTTAGTCTAAAATACCTTTAAGTTTATTTAGTCCTACCAAGAGTTAAATAAATCTCGACCGTCCATCTCGTTCTTTATACCCAATCTCGACAATTTAGCACTAAATCCCAGCCCCTCTTTATCTTTTAGATAATGGCAAATTTGTCTATTTGAAAAATACCATTGTGTAATGTAATATAGATGATCGATTTGGCCGAAGCAACAAACGATCTGTAATGTATTCAGATGATCGGTTTGGCCGAAGCAACAAATGATCTGTAATGTATTAGATGATAGATTTGGCCGAAGCAACAAATGATCTGTAATGTATTTAGATGATCAGTTTGGCCGAAGCAACAAACAATCTGTAATGTATTTAGATGATCGGTTTGGACGAAGCAACAAACGATCTGTAATGTATTAGATGATTGATTTAGCCGAAGCAACAAATGATCTGTAATGTATTTAGATGATTGGTTTGGCCAAAGCAACAAACGATCTGTAATGTATTTAGATGATCGGTTTGGCGGAAGCAACAAACGATCTGTAATGTATTTAGATGATCGGTTTGGCGAAAGCAACAAACTATCTGTAATGTATTGAGATGATCGGTTTGGCGGAAGCAACAAACGATCTGTAATGTATTGAGATGATCGATTTGGCCGAAGCAACAAACGATCTGTAATATATTTAGATGATCTGTTTGGCAGAAGAAACAAATGATCTGTAATGTATTGAGATTATCGATTTGGCCGAAGCAACAAATGATTTGTAATGAATTTAGATGATCGGTTTGGCCAAAGCAACAAACGATCTATAATGTATTAAGATGATCAATTTGGCCGAAACAACAAACGATCTATAATATATTTAGATTATCGGTTTGGCCAAAGCAACAAGCGATCTGTAATCTGTGTATAGAAGTACTTGTTGGATATATTAGAAGAAGTATTATAATGTAGGGCAATCGAACACAAGTATTTCATTAGTGTAAGATTGACGTATAACGAATGTGTTAGATAGAGTACTATATGGCATAGTATAAAGTACTCAAATGTATGTGGATTAAACATAAGTCTTTCATTGATATGAGATCGTCATACGAAATGATAGATTAATTTAAGAAAAGTACACTATGATAAATTTGTTATCTGCGATACAACTTCAGTCTCCTTGTGTTCCAAGGATTAGGTATGTGCTCGTCATGCTCAGTGGCGAGGTCGTAGGAACCGAGGCCGCTTTTTCCGATAATGAAAAAAGGACCTTCCCAGTTTTGGGATAATTTCCCTGCGTTGAGCTCTTTGCGATGTTTGGGAATCTCTCAGAAGACCAGATCCTTGATTTCGAACTCTCTATAACGAACGCATTTGTTATAAGATCGGGTTAAAGCTTGGTGATATCTTCCCAAATTTATGATTGCTCTGTCTCGAGTCTCCTCGATCCAATTCATATTACATGCCAACTGGAATTCATTTTTTTCATAGGTCATGGTATGTTCGCGAATAGGGTGATGATACTGAGTATGGATGATTGCTTTTGTACCGTAAGCCAGGAGGAACGGCGTGCATCCAGTTGAAACTCGAGGTGTAGTTCGATAAGCCCATAACACATGTGGTAATTCTATGACCCAATTGCCCCATCTTTTCTGTCAAGCACTTTTTGATCCCATCCACGATAGTGCGATTAGTGATTTCGGTCTGATCATTCCCTTGCGGGTAATACAGATTTGAAGGAGAATGTATGATGTTGCGTTGATTAAGGAATTCGATGACTTTTGAGCCAACAAACTGAGATCTATTATCAATCCTGATGAGATGGGGGCAGCCAAAATGAATGATGATGTTTATCCAGATGAACTTGATGACTTTATCTTCTCGTGTGCGGCACAGAGGAACTGCTTATACCCACTTAGCGAAGTAATCCATTGTAACTAATAAATTTTTCGTTTCCCTGGTGCGATGGGAAACTCGCCGACAAGGTCGAGGGCCTATCTTTTAAATAGCCATACAACGTTGCTAGAATGGAGTTTCAAGGCTGAAGCTCAAATTTGGGGACCATGACATTGACATGCATCGTATTTGCTTGCAAGTTCGATGGCATGAGCTTTCATTTTAAACCAGAAGACGCGTTGGGTAAGAACTCGATTTGCTAAAGATTTTCTTTCAGTGGGGTCTTGAAGGAGTTCACCGTTAAATTTTTTTTTGGTCCCAATATACTTGGGGAAAGGTCGTATCCAATTATCCTCATCCTCTTCAACGCCCCCAGTATTAATAGAATTTAAGCTTATGATGTTAATGCAGGGGGTCGATAATACTTTGATCTTGAGATATTGAGCTTCTGAACCAAGAACTCCTGCGAGATATGCGAGAGAATCAAAATGTGTATTATCTACGTACAACAAATGTTCGATAGACATTTTCTTGAATTTATTTATTCTGTCGGTTACTGCGGCTGCGTAATCTATCATTTTTCCATTCTTCTAGAATTTTTTTGTGTAATGGTTTACAATGAGCAAAGAATCTGTATATACGGACAGTTCGGATAATCCATTCTCTAGAGCCATATTTAGACCGTGAATCATTGTCTCATACTCGATTGTATTGTTCATAGCTTTGAAATTCAATCGGATTGCCTTTTCAATTATATCAATAGAAGGTGTGATCAGCATAATTCTGATGCCTGATCCTGTGGGTCTAGAGGATCCATCAGTTAAAAGATGTCATCCCTTTTGAGTTATCCAGTCTGCCCTTTCTTCGAGCTGTTCTTCATAAATTTTTGTGTTGTCTTCTTCCCAATCAAGATCTTCTACGGGGAAGTCCGGAAGGAAATCTACTACGGCCTAACCCTTTTCAGAATGTCTGGGTTCAAAATGGATGTCATGCTCGCCAAGAGTGACTGACTACTGCTGGACTCGTTTAGATTTTTCTCATTTGGATAAGATTGCACACAGAGAGTAGTTGGTCACTACTCATACTGAGTGGGTTTGAAAGTACTGTCTTAATTTTTATGAGGTGCAGACGAGAGTTAAAAGTAGTTTTTTGACCTTGCTATATCGGGATTTTGCTGAAGTGAGGGTTTTACTTATGAAGTAGACAGGCTTCTCGGTCTTCCCATCAAGCCGAATAAGAATATAACTTAATGATTCTTTAGTAACTGCAAGATAAATGGTGAGTTCTTCCCCTTCGCGAGGTGTACTCATCACTGGCGGTGAACCTAATTAAAGTTTAAGTTGTTGAAATACTGCTTCGCACTCTGTTGTCCAGTCGATCTCGGGGTCCTTATTAGGTTTCTATTTTGTTGTCCCCGCACCCAATAAGTTGAACAACCATCGACAGCGATCGGAAGATTTTGAAACAAAACAATTTATTGCGGCAATCTTGCCAGAAAACTTCTGGACGTCTTTCTTCGTTTTTGGAGAAGGTATAGATAATAATGTGCGAATACAATCTAGATCAGCTTAAATAACATGTTTGCTGATTAAGTTGCCCAAGAATTTCCCTGACTGGACTCCGAAGTTACATTTATCGGGGTTGAGTCTCATCTTGTAGAGATGAAGAATATCGAAAGCCGTGTGTAAATCTGCAATATGGTTTTCCTTCTTAAGACTTTTACACAACATATCGTCTATGTAGACCTCCATTGTTTTTCCAAGGTGATCTTTGAACATCTGGGTCATCAATCGTTGATAAGTAGCTCAAGCGTTCTTGAGACTGAATGACATGATTTTATAGCAATATAGGCCATGTTTTGTAATAAAAGTTATTTTCTCTTAGTCGTCAGATAACATAGGCATTTGGTTGTATCTTGACGCATCATCTATCATAGATAGGAGTTCGTGTCCTGAAGTAGAATTGAGCAGGTTATTTATGATAGAGAGTAGAAAACTATCCTTTGGAGTATGTTTATTCAAGTCTGTGAAGTCTATGCGCACTCTTATCTTTTCGTTCTTCTTTGGTACTGCTACAATATTCGATATCCATTCTGGATAATTGGCCTTTCGAATAAAACCAACTTCGATGAGTTTTTTAATTTCTTTGTTGACTTCGTCTCGAAGTCTTGGTGATTGGCAGCTTCGACTTTATCCTTCAAGCTGAGTTTGTCACAGGCCAGATTCGGATCAATGTCTGGCATCTCGTGAAACGTCCAAGCGAAGATATCACTATTTTCCTTGAGGAGCTGGATGAGAGTGTCGCGTTATGTTGTGGGAAGTTCACTGATTTCAACGTACTTTGTGATTTCTGCGTTGGGCAAATGTTGCCCTATAGAGTTGACTGTATAGTTCTCTATAATATTTCCTGTCGTCTTCTATAATTGCTATGCGAGTTGATGTTCGGAAGGTTCTGGTTCAATGACGACAAAATTTTAGCATGCTCGTGCTAATTTTTGACTTTGATCTTATAAATGCTACATTCCCATTCAAAATGTAATGCCAAGTGATAGGTTGACAGAATAACACGCATATTGTGTAACCAGAAACGTCCCATTATCCCCAAATAACTGGATTTTGTATTAATAACGTAAAAGACGATGTCGAGTGTTACTGGTCCTACAGTAATAGGAAGTATAATATTTTCTACACGTTCCTTCTTAGATCCATTGAAACCACATATATCAATATCGTTGGGTTGAACCTTATCAGCCAGGCCCATCTAATCAATCGTGCTTTGAAAAAGGACTTCGATAGTGTTGCCGGTGTCTATCATCATTGTATGAAGTACCATATTTCACATTTTCAACATGACCACCAAAGCATTATGGTAAGGATAGTTGACATGCCGAACGTCGCAATCATCGAAAGAAATCCCAGTTCGCTGATAGCTGGATACTAGAATTAAACGAGCTTTTTTATCTTGCATAGATAAGTCGTGGCATTGGCCGGCACGTCTTCGTTTGCTCCTGTTCGACTCTTTGACGATTTGAGTCTCCACGAAATGGCAGAGTGAGATATCGTACAAATACTTTTCGGCTACTGGTTCTTCGATTTGTACAACTTTTGTGGGGCTTTTGCAACTCACGTTCTTATAACTTTCCATGTCCACTATGTATTCGTGCATTCGTCCATCTGCGAAGATGTATTCTAACAACCGTTGTTAGGCAAAACATTGCTCTGTCTTATGATGTTGGACCTTATGGTAGATGCAGTATGGTTTATTCTCGATTGGTTGAAGGTATTGTACATTGCGATAGAATCTGTCTTTCTGTAATATTGGATATATACTGGCTATAGTCACATTCATCTTTGGAAATTAAGATTTTGGCAAGTTAATCCCCTTTTGAGCTCGTTCGTCGCTGGATTTGGTTCGTTTTCTGTCCCCTCCTTGATCTGTTATCCAATTAAAATCAGAATGGATCGATTGATCTCGAGCTATCAGTATTGACTTCTGAGGTTTCTGCCTATCATACACAATTCGTTCCAGGTCGATGTATCTATTGACCTTTTCAATCATGTTTTCCAATGTTGTTGGTTTGTTGAGGACGAGGTACTCCTTCGTTCGGCCATCGACTAGTAAAGAGTTTGTAAAAGCAAAAATAGTGATCTTCTGGTCGAGTTAATATACTTTCGAGCTAACTCTAAGAACTTTTTAGTAAACATTTCGAGCTTCTCTCCTAGCATCTGTTTGAGGCTGAAAAGAGAATATAGGTTATCCTCTTTTTATCTCTGTTGTACGAGTAATTCTTGACGAAAAGTTTGCGCAACTGTTTGTAAGTTATGATGGATCCTTCAGGCAGTGTGTGAAACCACCGTAGGGGTTCGCCTAACAAGCTGGTAGGAAAGAGCCAGCATAAAATGTAGTTGGACGTGGAATGGAGGCCTAAAGCGTCCTGTAACTTTTGAACGTGTTCCACTGGATCAGCTCCTTTGTACTTTTGGATCTTCAGAGTATGAAACCCGGTGGGGACCTCACCATCTAATAGCTCCTAGGCAATCAAACTCTTCTATAATATGTTGTGAATCCCTTTAGTCACCGTATGGGATTCGAGCAATTCTTTGATTCGTTTTTCAACATATTCCCGAGTGACATATTGTCGAGCTGCAGTGGTTGGTCGTGTGACGTGTCTTTCTCCAAGACTGTGGTCACCACTCCTTTCCCTTAGACGTTCCTTCGCCGGGACTCAAACTCTTTGAGGTAGATTATCAGCTTGTCTAACTCCCACCAGGCCGCCATCTACTTCTTGTTGGATCTCCAAGATCATGATGGGCTCTATGTCCTGTTGTTGAAGGTTAGAACGAAGCGTACCACCTGCGTGAACGCCATTCGAAGGAGGTCATATTCTGCCATGAACAGAGATCCGCGAGCCCTTATGTTGTACGGCTTTGTTCTTCTGGACGGCGACCTGCGAATCCTACAAAACCTTTAACGCGTCCTGTACACTCGCGAGTTGCTATTCTAGGGTTGCACGTCTTTCTAAATCTAAATTCATAGTGGCCCTCAGATATGCTAAAGCTGTATTTTCTTATGCCTGGATGATCGGTGTGTTCTGACCTAGAGGTAACATCCTGAGAGAAAATGATCAGCGGCATTTGAGATAATGGGCTTGAGAACTTCGGCTCCCACAGACGGCGCCAAATGTAATAGCCTAATTCTGGGATTCAAACTTAGCCTTTATACCAGATATACTCAGAACATTCAAGCACAATAGATAACAAATAACAAGATGGTTTAGCGCAGAAAACCTTTGAATAGGTTAAAAACCACGACCTCTATTGTGGATTTTGAGAATGTGATGGTAATTTTATTGAGATTGCTAATCTATTACAATGAGTATTCTGAGAATGTAAAATAACGGAGTAAGAACTTTTTTGTCTCGAATGTTCCGTCATTCATCTGCAGTTCTCCAGATCTCTTTATAGGTCCTCTAATATAACTATTTAACGACCATAAAGTCCCTTAATGAAGGATGTTACAAAGTGTATGTGAGATATTCTTTAACCAGATTATGTAACGATTCGATCTTTGCTATTGTACAACGGGTCTATTGATGACTATACGCTTTGCACATATCAAACTGTTGGTGTAGAGGTCGAAAATAATGTCTCGAACTGAGGAAAGTTGGTCATGTCTTTAGCAGTACTTCCTGTATGCTGATGAGATCAAGGACGAAGCTTGAGTCTGAGAAACGAAATAAGCTATTACAAGACGACTCTCAACCAATAGCATGAGTGTCCTTAGGGATGAGTGGTGTTGGTTGAGAAACTCGAGTTATATATGTTTCCTTACATTGCTGTCTTATCTCTGATTGTGCCACGTGCTCTATTGTTGAGGTCGAAAGTCCGTATGTAGTTCAAAGATGAGGCATGAGCTCGAGATGTAGAATATGCCACTACAACCACAGAGAGGATGGGTGTCCTTGCTCTCACTTCCCCAACTGCTTCACTAGTTATCTATCAACAACCAAACCAAATGCATATTTCAAATACTTCTCAAACTAAACTCTAAAAACTATGATAAAATTACAAACCTCTTTGCACATAAAGTCTTTGGGATGATCTGAAACCAAACCCATTAAACCATCACTTGAGAAACCAAATCCATTAAAATAGTACTCTCTCCAGCATATACAAATCACATCAAAGCCAACTACTATGATAAATAAAAGGAATAAATTTTAATGGGACTTTTGGACATACAAGGTTTTTTCCAAGTTCAAGAGCAAGTGAGCAACATCTGACAATCTCTATTTGGTTGTGGGTGAGGGGAAAAAATGATAACCCCCCAATCATGAAAAATTAAACCCCCCAATCATCTAAATCTCAAGAACTAACATAACCAATTACCCATCCATCCCAAGACTAAAAGTTTTTTTTTTTTTTTTTGCTCTTTAACATCATATTTTCCACCTCAATCATTTGCTTATGGTATCTTTTTGAATCTAACAACTTGAGATCTCTAAATATGACCCAAAACTAAAGATTCAAAGGATAAATTTGTACCAAAATTTGTTTTATGCATTGTTTGAAGAGAAAGAATAAATAAATATCAACTGTTTTAATGAAGAGAAAGAGGAGATAGAGTTTACAATTTTAGCTCGCAGTTTAAGTTAGTCCACGCGATTTTTACTTGTCCAGCGCGGTTTTGTAAACTTCGCCAAACTCATTTTTTTGAGTGTTAGCTCCCCACACCGGATTGAGTTATGACAACGCCACACAAGCAACTCACACTCATTTTTTCTTATGCTAAAAGGGAAATAGTGTAAGTTGCGGGAGTGAGCTGACACCAAAACCCAACTCACACCCAATTTTTTAACTTCTAGGGATGTTCTAACCAGTTTTTTCTTGGAGCAACTAATACACGTTTTCAAATAGAACGAGTTTATAATATTTTAAAATCGCAAAAGATTTCTTCTCTTCTCCAACTTGCCGAGACAAATGGAAAGGACTCTCTGAAGAAAAATCCGGTACGTCTCCTGCTCTTTCTATCTCCAGATACAACAATGGCAGAAAAGCCTCACCTCATCTTCCTCCTTACTCTCGCATATGGTCTCTCACATATGGTGCATGGCATCATGACACTGGCATGCGAAACTCGGCATGCTCATGCAGCATGCTATTTGACCAAGGTTAAATTCGTAATTTTAACATTTTGTAGTATGTTATATGTATAATGTATGATCAAAAAAGTTCCAAAATAACATTTCTCTTCTCCACTAAATAGAAGAAAATGTTTATTTTAGTTTAATACTTAATAAAACATCGTAAATATTCTAAAAGTCAAAGTGTCATCTTTGTTCTTCCTTCTTTCTCGTAATAATAGAAATCAAAACTAGGTTTTCTTAACGGCCAATAAAGAAGTAAAAGAACAATTGCTTTGATAAAAAAAATTATAATCTAAAGATCAAGCACAATGAAATACTAGAGTTTGTTATGGTAAGTACCACAATCATTTCTTCCCCTTTTAAGTTTGATGCATATTTATTGTTTAATTTGATTTTATTTTATAAACATTAATCTTGTAATGTAGTATGAATCACATAAATTTTGTGGTGAATCCCTTAAAGAATATGAGTTATTTACCAATATCCTATGATTTTGGTAAGCCATTAAGAATTCAAAGTGCAAGATGGAATCACTTCTATTGATCAAAAAAGAAAGTAACCAGAAACTGTTAAAATTTCATGTGTGGATTTTGCTAGTATAGTGTTGAGGGGAAAAACTTAAAAGGAGGAACTGTTAGGGTCTAATTTCGTAATAGCTCGAATAAGCTCTTACACTGAATGTACATGCGACACAATTAGTATAACCAATAATATAAGATGACACAGGTGGTTAGCGTAAAAACTTTTGAATAAGTGAAAACCACGACCTCGGCTTGAGGATTTAGTAACCGTAACTTTATTGCTTGAGACTGATATTTTGATTACAAGTTATGATTTTTTGAGCTATAAAAACTTGGTTCCTTATTCCTCTGTATTTCATTCATTTTATTGACCTCATCCTCAATTCGTTTTCGTGTGTTCGCACGTTCCCTGGAATGGGGGAAAATGGGAGTTACTTGTAACTGCTAGTTCGTGGGAGACAGGTGTCTTTGACTCGTTATGTTTTACTCGGAGTGGTTGAGCCCGTTCCTTCTTAGCTCGTGGCCAGGTGTCAAATGCCGACGAGGCATATGTTACATATACTTTGCGTGAGCCTAGCATTGTACTAGCTTGATGCTATCCCAGCTCGAGGGACAAGTCCCTACAGGAACCATGTTCTTTGTTGTAAAAGTTGGCCCGAGCCATGATATATGTTATACGTAAAAGTTGGCCTTTTAAGGAAAAAAAAGAAAAACTTAGTTACTTAAAAAATATATATGAGAAGGCATGCCTTTTGAGTTCGGCATGCCAGGGAAAAAAAAGCGTGCCAGGTACCCTACTTTCACACACCCGTCAATAGCAGTCGCAGCAGTCGCTGCTCAACCCACCAACACAAACTCTGATCAGCATCTCCATAACATCGTCAAAGCTCTCATTGGAATTAACGACTTCGCAAACTGGGCTCGAGTTCTCCCAAGCCTCTTCTTCTTCGCCCGCTCTCGGTATTCCTCAACGCATTTCATTCATCGATCTCTCATCGTTTGTTTCACTTTTAAAGTACTAATTCGAGCTATTTTTGAATATTGCAGGTGAAGTATTCGAAGAAAATCGATAATCCTAGCAAGTGTAAGCATCTTTACTCCATCTCTCACTCTCTTTTGATTTCCAATTCAACTTTGTTTCCCCAAGTAGACTGTTGTTTAATTGGTGTATGTGTGGTCTCTCTCTTTGCTGTTTGCTTAATACAAGATGATTTACTGATAATTGGGTTTCAAAAAACCCCTTTTACATCTTGGTCTCTTATCACCTCTGCCCCTTTCTCCCCAATTACCCATGATTTGCTTTGTTACTCAAACTGGCCTTGGTTTCCACTATCACACTGTCTCATGTATAAATGATAGTCACTAATATATTTCTTAATTTTAATATTAAGTTTTTCTTTTGAAGAATTAAGGGTGTTGGACCAAATGGTGGACTATTGAGTAATGTTTTGTTAATTAAAGTTTGGAGATATTGTTTGTGTTTGTGGGTTCTTTTGATTTATTGGTTAGACTTGAATATATTTATGAAGTCATATTATTTTTGATCATCTCTTTCTCTCTATCTCTCATCTCCTCACATCTTATGATGTTTTTTGTTTGTAGGTTATCTTGTTGTCCCTGGTTCCATTGGGAAGTTGCAAAAGAGCTGAAGAGGTACAGGGAGAAAGCTACACACAACTTCAAAAGGTTAGATCTATATTTTTCTTCTTCCGCTTATTTTCATACTAGGTCAGCTAGGCTTGTTGTTGTTTGAATCTGCACAAAAAATAGCAATAAGGGAAGATCACAAATAGCATAGCTTTTCAAAAAAGAAAGCAGTAACTTGTAAAGATGCATATCAATTTTTTAACTCAATACCATGAAGAATGCCAGGGCGAACAAGAGATTGAAAACCTCCTTTACTGATTTGGTTTTTACTTGCAAACTACACTAGTACTTCTTCACTTCTTGTCATCCTTTTAGCTTATATTGACATAAGGATGATCAATATATATACTGCTAACATTAGTTAAAGCATCACATATCTTACATCCAAAAAATCATAGGACATAATGAGGAAAAGACAATGTCAACAACCATGGAGCTGTTTTCACCAGCCTGACCAAAAAAGGTCGAAGGCATCATCTTGCACGTGTTAGGCACTACCCCAAGTTTGGCCACAACTTTATCGTGTAATAATAAGCTCAAGATAAGATGCTCTTGGTACTTAATCTTCAATCTGTTTCAAGAGAGATATAACTAACCTCAACTCATCTTGCGGATTCCATTGGTATATCTAGAGCAGAAAATTCCATTGATATATGGGATTGAAAGACGAGACCTGGCCACAGAGTATGAAATTATGTGTGCATATCATAATCACAGGTGGTAGAGAAAAGTTACTAGTAGTATGCCATTAAGGCAATGAATAGAATCCCCTGGTTTGATGCTCTATCTAATACCAAATTGTTGTCTAGATTTTTAATAGCCGATGTAAAAGTAGCCGGTCTAGTATTGGACAACACCACCTTTCCTAGAAACAATAGCACCCCTCTTCTAATTTAATTGTGGAAACAAAAAGCTCCAAGACCAGTACATGTAGTAAAATCTTACATTTTTCCACTATAGTGACCGACAAATATATGCCGCTCTCTTTTCTTACCAAAATGAAGTTTAAGTAAGGACATAACATTTGATCAATATATATTTCAGATGATAGTTAGAGTGCTCACTTGTGATTTCAGAACGATTGTAGGCAGTGATAATTGAGTCCATAGTGTAATATCTTTTAGGGCAACTTGGTTGAAGAATTGGTGGGCGCAATTTAGACTTACAATGTTACTTTTTTACTTTTTAAATAAATGATGTTAAATGAATGACGTAAATACCTGTTTTTGTTGTAGTGTATATCATTGTAATATCATTGCTATATGTTAATGCGGCTTCAACTGGATGACTTTAGGGTGTTTGCCAATTATGTTATTGAATTATGTCTTCTCCCTCCCATTTAATTGGCCGAGAAACATTATCGTAACAATACTAATTATCATCGACCTTAACATTTAATGGCGGTATTCATCTTAAGCTACATTGTTTCAGAAAAACTAGTTGTTTCTCAGTTGTAGACTACACATATTGAATGGAATAACATATATTTGTTATATATTCTTCTGAAAGAAAATAAACTATTTAAGTATTCTAAATCCTACTTTGATTAATAATTGTAGACCCACCTATGGAAAATGCGGGCACTTCCAACAAAATGCGGAGGTTTCAAGGCCCTCAGTGCCAGAGAAAATTTAAAAAAGTCATTTCCAACTTCAAAGCCAAAGAGACTAGTAAATGAAATGAAATAACAATATGTATAATATCGTTAAACTAAATAATACAATCTAACGAGCGTAATACAACCTCATTTTAACAATAATTTCCTTTTCAATAAAGTAAACTTATTGTCAAAGCGTTTGAGAACGGTATTTCAAAGTCGCAGGCTACGTCACATTTCAAAGAGCTGGTTGGATTTGTAATTGATCTAGGAGGATCTAAACATTAAACCTCTCAAAAGATGCCAAGTCGTTCAAACGAGCATTGGAGCCATTCGAACAAGGAAAAGAAAAATCAAGCCATCTTAGGCATAATTGCCAAGGTTGTTCGAACGAGCATTGAAGCCGTTCGAATGCCTCATTTTCTAGGCTTATTTTGGGAAGTCGTTCGAATGAGATTTTGAGTCTTTTAAACAATTGGGTTTCCAGAAGACCAAACTTGCTGTCTCAGTTTTTAGGTTTATTTTGGGAAGTCGTTCGAACGACTATCGCGACTACTAATATAGGTCGTTTTAAGAAAAATTTAGTCCTATATTGTAACTAGGAAACTTGTAATCTATTAAAGGGCAAGGCTAGACAATGTAAAAGATAGAGAGATCGAAAGTAACATAAATTTGGGTTTTAGGAGTAATTCATTGTAATCAATCAAATTGAGCAAAATTGAGCAATAAAAGTTCCTATTGGGAAATTATCCTACTAAATTTGTTTTGTCTTTGTTAATTCTTCTTTGAGGGAGTCGTTAGTTCGATTGTGGATTAAGTGATATCAGATTTTGGAGTTACAATTGTTGGGGGTTGTTGGTTTATGGTCTCTACGGGTGACCGACTCAAACAATCGAAGGAGAGACTTGTGAGTGTTAAAGATTTACAGAAAACCTAACTCGAAGAAGAACGTGGATACAGAGATGAGCGATTCAGAAGATCGACTCACGAAACTTGAAAATCGCTGACCTAACTACTATCTTAGGGGACTTGGTAGAACAGTTGACTCTCGCAAACCTCTATAAGGCATCCACTTCGACGAAGCGGAAAGACCGTAAGGCGAAGAAAGGAGTTGAGGAGGAGAAGGAGAAGGATAAGGGTAACAATGAGAAAGATGGAGATTCTAGCGATTCCGACTCCGTGGAAGAAAAAACGATTATTGGTAAGTCCATGAATCCTATGCATAATCTTCGTATTGATTTTAAAATAGAAATTTCAGTATTCGACGGGTCAAACGATGCTGAGAAATTAGATAACTGGATAGATAGGTTAGATACATTATTCAGTGTATAATGCTCATAAAATATGTTTTTCGACATTGAAATTTGTAAGTGATGCACTCACGTGGTGGAAATCTCATAAGAAACGTCACGTTGTAGAAAGTTTGAGTTAGAAAGAATTTAAAGTGTTGGTTCGGAAACAGTTTTATCTAATTGGGTATGAGTAGAAGAGATGGTTTAAATGGCATCATTTGTGCCAAAAATATGGACAATCAATACAATAGTACACTACGGAGTTTTATAACCAGGCTTTGGTTTTAGACATCGATGTGGACGAGTATGGGGTGTTTATGAAGTACACGGGTGGGTTGTCAAAGTCCATTAGAAGGGAGTTGAAACTCTTTAATGTGGCGAATATTGAAGACGCTACCATGAAGGCGATCGCCATTGAAGGCATGTACTTGAAGAGTAACAAGAAAGACGACAAGAACAAGTCGGGGTACAAGTCTGGTTGGAAGAATAAGAACAAGGGGAGTCCAAGGGAGATAGGTCTTCGCCCAAGGGGAATTATTGTAGTCATTGTAAGGCGAGTGGGCATATTTCAGATAAATGTTGAAAACTTCACTTGGAGCTTAGGCCGAAGGAGGAGAGGAGCAAGAAAGAGAAACGTGCACTAGCCGCAACGGTTGTTGACCTCTCGGATTTTGATAAACCGAATCCTAAGCTTACTCTTATGTTTAAGCAGACTATGGTTACTGAGGAGGCGAGTCAGGCTTTTTCATGTCAGTATTCAGGTGAAGCAGAGTTTAGTAGAGGTTATCATTGATCCGGGTAGTCAGAAGAACTTGATTTCTGAGGCGTTGGTGAAGAAGATGAGCTTGGTTACTACGGCTCATCCTAAGCCTTATTGTTTGGGGTGGATTAAGAAAGACTCAAAGTTGAAGATCATGGAGCAGTGTACATTCAATTTTGCGATTACTGAAATGTTTATTAATGAGGTGACGTGTAAGGTAGTTCCTTTAGATGTGTGTCAGGTCATTTTGGGTAGCACTTATCTTTGGGACCGAGATACGATTCATTACCGCAAAACTCGCGAAGTATCGTCTTGTGAAGGAGAGAAATACGTTTCATATCAATACTTGTAAGGAACATGTCATAATGGAGAATTTAGTAATGGCGACTCAGGTAAAGATGTTGGTTAATGCGAGAAACAAGTTTGTGTTGTTGGTACGACCGGTTCAATAGGGTTGACTATGTCTCCTAAGCAACAAACCAAAATGAGGAAGTTGCAAGAGGAATATAGAGACTTGTTTATTGGAGTAGAAGGGATGCCGCGTAAGAGGGACGTGGAGCATGATATCACCTTGGTGAGTTGTGCGCCACTACCCAACATTGGGTTGTATCAAACTTCTGTGACCGAGTCTGAGGAGATAAAGAAACAGGTACAAGAGCTACTGGAGCAAGGAGTTATTAATCTAAGTTGCTTACCTGGTGGTTCACTGGTGTTATTGGTGCCGAAGAAGGATGGGACTTGGAGAATGTGTGTGGATTATTGAGGGTTGAACAAGATTATTATGAAGAATCGTTATCCGCTTCCACGTATTGATGATCTTTTGGATGAGTTATAGAGGGCTCGGTATTTTACCAAAGCTGGATCTTAAGTCGGGTTACCATTAAGTTAGAATCCGGGAACAAGATACATGGAAGATGGCTTTCAAGACCAAACAAGGACGTTGGTGATGCCTTTAGGGTTATGCAAGTCTCCAACGACATTTATGCGGTTGATGAATGAGGTACTTCGTGCTTTTATAGATGATTTTGTTATTGTTTATTTAGATGATATTTTGATACATAGTCAGACATAACATTGAGATCACAACAACTTTTTTTTCATGGGAAGAAGTGTGAGTTTGGGAAGGACCTAGTGTACTTGAGGTTCATTATTGGAGGAGGTGAACTTAAGGTAGATTCAGAGAAGGTCTCGGTTATTACTAATTGGCCTAAACCCCGTTCGGTGACAGAAGTGCAAAGTTTTATGGGTTATTGTCAGTATTTACAGTAGTTTATTATGTATTTTCACAGATTTTAACACCTTTGCATTCCTTAACAAAGGCATGTGAAGTTTGTTTGGGAAGATCATAATGAGAAGACCTTTCAGTTATTGAAGCAGAAGATTTCAGAAGCACCGGTGTTAACATTGCCAAATTTGTAGCTCCCTTTTGAGGTAGAAGTAGATACGTAAGAGTATGCATTAGTGGTAATTTTGTTGCAAGATGGGAAGCTGGTTGCATTCTAGAATGTTACAGGAGCAGTGCACAACTATCCTACCAATAATAAGGAGTTTTTCGCGTGACAGGAGCAGTGCACAACTATCCTACCAATAATAAGGAGTTTTTCGGGTGACATCAATCAGTGAAGCATTGGCGGAGTTGCTTATTGGGGAAGGAGGTTGTTGTACATTTCGATCACGAACCGTTACAGTTTTTATCTACGCAGTCCAAGCTACAACAAGCTTGCCATATGAAGTGAATATTGTATCTACAACAATTCACCTTTATTATCAAGTATAAAAAAGGAGTGGACAATACAATGATTAACATGTTATCTCGACCCCTATTACTAATTATTTTTGCTTTGTTGATAACTATGCAGATACAACCTATCGTTCTGTCTGAGTATGTTGTAGGGGGTATGATGATGACAAAGAGCTCAATGTGATTTACCAGAAATTGCTGTAAGACAAGACATGTGAGTATGAATTGAAGGATGGTTTGATTTACAGGGAAAGTCTACTATGTATTCTTGAGGGTGGAGACCGTTTGCATTGGATTAGAAAAGCTAATTGTTCCTGGGTTGTAGGTCATTTCGGGGTTGAGAAGACTCTTTTGAATTTACGGCGTTATGTCTATTGGTCGAAGATGCAGGTGGATGTTGCTCGTGTGGTTCGTGGTTGCGTTCTATGCAACACATCAAAGCCTTCCAATCATAAGTTGGGGTTATACTTACCGTTACCAGTACCTAACCGACCTTGGGAAAGCATATCGATGGATTTTATGGGCGGTTTGCCCATGACCAAGTGTAAGAATGATTATCTATTTTTGGTGGTAGATCGATTAAACAAGATGATTGTTCTTATTCTATGCCAGAAGACAATTACCGGGGAAGGAGCAGTGCGATTATTTTTCAAAGTCGTTTGGAAGTATTCCGAACTCCGTTTTTATATTATTTTTGATAGGGATAACCGTTTTTTGGGTCATTTCTAGAGATCGTTATGGGGGATGATGGACACTTAGTTGAAGAGAAGTACTGCGTTTCATCCACAAATTGACGGGCAAACAGAGGTAGCCAATCGCACTTTAGTTCATTTATTACAGGGATTCCATTCTAAGCAACCTAAAATTTGGGACGAGAGTTTACCGGGCGATTCATGGTTCCACTTTAAAGTCTCTGTTTGAAGTTTATCTTGGGTACTTGTCTCAAATCCCATTTGATATGGCTTTTAGTCTTGGTGATAAGGTATCAGGGAAGGAGGAAAATGAACAAGTTAAAGCTCAATGCTTCATTGAGAAGATAAGTAAGGTTCATGAGGCGGTTGAAGAACAATTGAAGAAGACTCAAGGGAAGTATAAGGTTCGACACGGCAAATATCGGGTTGAATGTACTTTTCAAGAGGGCGATCTAGTTTGGTTGCATTTGGATAAGGAACGGCTCAAGGGAGAAGGTAAGAAGCTCAAGCCTATCCATTATGGTCCGTTTACTATACTTAAGAAGATTGGTGACAACGCATTCCAATTGGATTTGCCACAATTTATGAAGATGTATTCGGTTATTAATGTCGAGCATTTGAAATTCTTTGAGCCGTCTCTCCTAGATGAAGACTCTACTATCGGCACTTGCCTATCGTCAGTTGATGACTTATGGATGGAAAGAGAAGTCCCTTGCAGGGGGATAGTATTCTAGAGAGGAAGGTTACTGCTACAAGACGGGGAAGTATTGAATCGTTCAGAGTTGGGAAGAAAGGTTAACTACCCAGCAAGTCGAATTGGTACAACAGGGAAATGGGCACAACCGCTTTCCCTCATCTCCAGTTCTAGCCTGAGCAGGAGCTAAAAACTCCTAAAGGGGGAGCCATGATCCAGAAGGATCTAAACATTAAACCTCTCAAAAGACGCCAAGTCGTTTAAACGAGCCTTGGAGCTGTTGGAACGAGTAGAAGAAAAGTCAAGCAAGAAGCTTTGTTCTAGATCTTAGGCTAAATTGCCAAGGTCGTTCGAACGAGCCTTGGAGATGTTCGAACGAGTTGAAGAAAAAAGTTTTGCCTCGTTTTCTAGGCTTATTTTGGGAAGTCGTTCGAACGACTCTGGTTTGAAACCAGAAGACCAAACTTGCTGTTTCAGTTTTCAGGCTTATTTTATGAAGTCGTTCGAACGACTTATGGGTCCGTTCGAACGACTATTGAGACTATTTCTACTTAAGGTCGTTTTAAAGGCAATTTAGTCCTATATTGTAACTAGGAAACTTGTAACTTATTAAAGGGCAAAGCTATGCAATGTAAAAGGGAGAGAGATCCAAGATAACCTAGATTTGGGAAATTATCCCACCAAATTCGTTTTGTCATTGTTAATTCTTCTTTGAAGGAGTCTCTAGTTCTATTGTGGATTACTAATACTATGAAGTTCTACAACCACATAACTATACTCTTGGTCAAACCTGAAACTAGTTAAAAGCAACACCACACAAAGATGATTATGGTAACAAAGAAAACGGTATCATCCGAAAATTGCAACTGAGGAGTCTTATTTAGGTCTCTCCCCGTAAGACCGTGAATCAGGTCTCTCCCCCTAAATGTCAATGTGCTTACTACTTCCCCCGTTGCAATGAACAAGAGTGGAGATAAGAGCCACCCCTACATCTTGATAGTTCACGGACTCCTAGTCTAACAGAGTTTCTTTATTTAATAATTTTTACTTAAGTAGAAGGTTTATGCATATTGTAATTAATAGTTTGATTACTGTAAGAAGTAGCATTTTTATTGTGTTCTTATTGAACAAGGCCTATTGGCTATGCCTAATAAGCATTCTAATCAATCAATTACAGTGAAATTATTTTCTTTGCTTTAACATTTTTTCTTCCTCTGCTGTAATCAAGAGCAATTTTTCTATTTCCTTGTGAAATTAAGGATATCATCTTCTCAATCCCTCTGCAGACACCATGTGTCTTCAATTCATAGTCGCCATATGCTGCTAGTACCGTTGTTTCAGTACAATAACTACTAGCCTTATCTCTTGACCAAGTCTTTCAAGCAACTTCATCCTTTTTCCTTCAATGTGCCCTAAAATTATCATGTTTCATCTCACAATATTCAGTTTAGCATCAATGAATATTAAGCCTAACATCTGCGATCCAGGATTCCTCTTGAAGACAGAATTGTCTCACCGCGCTTTAATAAGGTCCTTTAGGTACGATCCCCAACCAAATGCTGTCAAATGTGAAGACTTTCGCCAACCCCTACTGCCACCACAACCTGTACAATAAGTGACTTAGCAGTCTAACCATACCCTTGTGACAGCTATTTGGGATAATTGTGTAACAATATCCTCCGTCTCTTGTAACTAACTATCTGTTCCAAAGCACAAAGAATTGGTGACTGACTCCGCCCCAAATATATGTTTTCCCTTTCATTAGTAAGTCTAGGTATACCAGAAGACTTGTGGCATGTTTTTCTTCCGTTGTTTATCCATCTTAATACTAACTCCGTCGATTTCAATAAGCTCAAACTCCAGTTTCTTTAGATTTTTTTATAAGAAAACATGACCTCCTTCACAGTGACTCTTAGAATATGGTTGTCCAATGTTCTAAGGCCCTTGGCACCTTTAAACTTTGTTATGGTAGTGGTTATGTAAACTTTGTAAACAAGCGAGATGATATATTGGCTGGCTAAGGTTATAGTCTCTATAGGATAGAACACTTAGGTAATGAAAGAACCTCAGATCACATATGGCTAGAAATTATGGAGGTCCAGCTGTAATGCATGGAAAAAGTTTAAAGAAGGCATTGAAACAATATTCAAAAGAAGGAAAAGATTTGCTGTCAGAATGATATATGGTGCCACTCAAACAACTTGCTTTTGTGTGTCTATCTATATATAATAAGTGCAACATAAAACTAGGAAGATTGAAGAGTTACAAAATAAGAGGTGTACTGTTAACTTGAATTTTCATTTTGTGGAGATCTTTTTCATAGAGGTGTGGAGGATGTTGGCACTATTATGATTCAAAAATTAACTTCTGTAAGAATGCGGGTGGGAGAAGATGATTCAAAGTTGAAGTGGACCGAGAATTGTTAATTCACTGTTAAATCATTTGCAGGAATTTGGTTGAGTCCGAGGTGATTAGTTCGGAGGAAGGAGATACCTTAAAAAGTAGAATTCTTTTTATTCATAGTGGCTTGGGGACGACAATGGTTAGCAATTCACTAACACAAATGGACATGGACGTGGATCCTTTGGGATCAAGTTGAATTGAAGGAAGTTGGAAAAGTATTTTGTGTATTGCCCCGTATGCATTTGGATGGGTTTTGTGGAAGAAGAGAAATGTTTGGCGCTTTGAAGTGAAGGTGAAGGTTGTCGAAACTATCATCTTTTAAAGTATTGTGACGATTCTATATAAGTCTTCCTCCATATTATGAGGGTGTTAGCTTTGAAAATCTTGTAGTGAATGAAGGGATTGCAATTCTATTGTATCCTACATGATGTCGAGTGATCCTTATCTTTTTTGTTTTGTTTTTTCCTTTGCCCCTAGGGCGGTAATTCGTTGCTTTGTCCATCTTTAAGTTATTTTATCTTCTCAGTTTCCTCCTTTAACCACCATGTGCAGACGGGTGAACTGACATTGGTGACGTCGAACTCGCAAGTCATCTGTTTGAAATCCTTATGGTACAAGATGTTCTACGTCAGTCTTCTAAATCAATATCTATGTCACATTTAGCCCCAGTGAAGATCTTTTTGAGAAACGTTTAGATTGACTTTTTTTTTTGGGTTGTGCGATGGCTTCTTGATATTATTGGAATATTAGAGGGTACCAACCTAGTTGTAATTCTCTTTTTCTCTTGAGATGGTTTCTACTTACCTTACATTTCCATTCTTTTATGCATATTCTTTCTCTTGCCTTTTGCGGAAAAAAGGAAAAAAAGGTAACGACTAAGCTAATGCTGGGGACACTAGGCGTCAGGTATAGGGCTAATGGTGCATGACCCAACATACTGGGGACTTGGAAGATAGCTTTGATATTATATGCCTCCCAAGTAATAACGTGTTCCTGCCTAATATACATGATGTGTTTTTTAGCCAATATAATCAGTCATATATGTCAAAAGCCATAGCTAAACTAGGGGTCAAGACGTTAACAGCACACCAGCATGTAAGCATAGCACCATCTTCAAAGTTCTAGGTGTCACCCAAGCTCTTGTAGCACTGCATGTTGTTAGATTAACACCTAAGCATGCTACATCTCGATAAGCGTCCCTCCTGGACGCAACAAAATTGGACTAATAATAAATTAAAGTTTGTTGGCGAAGAGTACGATAGGTCCGAAGCCTTATCCTTGAGGGATGAATCCATGAGATGTGGTGCTGATCCTACCTATTGGATCACACATGAGTGATGAGGCAAAACCAAAAACTGAAGGCCGTCATCACCTTTTGCATTGTCTATCACTTGGATATATCTAGCTAATTTTCTTTGATGGTGGGATTGAGCTGAATCTTAAATAATGGAACAAGTTTAGTTGGACTTTTTTGGTTAATAATGATCTGGTTTGCTCTTTCAAAAGTAATTTATTGTCCCGTTACTTGTCTAAATGATGTAATGTGTATTTATCTTTGTTTTCAATTTATGATAATATCTTCTATGACATTTTTTTTCTTTCTTTCTGTTATCTGCTTATATGTTTAAAGCTTAGATTACATCATACTGGTACTTATGTCGGGACCCTTTTTTTGACAAGATCTTCTCTTTGGAATGTTTTGGATTGAAACAACTGCAACATGGACCCTGAAATGTGTAGAACTAGTATTCCAGGAGGACAACGCTACCAACCACAATGCCAAAGCTACAGTCACTGCTCAGATGAAAGAGAAAAAAAAAGGTTGGCATCCCAAGGAATCAATGATATAATATGTCAGGATGGAGACTGTGGGGAGCAGGAATTGCCAGGGGTACCGAAAAGTGATAGAGTAAATAATTCCAATGGGGTCGTGCAGCCTGATATCATATCTGTAAGAAGAAAGAATGTACATTATTGAATTAAGAAGTTTCTGTTGTTGACACATTTTGGTCTGCATGCGACCACTAAAAACATGGAAATATAGTTTAAGTGCCTTGAGATGTGTAAGAAAACATACAGCCTGTGGTCGGTCCACCATCTTTGAGATGTATGGCATTAATTTAATATGTGTTCTCGATGACACTCCATGTTAGTCACAGAAGAAAAAACTTTTTTTTTTTCCTACTATTGACGAGCAATTATTTTTTCGTGAATTGAGTCCTGTAATTTGAGTTTTACAGAAGCTGGGTCCGAAGAAGGACATGACTCTGCAAGACATGTACAACCAGGAAGCCTACGATGATGACGAGGATAGTGACTGGGACCCGTTAGAAAAACACGTAGATAACGAGAAGGACATGACTATGCAAGACATGTACAACCAGGAAGACTATGATGATAACGACGAGGATGAGGACAATGACTGGGACCCGTCAGAAAAGCACGTAGCTGACGCGAAGTGGCCATGTACTAACTGTACAGTGATGAATCTCGACGATGATATCTACTGTTATGTAAGAATATCTTCAGCTTGTTTTTTTTTAAATATATAATTGTTGGATTTATTTCATCATTCCTTTTAAGAGTTTAAGGTTTTTTCTATAAGGAAGTTAATAGAGAGTAAAACATTGACGGTAATTATTTAGTGTAGAAAACATCAATGCTGTTCTCTCACACCCAGATGCAAGTTCTGAAGATGGACTGCATGAATGTATATGCTAAAGGTTGATGTCTTAAAAATTAAATTGAGTATCTTTTTAATTAGTGATTTTGCACTAATAAGTGCCAGGTATTTTTTGCCAACTCATATTGCTCCTCCTTCTTTCCCAAAAGAGAAAGTATGGGCTCCTAGGCTACCTTCTAAGGTGGCCTTTTTCGCTTGGACGTTGTTTTTGAATAAAGCATTTACCATTGACATTCTTCGTAAGCGCAAAGTTATAGCGGTTTACTTTTGTTCTATGTGTAAAAAAAAGGGGAGTTCATTGACCATCTCTTTCTTCTTTGTCTTTTTGCCGAGAGTATTTGGATTGTATTGTTTACTGGGATTGGTATGGAGTGGCCGCGCTTTAGGAATGTCAAGGAGTTGTTAACAAATTTGAAGGCAAGAGGCCTCGTCGGATGGGGTAAGTTTCTTTGGCGTTGTTTACCGTTTCAAGGCATTGCGCGGAAGTTTGAAGGGAAGCAGAAGTAAAGATCTTCGGTCTTGGTCTCTATCAAAGCTTTCATTTTTTGGTGGAGTAAAGCCGCGACGGATATGACAGGGACCTCTTTTGAGTCGCTTATGATTAAATGGAGGGAGACTATCACGGGATCCACTTGAGGATCTTGGTGTAGAGTTAGCTTTGTCTTCTTTTTTGGCCTCATGTTGTGGCGTTTTCTTTGTTATTGTCCATGCTTGTGTTTGGGCGTTGTGGTTTTTTTATCAATACAATTTACATTCATCAAAAAATAAATAAATGTCGAGGACTCGTCAACTTCTGTTTTAATTTTTCATTTTTCGGCCAAATTGGCCAAAAACCGTCTAGTAAAGCTATATGGATGTCTGCAGCTGTGTATGAACCAATTGCAAGAATGGATAAGGCTTAGTTTTGGAGAAAATTAGATGAAAAAGCTGGCCTTTTTGATTCCCCTGATATACTCAGACGATTTGAAATAAATTTTGAAGTTCTATTTGGGATGAAAGGGCTAACAAAAAACTATCTTATTTGGGCTCATCTTCGGCCTAGCTTTACCTTGCTATTGTTTCTCCAGAGGAGTTCTCCTTATGTGGGAACTTCTTCACGTTGACTAAAAATTTGGATTCTGCATTCTGCAAGTTGGAATGTTGTACATATTCCTTCGGATTCTAAAGAAGGAAAGGAAGAAATGAATGAGGGATTTTGATTAGAGAGCCCAATAGGTTGAGGAGATTTTGAGACAAATCTTGGGTGAAGTGGGCTGACAAGTGCAGATTGTAACACAGGCCTCTTGCCTAGATAGTTTTTTCAAGAAGTAGTCAACTTCCATTAAAGGGTTTATGGAAGTTATTGAATGGTTTTTAGGAGAATTGTCGGAGATTAAGCGCCAGCTATTTTTTGGGCTTCAAGCATATATATTTGGCTCTTTTTGTACGGTGTACGTGAATGTATGTGGGTGTTAGTTGTTGTTGCTCGTTGATTTATGTGACCATCATTAAGAAGGGTGTTAGTATTAGGATTATTAGTCAATCTTCTAGTTCTCTTGTACTCAGATTCTGTAGTGGAGACTTCTTTTTTGGCTAGTAGATGATTGCAATTAGTAACTTCGATACTATAAATAGAGGAGAGGTGCTGGTGATTAATTGATTTTACTACACACTCTATGTTGGTGTTATTCTCTTTCCATCTCTGTTTAGTCAACACAACACTTGGCAGGAGAGCATCTTCGATCTTGAAGAAAACCTACGGTTTCCCGTCTCTGACGCTGCAGCCATTGCCATCCCCTTACTAACATTGTCCAGCACCGACAGATCTCGAACTACACACTGTTTTGCGGCACATGCACCACACACTATCTCATATCACCATACTAACAAACCAATGTTACTATGTCTTCACACTCTATATAAACATATTTCATAAGAAATAACCACGTTATCCTATACCATCATCAACACTGATAAAAAAAAAAAACTATAAACATTTTTTTTGTTTTTGGAATACTATATGTTTAGGATTCTTAGTTTTGTAATTTGGTGGATGGGTGAAATTTGCTAAGGCTAAACTATTGGCTGATTTCTTTGTGATGTTAGGGTCTCAGGACGACGTTATCATTTTAGTTGAGGCCCCACGTATAATGTTGTAGAAATTGGTGAAGTTAGGATTCTTGAGATGTTTAGATAGTTAATTTTTCAGGGGTGAGTATCTGCCACTGTAAAGAAATTTAATATCCAAAGAGATTTTGGGGGGTAATATCTGCCACTGAAAAGAAATGTACTGTGAACTATGATTTTTATCTCTTGCTAAAACTGTTTATTTATTTATTTTATTATTATTTAAAATTTGGTATTTTAAGTTGGGAACATTTTGCTTTTCCAGAAAAGAAATTACAAGTAATCTTAAAAAAGTATTTGATGACTTTTCATGCCATGCAGGGATGTGGAGAATATAGAGAGACTGAAATTCTTAAGCATGGGTTTTTTGCATCTAATCTTGCCCGGGATTCAGAAGATACCCAGATCAAGCTGGAAATAACTGGCAGATATGAAGGTGCTAACATTCTGATGTCCATTTTACTTGATTGATATGCTTGTCGTTTTTGCTTGAACCTGAAGGCAATTGGTACTCGTGTATTGATTTCTCTAATAATCCATAGCTTGGACAGCTTTGGTTTTGTGCCAGTGGTTTAAATGATGAGGTTTAAGGCTATATATGCTTAGTTTAATGCATGTTGTTCATGACGCTTTCTAATATTTACGAGAGTATGGTCGTAATATGAGAGAGTTTGCTGCAGTGCTCCGTAATAAGTAGGTGTAGTGACATACATTGCATCGTATTAGTCTTGGTTATTTGTTCTGGAAGTTAATATTAGGTTTTCCATGTCTTACGTTTACCTATAACTAAGTTTGGCATTGTAATAGTTTTTTTTGTTTGTGATAGAAGTCTTGATTTCTACCAGCTTAGCCTATTACTCTGGCGCTGAACCACCAATGTCCTTTTTTCCTTCTTAATTTTCTGTTTTTATCTTGTGACTCTGTGGTTTGTGTTGGTTTCTTTGATGCAGTAGAAGCACTTTTCACTGCTATTTGGTTATTTCATGTTGTTTTATAGTGTTTTACTTTTCCCAACCGTTACCATCATAAAAAAATAAATAAAGATACTAGAAAGATTTTTTATGCTTCTTTGATTTTCTCTATATTTCATTTACAAGAAAGAGTTGGTTCTCTTTGACTGTTCTCTATTTCTGCCGAAGCTTCCTCGAAAGGAAGAAAGACAGACATAATCTCTCGTTCTAAGGGAAAAAAAAAGGTAGAGGACCAAATGGTGTTTGTACTGTGGAGGTTTTGGGGTTTGTTAAGAGCAAAACTCATTTTAAGAACATGTTCAAAACAAGAGGGTTTTTTTTTTTTTTCGCTTTTGCCTTATCCGTTCTTAGGTTCTTTTTTCCCTCCACGATACCTAGACACAAATATGTCCAGTTGCAAAGATCATCTCAAAGAGATTGGTTGTTAATTTCACCATTGAAGGGCCCAGTGTAAATCTGAAATTGAAGAAGAGTTGTCTTTTCCACTTTGTTACTATCTGTGTCGTTATTGGTGTTGAAGAGTAGTTGTGATTCCATCTTCATGTTAGAGATTTTAGAGTGTTATTTCATTTCTTGTAGTGAGCAGCTATATTGAAGGTATGTTTGGTTTGATCTTGTAGTATCACGATTGCCATAAGGTTCATGTGTGGTGATGTGTTGGTATTTTGGTTGATAACATTTGGTGTTCGCTGTTGTAGCTGAGTCAACTCAATTTGTCTTGGTCAATAGTCAGATTTTGTCTGTAGAAAATAAGTTTTGCTTATAGGTGTGATGTGGTGTGTTGGTTTATGTATTCTCAAACATGTACCATTGAATATATACAAAGTTGGTGATATAATGGTGTTGTGGGTTAGTTTGACCAATATAAGTAGATCAAAGTTATTGGTTCATCAGTGTTGGGACCGTGCTGGTGTTTCTTATAAGCTTATGTGGTGGTTGATTACTCGTATGCAGTTGGCATTAGAAGATCTTGGAGGTCAATAAGTTCAAGTTATTGGTTTAGTTGAGTTGGTAGTGTCTTGGGAGTTCCCTTTGGCCTTTTATAGAAGACAAAGTTGAGAAACTATTGATCATACTTTTGGGTTTAAGCAGACATATTTGTTGAAATGAATATTATCTACAATTTCCATTTTGTGGTATTTGAAGATAGATATTGAACACTAGAGTTTGTGTTAACATTGTAAGTTTGGAAGTAGTTGATGCAGTTTACTTAATTTGGTAGGTTGAAGTTAGAATGTCAAGGTTGAAGAATCTAGTTCTCGCAGTGTTGAAGATTCAAGTTTATTGTGATAAATCGTTTTGCCTTTAAATTATTTTATTCCAGGAAGGAATAATATCACAGCTTCTTCCAATTTAGATGATGGAAACATAGATAATGTATATTCCATCTTGCGAAGTAGTTAAAGAGCATGGACTTACGAGGGAGTATGTGCTAGTAACATCCGTTCTAGTATCTGTAATAATAGCAAAGGCAAGACTTTAAAGCGAGAAGATTTGATTGTTGGATAACAATGAAACACATATTGTAGTGGATGGATTTGAACTTTAGGGTATAACTCGGACCAGAGTTCCTTTTTAGTCATTAAATAGATAACTTTAGGGTAGTTGGTAATGCGGTACTTCCATTGAAAGTGTTTGGGGGTTTAGAAGTAAATCTTCAAAACTAACATATTAGATGGTTGTTGAATGTGTAAGTGACACCAGTATTGCGATTATTGCAAATAGGCAAGTTGTTGGGAAGTTATGAAACTCAAGGAGACCAAGAATTATATTGAGACGATTGGTCATCCTATTGGCTGCAGAGACAAGTACCATAAGCATAAAGCAGTATATTGGTTTTTTATTAAAACTAGTGCATTGTCAAAAATGTGGAAATTTCTTTACCTAACCCTAGAATGCGATTGATGTCTGTTCAAAGAGTGTGTTGATGATGTGAGGTTCGTGACTGAGATTCATTTGGAGAGAAACAAATCCTTGAGAGTCACCTTTTTCACAGTTTCAAATTATTTTAGCATAGAGCACAAACCTTAGTATGTACTATGTATGAGGTCGTTACCATATGTATTTGAAGAGGTTGCTTCATGGTGATTACCATATGTATTTGAAGCGGTTGCTTCATGGTGATTAGTGGTGATCCTTAGGAGAATGAAGACATGTTAACTACTATGTTGGTTTGAGTAATCTTGAATATTTAATATTAGGTACTGTTTAGTATGGTACTCAGTTCAAGCCAGAACTTGTGCACGTATTTGTATTCAGTATACGGTATCATGCTCGATCTCTAATGCCTGATGCAATATTCAGTATATTGTCCATGCTAGTTTTATATATGAGCCTATACTTCTACAGCTTTGTTTACCTATTATGTTGTACTAGTTGGTATTAGTATTTCAGTACGTGCTACTGCTACTAGACTGTTAGTAGATGCTATAGATTTGAGCAAGTTTCTGAATTGATGGTCGAAGAATCGACCTCTTTAAAATAAGGAATGATTGATAAATTGAGTTATATGGTGCTTCTACTAGAATTCACTTCAGTATTTTATTGGAACGATCTACCACAGTTTTTTTGCTTACGATAGGAAAAGGAAAAAGAGAGGTACACGAATTGCTCAGGTTAAGAAGTTTGTTTCGGTCTTTGTCTCTTTTAGTTGTAGTATATTGGATTATGTGTGTAGTTCTCCGATAAGTGTACTATTGAGATTTACGTATTTATTCCGTGGAAGTATTTTTAGTTCATTCGAGGTTTCAAACCAAACCCCCTTTTCTGTATTTCAAAGAAAAATGTCACAGATGAAGTTTGAAGACAGTTGAAGTCTTTGGAGACAAGTTGGCACTGGATACAGAGTTGGGATATCTTAATTATCATACTTCAAATGATTTCTCATATAGAAATTCCGAATGTTCTAGCTTGAGGATGAGTGTTGAGAGTTGGGGTCTTTGGTCCACAAGCACAGGTGTAAGGAGCATATTAGGGGTAGGCGATTAACCAATAACGTTGTTGACTTGGGGGCTCTGCAAGTTACCATTGGGTTTCCCAGAGTCCAGTTTACCTATTTAGGCATGTCGTCGTAATACTTATTATTAATCTAGTATTCTTCTCTCAGTACCTCTTTACAGGTTACTAGAAAGACTATTAGGTATTTACTCATGCTGTGACAGGAGGAACTAATACGTTTTTATTCTATTTAAGTTTTAATTCTTGCTTCTACTCCCATTCAACTAAGAGAGTCAGATAAACTTTACTGTATATATATGCAATTACGTAACATCCATATAAAGTTTCGGTTTTGCTACTTATGCAGGTTCGTGTACAAGGAGAGCAGCATTGGACAAATGCACTGCAGTTGGGTTTGATGAGAGGATGCTGCTTCATTCAGAGGTGTGTCACTGTATCTTTATAATTTCAGATTCCAATATTTTCTTTATATTTAGGGAAAATTATACTTAATAATAAGCCGGTTCCGTGAAGAGGAAAAAAAAAAGAGATGTGCATTTAGGCGAATAAACAAACAACCAAAAAAGAAAGAATACACAGAAGGGGCTAATCAGCTCCTCTGAAATACTACAGGCTGCCAAAATTCTGTCACGAATGTCTATGCTACGTCTTTATCAAGGTCTCCCATCTGTTTACACATTTCTGAAAGTTGAAGCCCTTGAAACTGTAGTGCACCTTACACTAATAAAAAGCCAAGGACTTAACTATCTAGATGATCAGACGAAAGTTTTGGGATTTTCTCTTAAAACCTTGTTATGTTTTTTTCTCTTTAACCAAGCCCTTTCGAAATTTTCAAAGAAAACTGTCTTCCATAGGAATCTGCTTCTAGGCAAGAATTTAAGCTTATTGCAAACTGCAACACAAGTCACTAACATTTGTGAGTAAACTTGAACACAACCCCGCTAACCGGATAATGTATAACCACATCTGCTTAGCTAACTAACAACGTGTAAGAAGATGATCAACCGTCTCCGTCCTTACGACACATGTATCAACCTAGGTAACAACGACACGGATACGGGTGTCGGTGTCGGACACGGGTACAGGGTGTCGGACACGGCAACCCAAAAATATGTAAAAACGGGGACACGGCTGTAAAAATTTTATTTCTTATTTTCTACTATGCTTATGTTGGTTACTTAAACTATCTAACACACTTATGGGTTAATTTACGACATATTTTTACGACTAATAACAAACAAGTCCCAACATTTATGGTTATATTAACTTATGGGTTAATTTACGACTAATAACAAACAAAAAACAATGAATAACATGTATAAGAATTGAAAACTTTCTAAAAGCTATGTCAAAAAGGTTATGATCTAAGCAAGAAGTGTCCGTTGGAGTGTCGACACAAGTGTCGGTGTGTCCGAGTGTCCGACACGTTTGGACACGGATTTTTTTTGGAATATGGAGTGTCCATGTTACATAGGTATCATCTATTCGCAATATACCACTTCCTAGCATTGAAATTATTTTGTAGTTAAAATTCTTCTTAGTACTACTTCAGGTGAACAGGTATATTTTGGAGTGAATATAGGCCCCCAAATTTGTGTGGAAGATAAAAAAGCTCAAGTCCAATCATGCTAGGTTGCAGCGCAATGCCATCTAAGTGAAGTGTTTGGGGCCTGCTAACGTGAAGGGCACCACAAAGCCCAAATGTTTTTTAACCATCTTAAAGAATAAAAAAGACTTTCTTTTTCTTTTCTTTGCCTTTCTCTAACACCCTCTTCCACATCTTTCTGAATTTCCCAATACTAACTTTGCAAGTCCCAATCTAGAAACTTCTTTATTGTAACTTGGGTTTCAGTTTGTTCTTCATAAGTTTTACCGCTGCATAATTATATTTGGCTATTTTATTATTATTTTGCGTGTAAATATGTGGCAACACTTTAGGTATTCGTTTTGGGCACCCAAACTCCTAGCCACTGCTCTGAGTCTAATAATTGCTATTGGCAGTCCTAGGCCTCCTATCTACCCTATTCAGAGTAGAACAATATCTATCTACTGTCAGTGAGTTATGTGATGGCATTCATCTCCCTGTCAAAGAAAGGTGCTTAAGGTTGTAAGCTCATGATTCATGAGTGCTGCTTCCTACTCTGAAAGATGTGATTTCTCGATCTATTTTGAACATGCCTAGTTGATTTTTAACCTATTGATTGACTGGAATCCCGGAAATTCATTTATATGAACAATAAAATTTCTTCCCATAAAATTAAATACTGTTCCATCTACTTAGACCGAACCTAAAGTTTTTTTCCTTTAAAATTCATAACTCACCTTCAAGATTCCTCTCCAAACACTTTACCCATAAGGGTCTAAGGGTCATCACATCCTTGGTTCATACTACGATTATAACATTTCTCCCAATCTTTCTCCAAATGTCCATAGCCATTTTCCCTTCAAATGATATATATCCCCCTAATCCAATACGGAGTCCCCCTCACTGTAGCTTGACACACTATATACTAGTTCACCAGATGATACCTTTGTTCGTCATCTTTGCTGTGATAAATTAAACTTCACATTTATTCCTTGACCGCGGTAGGTAGGATGGGGAAATGGAACGCATGATAGATCGATAAATTTAGTCGGAGCTTGAGAAATATCTTGTCCAAGGCAAGATAATGTCACAGTTCCTTCATTTTGCGGCGCTTTAGCTTGAGAGGATTATGAGAAAATTGCGCAGCGAAGGATTGATCACGGAACGGGGGTTTATGATCAAATGTAGAATTGTTTGGTGGAGCAGAGCAGCTACAGACACGAGGGAGTCTTCTTTGAGGATCTCGTGGCTAGCGGGGAGTGGTATGTTTTGTTTTTAAGTGTATTGGATTTTTGTGTGAATATTGTGGTTGTCTTGACGTGTTTCTCCACAGAAACAGCATGTCTGAGCCCTTCTTATACTTTTCTTTTTTCCTTTTTCTTATATTGATAAAGTTTATGTGTATCAAAAAAGAGAAAACCATTGGGTTGTGTACTAGCCAAAGTACTGTACTTTTTATAAGCACGGCACTACATTTCCTTATAAAGTAATCTCCCAATCCACAAGGCCAATATATTAGCCACTGAAACTGCTAGGGTTATAATTAGATGTACCCTTACGTGGAGGCTTAACTGGCTGCCCTAAGGAGGTCATCGTAATAAAACTTATACCTCCATCTGTCTACAACATTTTACCCCCATCCCCTAATCGACCAAGCCTGTAACCATGCCCAATCTTTTCCTAGCATTAGTTACCCTGGGGAAGTAAGTTGCTACTGTTTTTATCTCCTTTCTTCAACCAGTTGATCTAGATGGGACTTCTGTCTCCAACATTTTTTCTGAAAGCTAGCCACTTTTGATTCAGGGTTGTAATCACAATCCTCTTAGCCTCACCCTGTCTTATTCTGAAGCTCTTGTTCTGAATCTTAGTACAGTTGGGATCTGTAAATTCGTCAGTCTCAGTCTCAATCTTAGAAAAAAAAGAAGTTGCAACTTACAAAAAGAAGAAAATCATCATAACAGAAAAATCCACATAGTTGTTAGTACGTAGTACCATTTGGGGCAGCTGTTTTATCATGATATATTTTAGCATGTAGAAAGATATATATAATTAATATTCATTTTATTGGGCTGATACACCTGAGTCTGGTCATATAGTGATGTATGTTTAGATACATTTGTTATTTTCCCCATTTTAATTTTCATCAAAATGTTTGATATATGAAGTACCAATATGTCGAGGATATGTTAGAATTTTTATTTTGATATTTGGTTATAGTTTGAACTTGTGTGTTGCTTCTTATCTCATGGTTATGAAGCACTAACTACTAGTTTGATGTTGTTTTGGTATGATAGGTTGTCGAGAAGCCACATCCACATCCAGAAAGGCCAGACCGCCTTCGAGCAATAATTGCTAGCCTGTCTACTGCCGGTGTGTTATCCAGTCTTTTCTGCTCGTCAAAATTGTCAACATAGTGAAACTTGTATGAGTTTTCCGTTTCGCGTAGAGTATAGCTGGTTATGAATGTTCTTACAATAGTGCTTGTGAAACACTTAAAACATTGGTGCAAGTGTTCAGCAATTTGCAAGAAAATCCTTTTTCACTGTTAGACGTTTTCTTATGGCATTTGTTAATACATAAGAAAGCTATGTTCTTGTACTAAAAATCTTTTTGTAGCGTTTCATATCCATCGGCATCCAAAATCAGTTTTCAATTTATATAGAAGTAAAGTGAAAATATGTAGAATTAATCATAATGGAGCTGACTAATATGAAACAATCTGCATAAGCCATTCAAAACGAGTGTCCACTTGTATCATTTGCTAATCGACTTTTAGAAAGTATTATATTTAACTTACTATCGCTTAATGTTTTTAGTATGTGCTCAAAAATCGCTATAAGGCTGCGTATAGAATTTTAATGTTATGGCAATTAGGTCAACACTTTGCATTTACTTGTGCTACCTATGTCGTCAAAACTGTTCCATGAAGTTCAATTTCTCTTTACATCTGTAGGTATATTACCTGGAAGATGCATATCTATTCCTCCAAGAGAAATTACTCAAGAAGAGCTCCAGTTGGTAAGTCACTGTCACCTTTACTTTGAAGACAAAATTGGATAACATTTCATGAGACATGAAAATGTGACTGCCTCATGCGTTGCTGTACTCAATCATCTTCCAAATACCAAATTTGTGTTTTTGTGTTGAATGACTAAGAGAACCAATCCTTAGACATTCTGTATTTTGCTGCTCTAGCGACGTTTTATCTTTTCACGATAAATTAATTTTTTTCTACTTTTACATTCTCAATTTTTTCCCTGATATACCAACAGCTGTATACACCATTATATATATCTTCTAATATCATCCTATATCTCGTATGAAAGGTCTTAATGTCGAATATATTATATATCAGACCAGCATATGATTCCATGCATCCAAAGATGTGCAAGTATGTAGTAAATTAAGCGTTTAGGAGTTCTTAATTTGATATGTCATGGTCGTCTTCCCACTCGTCTTGGGTCTCTTTCTCTAGAAGATATTAGAAGATCCAGAATATATTTCATTTAGAATATATTCCATTTATAAGAAATTTATTTATTTATTCTAATTCTTATTTGGTTTATTTTATTTGCATGATAACGAAAGTTTCCCAATTAGGGTTTTAAATTAAAAAACTCCTTGTATTCTATAAAGGGAGGCTTAGGTTTATTATTTTGTTTAAGTTAGTAGTTTCGAGGAAAGGTTTATTTGTTAAGTTTGGGGGAAAACTGTACACCTTAGTTTATTTATTTGATTGAATTTATTATTCGAGGCTTCCGCCATATTAGTTCTATCAAATTTTAATATCATCTTTGGGAAAACATGGTTCGAGGAAAGATAACAACGAAGCGACAGTCAAAAGCGGAGATAATGATAATAACGAATATTCTCGTACGTTTAGAGAAAATCGAAATTGAATGTTCACGGAGGAAGAGTCCTTGTATCAATCTTCGTCTTACCGCAACTTCAAAGTCATCTTACCACCATCGTACAACACCTAAGAGGAGAAGTAATCTCATTATGTGGTTCAAACTTGGTTTGCCACCACGAAAGAAGGCCCTGCCGATGAGTTTCGGATCCCAATTGGAGTTCCCAAACTACGACTATTGCAATTAGGTGATAAGTTGTTTCATACTGGAGTCATGCCATTGGAAATCTTACATCCCGACTATCACACACAACCCCTACAAAATCAAATCATCGAGGTAATGTCGATCAAACAAAAAAATTAAGTCTTTGTTGTTTTCTAAAAAAATGAGAATCTCAATCCGCCTGTGATAATGATATGGGATGTCGAAAAACCATCATCTAAATTTGCCGGCGAAGAAGAAGAGAAGAAGACCCTATTTAGGATTAGTTCGAGGCTCGTTTTGGCGAGCGGAAGATTTCATTTTCACGGATGATTGACTTTAGTAAACGTAGGGATTGATACAATTGCAATACCAAAAGTATTATTCCATTACAAAACCTTAGTTTATTACAATCAAGCCATAAACTACTTATAAGAAGACATGAAAACCCTAATCAAAGGGGAAGTACCCAAAATACCCTGATATTCAAATACTTAGACTACCCTTACGAAACATAAAAATCTCTAACACCCTCCCTCAAACTCACGATGTGAAAAGTCGAAAGTTTGCCAAAGCAAAAAGAAAAAACAAAAAAACCCCGATGCCAATGCGATTGCTTATGTGATTAGTACTTCTACTGCTATGCGATGCGATGTGATGCGATTGCTACTTCCATTGCTATGCAATGCGATGTGATTACCATCTATTGCCATGCTACTTCAAATTCTATTGCAACTGCCATACTATGCTATGTCATTCATTAAACGACATAAAAACACCAGAAGGTACCCAATATCTCTTAGACAACCCACCATCAACTTCATTATGTGAAGAAAAGTCGAATTCATAATAGTTGAGATCCGAAGGAAAAGAATCAAAAGAACACATCAACCACAAAACTCAAAACAGCACCCCCAGAAATTCAAATTAGCACCCAAAAATCAATAAAACGTCCCCAAAAATCAGTTGCTGCTATTAGAGAGTGAGAGAGAGAGAGAGAGTCGTTGCAATTAGAGAGAGAAAGAAAGTAAATGGAAGTTACGATGTGGCTCTGATGCCATGATACAATTGCAATACCAAAAATATTATCCTATTGCAAAACCTTAGTCTATTACAATTAAGCCATAACCTACTTATAAGAAAACAGGAAAGCCCTAATCAAAGGGGAAGTACCCAAAATACCCTAATACTCAAATACCTAGACTACCCTTACTAAACATACCGCAACTTCAAAGTTATCCTACCACAATCGTACAACACCTAAGAGGAGAAGTAAAGGAATCTCATTTTATTAAGCAATCTCATTATGAGGTTTAAGCTTAGTTTGCTATCACGAAAGAAGGCCTCGCCGATGAGTTTCAGACCCCAATTGGAGTTCCCAAACCACGACTATTGCAATTGGGTGATGAGTCGCTTGTTCCCATTGGAGTCATGCCATTGGAAATCTTACATCCCAACTATCATACACAACCCCTACAAAATCAAATTGCCAAGGCAATGTCGATCAAACAAAAAAACGAACTCTTTGTTGTTTTAAAAAAAAATGTGGATCTCAATCCGCCGATGATAATGATATGGGATGTCGAAAAGCCATCATCTAAATATACCGGCGAAGAAGAGAATGACCCCATTTATGATTAGTTCAAGGTTCGTTTTGACGAAGGGAAAATTTTGTTTTCACAGATGATTGGTGTTAGTAAACGTAGGGATATCAGTGACCACATTATACCCCTGTTCCTTACATACAATCTTGGGTATGGTAAACTCTGCGGAAGATTTCAAGGCTTCCAGGGGTGCACAACCGCCTAAAATCAATCGAATTGTTTTGGGGCGGGGATGGTTAATATGCCATGGTCGTCGCCCCACTCCTCTTTGGTTACAATATTTTTTATTTAGAATATATTATATTTAGAAGATATCTTATCTATTCTAATTCTTATTTGATTTGATTTGATTTCGACGAATAAGTGAAATTTCCCAGTAGTTGTAGTACTAATTAGGTTTATAATTTATATGCCCTTGTGTTCTAAAAAAAGAAGCTTAGGTTTATTATTTAATTATAATTGCTAATAGTTTTGAAGAAATGTTTCTTTGTTAAGTTTGGCGTAAAACTATAAACCATAGTTTATCAATTTGACTAATTTATAATTCGAGACTTCCACCGAATTAGTTCTATCATGATCTAAAGGATTTTAGGAATCCCCATGAGTGTCAAGCAATCATTTCGCCGGTGTTTTTATCGTGGATTAGTTAATGTTGCAAACATCGGCCACTTTTAATGGAAATGCTATGATTTTTTGGGTGCAAGGCTACTCTTAGGGTTGAATCTTGAAGCATAAGAGGTGTTTATTGAATTTTGTGCTTTATTGAGACGCTTGGTTTGGCTTGAGGGTGAACGACGTCTAGAGGCGAATTAAGGCGAAGAGATCCCCTACTTTTGGGATGTAGTTCTTTAGTTCTTCCTCAATAAATAATTGTTTTTACAGTAAAACTTTCATATATATCCCCCAATAGTTAATAATCTCTTTATATTAATAAGAAACCTGGGCCTCAATTTATTGTAGAGGTTATTACCTGTATAGATTAATAACCTCTTTATATTGATACCATAATGGTAATCCCTTTATATTCAAATATAAAACCTGGGTCCCAACTTTATTGTAGAGGATAAGTTATTACCTGTATTGATTAATAACCACTTTATATTGATACCATATTGGTGGTCCCTACGACATAAATATATAGATGTTTTACTGTATTATACAAAACAATGTGTAAGTTTTTTCTTATTCTTCTTGGATGCTAGTGGTGACTGTATCCAGACCAAACCTCATAGAACCTGTTTTTATCCAAACCCATTGGTCAAGCTAAGTTATTGCTTCAATTTGACTGGAGAAAGTTCAATAAATATTTTTTTCAAATTTTTTTTGGTGGCACCTTTGTTTTGTTTAATTCTTTCTTTATGATTTCCTAATTTCAGGTCCATTCCGTGGAGCTCATTGAGAGTGTTGAATTTTCAGGCTCTATGATCTCTAGGTACTGTGGATTTATGTGTTTCTTGTTGTTTCCATAGGTTTAAAGTTACTCATTTATCGTCTTCAGGGATACAAACACATGAAAATAAACACATGAAAATCTTGTGTTTTGTTGATGTCCATTATCTCCAAGATACACAGGTTGAAATTTTTATGTGTATCTCGAGCACACCCTAATGCCATTATCAGTCGATGTGTTTAGCAATATCTAGAGACTCACAAATATCTCTCTTAGGGGGAAGTTACTATACCAACATGTTGTCTCAGTACCAAAGTGTGAATGTGAGGAAAGGCTATGGATCAAGCCATTTGTGCATCCAAATTGTGTATCATGTCAATCACTCATATTCTTTTGACAGAGTGATTAAGTTGAGTCCTAAAAATCTTAGCTGGAAGATGGTTGTGTAGAAGGAGTGCTGGATAGATTCAACACTGGAAATTTGATCAAATGACTCTTAACTCTAAAGTATATGTTTTTTTTATTTGCAAAAGATCAAATGAATGCCGTATATATTTTTGAAAGTTTTCTACGTCATTGATTTGGTGTTTCTGTATGAGCTAATTACGCCATACCAAAGGTCACATAACATTTTATATAAATTGATATGTAATGTATTGTACCTGAAATTGCAAAGATAGGTCGTGGTCGTGTACGACCTAGGCACACATCTTTCGTGACCAATCTCTAAGTCCTTTCCTAATTTAGTTTAGTTTAGTTTAGTTTATGTTATTTTATTTTGTCCTAGATAATCCTCTAAAATAGGATTACTCTAGTAGTTTCCTATTTTGATTGGGAGTGTAGAGAGAGGTGGAGATCTCCTATATATAGGAGATCCTAGGGTAATAAAAGGTTGGTGTTGAGTTTTTGGGAAGGGGAAGAATAACCCTATAGAGAGAGAAAAAGAAGAAGCTTGTAGTAGTTAAAATTGAGGAATAAAGAGATCGTTATTTTCCGTTTGTTCGCTTCCGCACGTAATAATTAACAACTTGGTACCAGAGCTAGAACGATTTTGGTCGATTTTTTTCCCCAGCAAAAATGGGTAAGAGAACCCCGAAGAAATTGATCAAACCAACTCATGGTGAACGTTTGAAGACGGTGGATGATTCCAATGCGTTACTAGTAGAATCTAGGAAAGAACTCATCGCTTCTAGTAAGTTGATGTCAAAGCAAATTGAGGCGATGATGATCGCAGTGATGTCAATACCAACAAGAAATTTCATGTCCGATGTGGACAATAGCGAGCGAGGGATGGAGAACCGTGATTCCGGTAACCTCGAAGTGGGGCAGGGAAGAGGTGTTCCAATAAAGGGTTATGTGCGTGATGGTCGCGATGCGGGAATTAACCCGTTAACCTCAATACCATTATCGGTCATTGGAATAGGAAAGAAGGCGACGATGCAAACTGTTCCAACGAAGGAAAATTCAGAGTAGGCGGACGACGGTGATAAAACCCTTCTTTCAAATTTGTTCCAAGGTTTAGATGTCGAAAGCATCGAGAAATTTGCGGACAACAACGATGATGACGTCCAAGAAATCGGGCAACATAGAGTGAGTGGTAAAGAAACGTAGCTGACCGGACGTTCGGGGTTCGATAGGGACGACGTGGTAGGTCGGAGGCAACAGAGGTGTGGGGTACGAACCAGGGCGTTGGGGAAGAGGGTTGTCGCGACCACGTGCGTCTCGCACTCGTACTGGACACGCAACGAGTCATGATGGGCATGCCATCCGATGGTACGAGACATGACGCGTAAAGAAAAGAATATGTCATACCGGGCTTGGAACAAGGCATGCCAGGGCATGGCACGGGGGCTGGAGACATGCCACACGGTGCTAGTGAGCACATTGGGATCTCTAGTGCTGGAGCAAGCCTCCATTTCTTCGACACAAGCACAACTCCACCAACAAACCAAATCAGTTTTTCACCGATGACAACTCGTCCTCCACCCACGACTACCCACGACTGCTTCACAACAACTATCAAATGCCCTACATTCATCTCCGACCAAGGACGACAGAGAGAGAGACCTCGAGCACGTACCAGCAAGCGCTGGTCCCACTACGTAGCGAGATCACGACGACTCTAATAGCGTCTCCAATCGTATTGAACTCGGGAGGGACACCGACAACACCTTCGACCTCTCTCTCCGTGCAGGTAACGCCCACATGCTTATTGACAATAACAACACTTTCAATATCTCTCTCTACAGGGCCGACAACGCCTAATGTTTGGAAAGCGCAAGTGGGTGTAATAGTTTAGGGGCCTGCACAACAACGAGGGTTTGTTTCGCAGGTTGAACAAAGGGATTCGGGGGCTGGGTTTGGTAGCGTTGATAGAGGTAATAACGAGTCTGCAGGAAACGTTAGCGGTGTCTGGGGAGGTAATGAACTACATTCAGGAGGGCAACTGACCGGAGTGGCACCTCCGTAT